>CM077091.1:52689196-52949066 GCA_039513925.1 Platanthera zijinensis
ATTTGGGTATTTATTAAAATTTAAAATTGGTGTTTTAGTAATGAGGAGGAAAAAATTGTTAGTGGTATATATGGGGTGTGGGGAGTATGAATGATTAGTATGTTTTTTCGAGAGGTGTATATATAAGAGTAGTATGAAGATTCAGTTTATTAATAATAATTTTGTGTAAAGTTTGAATGATTTATTGTTTATGTGAGAATGGAAGGGTGAGTTAAAGGGATAAAAGTGACAGAAGGATACTCAACACATATACTATAATTTAAATTGCATTATTTCCTTTTAAACTATTTTAAGCTAAAGTTCCTATAATTCCATCTATTTTTTTTAGCTAACTGATTACAATTTATACTTTCTATTTGGTTACCTCAAAATGTCTTTTGGCCAAAAATTTCCTCTATTTAAATCATTTTCAAGATTAGGACTTAACTCTTATACCCCGGATGTTTATCAAGATCAATTAATTTAAGCGATAGTAAATTTAGGATTTCTTTTACTTCCCTATAAATTCATCTCAACCATTTGCTCTGGAATAACAAAAGCTTATGTATGAGATTATTTGATAAGTTGTAAATATAAACGTATTTTTCAGTACTTCTATTAGGTTGTTTTAAGTTTATTTTGTTGTCTTTAATTATTTTTCTTCAATAAAAATGTTTTCTTTTTGTTAAAAGTTATTCTAACTTAGCTTTATTTAATTTTTAGAACTTTTTATGAAAAAACTAAAAAAATGACCAGACACGCCCATGTCCCCATGACCGACATGCCCTATCACACCCTCGACATTCAACCATCATCGATCCCAGCTCGACGTTTGAAGTTCGCCAAACCGGACCTGACACGACGGTGTTCAAACGACACGCCCATGTCAATCAAGCTCGACATTCGACGTTCAGCGTTCGCCAACCCCAACTCAAAGCTCGACGCCTTCACCATCAAACCTTCTTGACACACCTATGTCTAGTGCAAAATGCCCATGACCAATGCATGACCTTTTCTAGAAGCTTCCAAAAAGTCGCCAGCTGACCAGATTTCGGCTTCTCATACACCCCCAGCCCGACACGCCCCCTTACACGCCCGTGACTAGAGGCGTGTCCCCTCCTTTTTTGTCTATAAAAAAGAGTTTCTAAATGGTCCAAGTTTCATACTTTTGGGCCAATTTTGTGTGTAGTGGGCTTCCTTGGTGTATTTCAATACTATGTAAGGATACTTTCTTTTCCCCTCTCTTTTTGTGTTTGTTTTAACCTTTGTAATAGTTTCTTTTCATTAATAAAATATGTTAGTTTTTCTCTCCTTGTATTGTCATGAAATGCATGTGGGCATCCCAATTTTATTCCTCTTTTATTCCTTTGTTTTTCCTTGTTTTTCTCTTTATTTGTGCGTATGTTTTTTTAAAAAAATTATTATGTTTTATTTGTTCAATTTGTCATTATAATAGGCTTTGTTCAAGTTTTCTTTCTAACTATATTGTTGTTATAATAGTTTTATTTTCTTATTGTTCTCTTTAGGTTTCATGTATTTTTAAAAGTGTTTTTATTTTCATTCTTATGGGTTTGTAAAGAGGTTTTAAAGTGTTTTTTGATTTTTTTTACTTAGTTTTTTTACGATCGTAAACTTTTTGTCCTTTTAATTTTATTTCAACTTTTTAATCGCTTTTAATGAACTTCTAAGAATAAAAAGTTGTAATTTTAATTTTTGAAAGACTTTAGTTTTTTGCTTTGTTTTGAAAACCTTTTGCTCTTTTTATTTTTATTTCTTCTTTTTTGTGTTTGGTAAACTTTAGGAATTGATATCTTGTTATTTTAATTTAAGTAACATTGTTTTTTTTCTCTTTAATAGTGTGTGAGAGTTATCTTTCCATTTTGTCCTTTTCAAACTTGATAAAGTGTGTGTGAGTGTATGAGGTAGTTTTTTTTGCTTTCTTTATGGCTTTCATCAATTACGTAGAGTGCTTGCGTGTACGAGATAATCTTTACAGCTTTCTTTCAATTATGAAGAGTGTTTGTGTGCGTATTCATTTATTTCCCGCCTACTCATTTGAGTAGGACTCGCTTTAATTTTCCTCATACTCATTTGAGTAGGACTTTGTGTGTGTTTTATTCATGTAGAGTGTGTGCATTTATTTTTTCCTACTCATTTGAGTAGGAATCACTTTAAATTTTCCTCCTACTCATTTAAGTAGGACTTTGTGTGTGTGTGTGTGTGTGTGTGTGTTTTTATTCATGTAAAGTGTGTGTGTGTGTGTGTTTTTTATTTCTGTAGAATGTGTGCGTGTGTGCATATATTTCCTCCTACTCATTTGAGTTGAACTCGCTTTAATTTCCCACCTACTCATTTGAGTAGGGCTTGTCATTTCAATTATGAAAATTTTACCTTTTTGTAACTTAGCTCTTTTTCTTTTATTATAAGTTTGCTTGAGTGTGTGCGTTTTCCTTCTATAATAGCTTTTCTATTTCAAATATTAGGGTACCTTATTTCTTCTTATTTTTTTGTAACCCTTCAGCGTTTAATTTAGAACTCGTGCCTCACAAAAATAATAAGTCGTCCCCATTCCGATGAGTGGCTAATCGTTCTTAGCCCTCGACATTGATGAGCATTGGGACAAATAAAATAACTCGAAATAATTAAAGTTCCGTTTCTCACTTTAATTAAGGACTTAAGGTTTGACCCGGGTTTACGACGCGACGCGTATGACCATATATCGATGTGTGGGCTCTGTTTTCGTTGTCCATACGCTAGCTTGCCGAGAGGCCATGTGTATGGGCTGATCACCCTTGTGTAAATAGACTTGCATGCATAACCTCGTTAGATGAGACACGTAACTCTACCGGATTGGATTCCCCACCCAATAGCGGGGTTCATTGCATAATGCGGTCATTAAGAGGAATCTTCGCCGGACTATCATTCGGCCTAATAGTCTTAATATTCAGGTGAGCGATATTCCTAGAGATAGGTAAGCTCATGTTTGTGGAACCTCCATGGCCAAGTGGCTTTTATTAATTTGAAAATTTGGTTCTATAGTTATTAAGAGTTATTTTAGTCTTAATCTGATTCGGTGTCGAGCGTTAACCCTTCATCGAATTTTCTAAATCGTTTTCGCACCTTTATTTTATTCGTCTTAGTTAATTAAAAATCCCTAATGAATTTTCAGTAAAATAATAGTTTCTCCTGAAGTAGTAGGGATAACCAACCCGACCCCAAGGAAAATACGACCTCAGTATTCCCCCCAATATCGAGTACTACATGTGATAGGTGCATTTGCCTCTTTTAGTTAAAAACTCACTTTTTAGCAAGTCCGAGACGTTCGACTCATTGAACCAACCACCTAAATAAGAGTCTGTTCGCAGGCAATCAAGTTTTTGGCACCGTTGCCAGGGATCGAACCCGGGTCACCCGCGTGACAGGAAGGAATACTCACCACTATACTACAATTTAAATTGCATTATTTCCTTTAAAACTCTTGTAAGCTAACTTTCCTATAATTCCAATCTTTTTTTTTAGCTAATGATTACAATTTATTCTTGCTATTTGGTTACTTCAAGATGTCTTTTTGGCCAAAAATTTTCCTCTATTTAAATCATTTTCATGAATTAGGACTTAACTCTTATACCCCGAATGTTTATCAAGATCAATTAATTTAAGCGGTAGTAAATTTAGGATTTCTTTTAATTCCCTATAAATTCATCTCCAACTTTTGCTCTAGAATAGCAAAAGCTTAAGTATGAGAGTATTTGATAAGTTGTAAATATACGTATTTTTCAGTACTTCTATTAGGTCGTTTTAGTTTATTTTTTTTGTTGTTTTTAGTTATTTTTCTTCAATAAAATGTTTTCTTTTTGTAAAAATTGTTCTAACTAAGCTTTCTTTTATTTTTCAAATTTTGTTCAGAAAAAGCTAAAAAAACGACCAGGCACGCCCGTGTCCCCATGACCGACATGCCCGTATCACACCCTCGACGTTCAACCATCGTCGATCCAAGCTCGACGTTCGAAGTTCGCAAAACCAGACCTGACACACCGGTGTTCAAACGGACACGCCCGTGTCAATCCAGCTCGACATTCGACGTTTAGCGTTCGCCTACCCCAACTCAAAGCTCGACGCCTTCACCATTCAAACCTTCTTGACACGCCCGTGTCTAGCGCAACACGCCCATGATCAATGCGTGACCTGTTCTAGAAGCTTCCAAAAAGTCGCCAGCTGACCAAATTTCGGCTTCTCATGCACCCCCAGCCCGACGCCCCCTGACACGCCCGTGACTAGGGGGCGTGTCCCCTCCTTTTTTGTCTATAAAAAAAGTTTTTGAATGGTCCAAGGGTTCAATATTTTGGGCCAATTTTGTGTGTTAGTGAGCTTCCTTGGGGTATTTCCATACTATGTAAGGAGACTTTCTCCCCCTCTCTTTTTGTGTTTGTTTTACCTTTGTAATAGTTTCTTTTCATTAATAAAATATGTTAGTTTTTCTCTCCTTATATTGTCATGAAATGCATGTGGGCTTCCCAATTTTATTCCTCTTTTACCCTTTGTTTTTCCTTGTTTTTCTCTTTATGTGTGCGTATGTTTTTTAAAAAAATTTATTATGTTTATGTGTTCAATTTGTCATTATAATAGCCTTTGTTCGAGTTTTCTTTCTAACTATATGTTGTTATGATAGTTTTATTTTCTTATTGTTCTCTTTAGGTTTCATGTATTTTTAAAAGTTTTTTATTTTCATTCTTATGGTTTGTAAAAGAGGTTTTAAAAAATGTTTTTGATTTTTTTTACTTAGTTTTTTTAGGATCGTAAAACTTTTTGTCCTTTTAATTTTATTTCAACTGTTTAATCGCTTTTATGAACTTCTAAGAATGAAAAAGTCATAATTTTAATTTTTGAAAGAATTTAGTTTTTTGCTTTGTTTTGAAAACCTTTTGCTCTTTTTATTTTTATTTCTTCTTTTTTGTGTTTGGTAAACTTTAGGAATTTAAATCTTGTTATTTTAATTTTTAAGTAACTTTGTTTTTTTTTATCTTTAATAGTGTGTGTGAGTTATCTTTCCATTTTGTCCTTTTTAAACTTGATGAAGTGTGTGTGAGTGTATGAGGTAGTTTTTTTGCTTTCTTTATTGCTTTCTTCAATTACGTAGAGTGTGTGCGTGTACGAGATAATCTTTACAGCTTTCTTTCAATTATGAAGAGTGTGTGTGTGCGTATGTATTTATTTCCTGCCTACTCATTTGAGTAGGACTCGCTTTAATTTTCCTCATACTCATTTGAGTAGGAATTTGCGTGTGTTTTATTCATGTAGAGTGTGTGCATTTATTTTCTCCTACTCATTTGAGTAAGACTCGCTTTAAATTTTCCTCCTACTCATTTAAGTAGGACTTTGTGTGTGTGCGTGCATGTGTTTTTATTCATGTAAAGTGTGTGTGTGTGTGTTTTATCTCTGTAGAATGTGTGCGAGTGTGCATATATTTCCTCCTACTCGTTTGAGTTAGACTCGCTTTAATTCCCACCTACTCATTTGAGTAGGACTTGTCATTTCAATTATACAAATTTTCCCTTTCTGTAACTTAGCTCGTTTTCTTTTATTATAAGTTTGGTTGAGTGCGTGAATTTTCCTTCTTTAGTAGCTTTTCTATTTCTAATATTAGGGTACCTTTTTTCTTCTTATATTTTGTAACCCTTCAGCGTTTAATTTAGAACTCATGCCTCACCAAACTAATAAGTCTTATCCATTCCGATGAGTGGTTAATCGTTCTTAGCCCTCGACATTGATGAGCATTGGGACAAATAAAATAACTCGAAATAATTAAAGTTCCTTTTCTCACTTTAACTAAGGTCTTAAGGTTTGCCCCAGGTTTACGACGCGTAGGACCATATATCGATGTGTGGGCCCTATTTCCGTTGTCCATACGATAGCTTGCCGAGAGGCCGTGTGTATGGGTTGATCACCCTTGTGTAAATAGACTTGCGTGCATACCCTCGAAAGAGGAGAAGCGTAACTCTACCAGATTGGGTTCCCCACCCAATAGCGGGTTCATTGCGTAATGCGGGCATTAAGAGGAATCTTCGTCGGACTAGCATTCGGTCGAATAGTCTTAATATTCAGGTGAGCGATATTCCTAGAGATAGGTGAGCACATGTTTGTGGAACCTCCATGGCCAAGTGGTTATTATTAATTTGAAAATTTGGTTCTATAGTTATTAAGAGTTATTTTATTCTTAATCTGATTCGGTGCCGAGCGTTAACCCTTCATCGAATTTTCTAAATCATTTTCGCACCTTTATTTTATTCGCCTTAGTTAATTAAAAATCCCCAACGAATTTCCAATAAAATAATAGTTTCTCCTGGAGCAGTAGGGATAAACAACCCGACACCATAGATAATACAACCTCGGTATTCCCCCCAATATCGAGTACTACATGCGATAGGTGCACTTTCCTCTTTTCGTTAAAAACTCGCTTTTTAGCAAGTCTGCGACGTTCGACTCATCGAACCAACCACCTAAATAAGAGTCTGTTAGCGGGCAATCAAGTTTTTGGCGCCGTTACTGGGGATCGAACCCGGGTCACCCGCGTGACAGGATGGAATACTCACCACTATACTACAATTTAAATTGCATTATTTCCTTTAAAACTCTTGTAAGCTAAAGTTCCTATAATTCCAATCTATTTTTTTAGCTAACGATTACAATTTTTGCTTGCTATTTGGTTACTTCAAGATGTCTTTTTGGCAGAAAAATTTCCTCTATTTAAATAATTTTCATGAATTAGGACTTAACTCTTATACCCCGGATGTTTATCAAGATCAATTAATTTAAGCGGTAGTAAATTTAGGATTTCTTTTAATTCCCTATAAATTCATCTCCAACTTTTGCTCTGTAATAGCAAAAGCTTAAGTATGAGAGTATTTGATAAGTTGTAAATATACGTATTTTTCAGTACTTTTATTAGGTCGTTTTAGTTTATTTTTGTTGTTTTTAGTTATTTTTCTTCAATAAAATGTTTTCTTTTTGTAAAAATTGTTCTAACTTAGCTTTATTTTATTTTTCAGAATTTTTTCAGAAAAAGCTAAAAAAAACGACCAGACACGACCGTGTCCCCATGACCGACATGCCCGTATCATACCCTCGACGTTCAACCATTATCGATCCCAGCTCGACGTTCGAAGTTTGCAAAACCAGACCTGACATGCCGGTGTTCAAACTGACACGCCCGTGTCAATCCAGCTCGACATTCGACATTCAGCGTTCGCCGACCCCAACTCAAAGCTCGACGCCTTCACCAGTCAAACCTTCTTGACACACCCGTGTCTAGCGCAACACGCCCATGACCAATGTGTGACGTGTTCTAGAAACTTCAAGAAAGTCGCCAGCTGACAAGATTTCGTCTTCTTATGCACCCCTAGCCCGACACGCCCCCTGACACGCCCGTGACTAGAGGGCGTGTCCCCTCCTTTTTTGTCTATAAAAAAAAAGTTTCTGAATGGTCCAAGGGTTCAAACTTTTGGGCCAATTTTGTTTGTTAGTGGGCTTCCTTGGTGTATTTCCATACTATGTAAGGAGACTTTCTCCCCCTCTCTTTTTGTGTTTGTTTTACCATTGTAATAGTTTCTTTTCATTAATAAAATATGTTAGTTTTTCTCTCCTTATATTGTCATGAAATGCATGTGGGCATCCCAATTTTATTCCTCTTTTATCCTTTGTTTTTCCTTGTTTTTCTCTTTATGTGTGCGTATGTTTTTTAAAAAATTTATTATGTTTATTTGTTCAATTTGTCATTATAATAGGCTTTGTTCGAGTTTTCTTTCTAACTATATTGTTGTTATGATAGTTTTATTTTCTTATTGTTCTCTTTAGGTTTCATGTATTTTTAAAAATGTTTTTATTTTCATTCTTATGGGTTTGTAAAAGAGGTTTTAAAAGGTGTTTTTGATTTTTTTTTTACTTAGTTTTTTTAGGATTGTAAAATTTTTGTCCATTTAATTTTATTTCATCTTTTTAATAGCTTTTATGAACTTCTAAGAATGAAAAAGTCATAATTTTAATTTTTGAAAGACTTTAGTTTTTTGCTTTGTTTTGAAAACCTTTTGCTCTTTTTATTTTTATTTCTTCTTTTTTGTGTTTGGTAAACTTTAGGAATTAAAATCTTTTTATTTTAATTTTTAAGTAACTTTGTTTTTTTTCTCTTTAATTCTGTGTGTGAGTTAACTTTCCATTTTGTCCTTTTCAAACTTGATGAAGTGTGTGTGAGTGTATGAGGTAGTTTTTTTCGTTTTCTTTATGGCTTTCTTCAATTACGTAAAGTGTGTGCGTGTACGAGATAATCTTTACAGCTTTCTTTCAATTATAAAGAGTGTTTGCGTGCGTATGCATTTATTTCCTGCCTACTCATTTGAGTAGGACTCGCTTAAATTTTCCTCATAATCATTTGAGTAGGACTTTGTGTGTGCTTTATTCATGTAGAGTGTGTGCATTTATTTCCTCCTACTCATTTGAGTAGGACTCGCTTTAAATTTTCCTCCTACTCTTTTAAGTAGGACTTTGTGTGTGTGTGTGTGTGTGTGTGTTTTTATTCATGTAAAGTGTGTGTGTGTGTGTGTGTTTTTATTCATGTAAAGTGTGTGTGTGTGTGTTTTATTTCTATAGAATGTGTGTGTGTGTGCATATATTTCCTCCTACTCGTTTAAGTTGGACTCGCTTTCATTTCCCACCTACTCATTTGAGTAGGACTTGTCATTTCAATTATGCAAATTTTCCCTTTTTGTAACTTAGCTCTTTTTCTTTTATTATAAGTTTAGTTGAGCGTGTGCGTTTTCCTTCTTTAGTAGCTTTTCTATTTCTAATATTAGGGTACCTTATTTCTTCGTTTTTTTGTAACCCTTCAGCGTTTAATTTAAAACACGTGCCTCACCAAACAAATAAGCCGTCTCCATTCCGATGAGTGGCTAATCGTTCTTAGCCCTCGACATTGATGAGCATTGGGAAAAATAACATAACTCGAAATAATTAAAGTTCCTTTTCTCACTTTAATTAAGGACTTAAGGTTTGACTCGGGTTTACGACGCGTAGGACCATATTTTGATGTGTGGGCCCTATTTCCGTTGTCCATACGCTAGCTTGTCGAGAGGCCGTGTGTATGGGCTAATCACCCTTGTGAAAATAGACTTGCGTGCATACCCTCGAAATAGGAGAAGTGTAACTCTACTGGATTGGGTTCCCCACCCAATAGCGGGGTTCATTGCATAATGCGAGCATTAAGAGGAATCATCGTCGGACTAGCGTTCGGTCGAATAGTCTTAATATTCAGGTGAGCAATATTCCTAGAGATAGGTTAGCTCATGTTTGTGGAACCTCCATGGCCAAGTGGCTTTTATTAATTTGAAAACTTTGTTCTATAGTTATTCAGAGTTATTTTAGTCTTAATCTGATTCGGTGCCGAGCGTTAACCCTTCATCGAATTTTATAAATAATTTTCGCACCTTTATTTTATTTTCCTTAGTTAATTAAAAATCCCCAACGAATTTTCAGTAAAATAATAGTTTCTCCTGGAGCAGTAGGGATAAACAACACGACCCCAAGGATAATACGACCTCGGTATTCCCCCCAATATCAGGTACTATATGCGATAGGTGCACTTGCCTCTTTTCATTAAAAACTCGCTTTTTAGCATGTCTGCGATGTTCGAATCATCGAACCAACCACCTAAATAAGAGTCTGTTTGCGGGCAATCAAGTTTTTGGCACCGTTGTCGGGGATCGAACCCGGGTCACCCGCGTGATAGGAAAGAATACTCACCACTATACTACAATTTAAATTGCAATATTTCCTTTAAAACTCTTGTAAGCTAAAGTTCCTATAATTCCAATCAATTTTTTTCGCTAACGATTACAATTTATTCTTGCTATTTGGTTACTTCAAGATGTCTTTTTGGCCAAAAAATTTCCTCTATTTAAATCATTTTCACGAATTAGGACTTAACTCTTATACCCCGGATGTTTATCAAGATCAATTAATTTAAGCGGTAGTAAATTTAGGATTTCATTTAATTCCCTATAAATTCATCTCCAACTTTTGCATTGGAATAACAAAAGCTTAAGTATGAGAGTATTTGATAAGTTGTAAATATACGTATTTTTCAGTACTTCTATTAGGTCATTTTAGTTTATTTTTGTTGTTTTTAGTTATTTTTCTTCAATAAAATGTTTTCTTTTTGTAAAAATTGTTCTAACTAAGCTTTATTTTATTTTTCAAATTTTTTTCATAAAAAGCTAAAAAAATGACCAGGCACGCCCGTGTCCCCATGACCGACATGCCCGTATCACACCCTCGACGTTCAACCATCGTCGATCCAAGCTCGACGTTCGAAGTTTGCCAAACCAGACCTGACATACCGGTGTTCAAACCGACACGCCCGTATCAATCCAGCTCGACATTCGACGTTTAGCGTTCGCCGACCCCAACTCAAAGCTCGCGCCTTCACCAGTGAAACCTTCTTGACACGCCCGTGTCTAGCGCAACACGCCAATGACCAATGCGTGACCTGTTCTAGAAGCTTCCAAAAAGTTGCCAGCTGACCAGATTTCGGCTTCTCATGCACCTCCAGCCCGACACGCCCCCTTACACGCCCGTGACTAGAGGGTGTGTCCCCTCCTTTTTTGTCTATAAAAAAAAGTTTTTGAATGGTTCAAACTTTTGGGCCAATTTTGCGTGTTAGTGGGCTTCCTTGGGGTATTTCCATACTATGTAAGGAGACTTTCTCCCCCTCTCTTTTTGTGTTTGTTTTACCTTTGTAATAGTTTCTTTTCATTAATTAAATATGTTACTTTTTCTCTCCTTATATTGTCATGAAATGCATGTGGGCTTCCCAATTTTATTCCTCTTTTACACATTGTTTTTCCTTGTTTTTCTCTTTATGTGTGCATATGTTTTTAAAAAAATTTATAAGTTTATGTGTTCAATTTGTCATTATAATAGCCTTTGTTCGAGTTTTCTTTCTAACTATATTGTTGTTATGATAGTTTTATTTTCTTATTGTTCTCTTTAGGTTTCATGTATTTTTAAAAGTGTTTTTATTTTCATTCTTATGGGTTTGTAAAAGAGGTTTTAAAAAATGTTTTTGATTTTTTTTAACTTAGTTTTTTTAGGATCGTAAAACTTTTTGTCCTTTTAATTTTATTTCAACTGTTTAATCGCTTTTATGAACTTCTAAGAATGAAAAAGTCATAATTTTAATTTTTGAAATAATTTAGTTTTTTGCTTTGTTTTGAAAACCTTTTGCTCTTTTTATTTTTATTTCTTCTTTTTTGTGTTTGGTAAACTTTAGGAATTGAAATCTTATTATTATAATTTTTAAGTAACTTTGTTTTTTTTATCTTTAATAGTGTGTGTGAGTTATCTTTCCATTTTGTCCTTTTTAAACTTGATGAAGTGTGTATGAGTGTATGAGGTAGTTTTTTTTTTGCTTTCTTTATTGCTTTCTTCAATTACGTAGAGTGTGTGCGTGTACGAGATAATCTTTACAGCTTTCTTTCAATTATGAAGAGTGTGTGCGTGCGTATGCATTTATTTCCCGCCTACTCATTTGAGTAGGACTCGCTTTAATTTTCCTCAAACTCATTTGAGTAGGACTTTGTGTGTGTTTTATTCATGTAGAGTGTGTGCATTTATTTCCTCCTACTCATTTGAGTAGGACTCGCTTTAAATTTTCCTCCTACTCATTTAAGTAGGAGTTTGTGTGTGTGCGTGTGTGTGTTTTTATTCATGTAAAGTGTGTGTGTGTGTGTTTTATCTCTGTAGAATGTGTGCATGTGTGCATATATTTCCTCCTACTCGTTTGAGTTGGACTCGCTTTAATTTCCCACCTACTCATTTGAGTAGGACTTGTCATTTCAATTATACAAATTTTCCCTTTCTGTAACTTAGCTCTTTTTCTTTTATTATAAGTTTGGTTGAGCGCGTGTGTTTTCCTTCTTTAGTAGCTTTTCTATTTCTAATATTAGGGTACCTTTTTTCTTCTTATATTTTGTAACCCTTCAGCGTTTAATTTAGAACTCGTGCCTCACCAAACTAATAAGTCTTATCCATTCCGATGAGTGGTTTATCGTTCTTAGCCCTCGACATTGATGAGCATTGGGACAAATAAAATAACTCGAAATAATTAAAGTTCCTTTTCTCACTTTAACTAAGGTCTTAAGGTTTGCCACAGGTTTACGACGCGTAGGACCATATATCGATGTGTGGGCCCTATTTCCGTTGTCCATACGCTAGCTTGCCGAGAGGCCGTGTGTATGGGTTGATCACCCTTGTGTAAATAGACTTGCGTGCATACCCTCGAAAGAGGAGAAGCGTAACTCTACCGGATTGGGTTCCCCACCCAATAACGGGGTTCATTGCGTAATGCGAGAATTAAGAGGAATCTTCGTCGGACTAGCGTTCGGTCGAATAGTCTTAATATTCAAGTGAGCGATATTCCTAGAGATAGGTGAGCACATGTTTGTGGAACATCCATGGCCAAGTGGCTTTTATTAATTTGAAAATTTGGTTCTATAGTTATTAAGAGTTATTTTATTCTTAATCTGATTCGGTGCCGAGCGTTAACCCTTCATCGAATTTTCTAAATCGTTTTCGCACCTTTATTTTATTCGCCTTAGTTAATTAAAAATCCCCAACAATTTTTAGTAAAATAATAGTTTCTCCTGGAGCAGTAGGGATAACCAACCCGACACCAAAGATAATACAACCTCGGTATTCCCCCCAATATCGAGTACTACATGCGATAGGTGCACTTTCCTCTTTTCGTTAAAAACTCGCTTTTTAGCAAGTCCGCGACGTTCGACTCATCGAACCAACCACCTAAATAAGAGTCTGTTAGTGGGCAATCAAGTTTTTGGCGCCGTTATTGGGGATCGAACCCGGGTCACCCGCGTGACAGGATGGAATACTCACCACTATACTACAATTTAAATTGCATTATTTCCTTTAAAACTCTTGTAAGCTAAAGTTCCTATAATTCCAATCTATTTTTTTAGCTAACGATTACAATTTTTGCTTGCTATTTGGTTACTTCAAGATGTCTTTTTGGCAGAAAAATTTCCTCTATTTAAATCATTTTCATGAATTAGGACTTAACTCTTATACCCCGGATGTTTATCAAGATCAATTAATTTAAGCCATAGTAAATTTAGGATTTCTTTTAATTCCCTATAAATTCATCTCCAACTTTTGCTCTGTAATAGCAAAGGCTTAAGTATGAGAGTATTTGATAAGTTGTAAATATACGTATTTTTCAGTACTTCTATTAGGTCGTTTTAGTTTATTTTTGTTGTTTTTAGTTATTTTTCTTCAATAAAATGTTTTCTTTTTGTAAAAATTGTTCTAACTTAGCTTTATTTTATTTTTCAGAATTTTTTCAGAAAAAGCTAAAAAAACGACCAGACACGCCCGTGTCCCCATGACAGACATGCCCGTATCATACCCTCGACGTTAAACCATTGTCGATCCCAGCTCGACGTTCGAAGTTCGCCAAACCAGACCTGACACGCCGGTGTTCAAACCGACACGCCCGTGTCAATCCAGCTCGACATTCGACATTCAGCGTTCGCCGACCCCAACTCAAAGCTCAACGCATTCACCAGTCAAACCTTCTTGACACACCCGTGTCTAGCGCAACACGCCCATGACCAATGCGTGACCTGTTCTAGAAACTTCAAGAAAGTCGCCAGCTGACAAGATTTCGGCTTCTTATGCACCCCTAGCCCGACACGCCCCCTGACACGCCCGTGACTAGAGGGCGTGTCCCCTCCTTTTTGTCTATAAAAAAAAGTTTCTGAATGGTCCAAGGGTTCAAACTTTTGGGCCAATTTTGTGTGTTAGTGGGCTTCCTTGGTGTATTTCCATACTATGTAAGGAGACTTTCTCCCCCTCTCGTTTTGTGTTTGTTTTACCATTGTAATAGTTTCTTTTCATTAATAAAATATGTTAGTTTTTCTCTCCTTATATTGTCATGAAATGCATGTGGGCATCCCAATTTTATTCCTCTTTTATCCTTTGTTTTTCCTTGTTTTTCTCTTTATGTGTGTGTATGTTTTTAAAAAAATTTATTATGTTTATTTGTTCAATTTGTCATTATAATAGGCTTTGTTCGAGTTTTCTTTCTAACTATATTATTGTTATGATAGTTTTATTTTCTTATTGTTCTCTTTAGGTTTCATGTATTTTTAAAAGTGTTTTTATTTTCATTCTTATGGGTTTGTAAAAGAGGTTTAAAAAGGTGTTTTTGAATTTTTTTTTTTACTTAGTTTTTTTAGGATTATAAAATTTTTGTCCTTTTAATTTTATTTCAACTTTTTAATCGCTTTTATGAACTTCTAAGAATGAAAAAGTCGTAATTTTAATTTTTGAAAGACTTTAGTTTTTTGCTTTGTTTTGAAAACCTTTTGCTCTTTTAATTTTTATTTCTTCTTTTTTGTGTTTGGTAAACTTTAGGAATTGAAATCTTTTTATTTAATTTTTAAGTTAACTTTGTTTTTTTTTTCTCTTTAATTGTGTGAGTTAACTTTCCATTTTGTCCTTTTCAAACTTAATGAAGTGTGTGTGAGTGTATGAGGTAGTTTTTTTGCACTTTCTTTATGGCTTTCTTCAATTACGTAGAGTGCGTGCGTGTACGAGTTAATCTTTACAGCTTTCTTTCAATTATAAAGAGTGTTTGCGTGCGTATGCATTTATTTCCCGCCTACTCATTTGAGTAGGACTCGCTTAAATTTTCCTCATACTCATTTGAGTAGGGCTTTGTGTGTGTTTTATTCATGTAGTGTGTGTGCATTTATTTCCTCCTACTCATTTGAGTAGGACTCACTTTAAATTTTCCTCCTACTCATTTAAGTAGGACTTTGTGTGTGTGTGTGTGTGTGTTTTTATTCATGTAAAGTGTGTGTGTGTGTTTTATTTCTGTAGAATGTGTGTGTGTGCATATATTTCCTCCTACTCGTTTGAGTTGGACTCGCTTTCATTTCCCACCTAATCATTTGAGTAGGACTTGTCATTTCAATTATGCAAATTTTCCCTTTTGTGACTTAGCTCTTTTTCTTTTATTATAAGTTTAGTTGAGCGCGTGCATTTTCCTTCTTTAGTAGCTTTTCTATTTCTAATATTAGGGTACCTTATTTCTTCTTTTTTTTGTAACCCTTCAGCGTTTAATTTTGAACCTGTGCCTCACCAAACAAATAAGCCGTCTCCATTCCGATGATTGGCTAATCATTCTTAGCCCTTGACATTGATTAGCATTGGGAAAAATAAAATAACTCGAAATAATTAAAGTTCCTTTTCTCACTTTAATTAAGGACTTAAGGTTTGACTCGGGTTTACGACGCGTAGGACCATATTTCGATGTGTGGGCCCTATTTCTGTTATCCATACGCTAGCATGTCGAGAGGCCGTATGTATGGGCTAATCACCCTTGTGTAAATAGAATTGCGTGTATAACCTCGAAAGAGGAGAAGCGTAACTCTACCAAATTGGGTTCCCTACCCAATAAGGGGTTCATTGCGTAATGCGGGCATTAAGAGGAATTATCGTCGGACTAGCGTTTGGTCGAATAGTCTTAATATTCAGGTGAGCAATATTCCTAGAGATGGGTGAGCTCATGTTTGTGGAACCTCCATGGCCAAGTGGCTTTTATTAATTAGAAAATTTGGTTCTATAGTTATTAAGAGTTATTTTAGTCTTAATCTGATTCGGTGCCGAGCGTTAACCCTTCATCGAATTTTCTAAATAATTTTCGCACCTTTATTTTATTTTCCTTAGTTAATTAAAAATTCCCACTGAATTTTCAGTAAAATAATAGTTTCTCCTGGAGCAGTAGGGATAAACAGCACGACCCCAAGGATAATACGACCTCGGTATTCCCCCCAATATCGGGTACTACATGCGATAGGTGCACTTGCCTCTTTTCATTAAAAACTCGCTTTTTAGCAAGTCCGCGACGTTCGACTCATCGAACCAACCACCTAAATAAGAGTCTGTTTGCGGGCAATCAAGTTTTTGGCACCGTTGTTGGGGATCGAACCCGGGTCACCCGCGTGACAGGAAGGAATACTCACCACTATACTACAATTTAAATTGCATTATTTCCTTTAAAACTCTTGTAAGCTAAAGTTCCTATAATTCCAATCTATTTTTTTCGCTAACTATCACAATTTATTCTTGCTATTTGGTTACTTCAAGATGTCTTTTTGGCCAAAAAATTTCCTCTATTTAAATCATTTTTATGAATTAGGACTTAACTCTTATACCCCGGATGTTTATCAAGATCAATTAATTTAAGCGGTAGTAAATTTAGGATTTCTTTTAATTTCCTATAAATTCATCTCCAACTTTTGCAATGGAATAACAAAAGCTTAAGTATGAGAGTATTTGATAAGTTGTAAATATACGTATTTTTTAGTTCTTCTATTAGGCCGTTTTAGTTTATTTTTGTTGTTTTTAGTTATTTTTCTTCAATAAAATGTTTTCTTTTTGTAAAAATTGTTCTAACTTAGCTTTATTTTATTTTTCAGAATTTTTTTAGAAAAAGCTAAAAAAAGACCACACACGCCCGTGTCCCCATGACCGACATGCCCGTATCACACCCTCGACGTTCAACCATCGTCGATACCAGCTCGACGTTCGAAGTTTACCAAACAAGACCTGACACGCCGGTGTTCAAAGTGACACGCCCGTGTCAATCCAGCTCGACATTCGACGTTCAGTGTTCGACAACCCAAACTCAAAGCTCGACTCCTTCACCAGTCAAACCTTCTTGACACGCCCGTGTCTATCGCAACACGCCCTTGACCAATGCGTGACCTGTTATAGAAGCTTCAGGAAAGTCGCTAGCTGACCAGATTTCGGCTTCTCATGCACCCCCAGCCCGACACGCCCCCTGACACGCCCGTGACTAGAAGGCGTGTCCCCTCTTTTTTTGTCTATAAAAAAAAAGTTTCTGAATGGTCCAAGGGTTCAAACTTTTGGGAAAATTTTGTGTGTTAATGGGCTTCCTTGGTGTATTTCCATACTATGTAAGGAGACTTTCTCCCCCTCTCTTTTTGTGTTTGTTTTACCTTTGTAATAGTTTCTTTTCATTAATAAAATATGTTAGTTTTTCTCTCCTTATATTGTCATGAAATGCATGTGGGCATCCCAATTTTATTCCTCTTTTACCCTTTGTTTTTCCTTATTTTTCTCTTTATGTGTGCGTATGTTTTTAAAAAAATTTATTATGTTTATTTGTTCAATTTGTCATTATAATAGGCTTTGTTCGAGTTTTCTTTCTAACTATATTGTTGTTATGATAGTTTTATTTTCTTATTATTCTCTTTAGGTTTCATGTATTTTTAAAAGTGTTTTTATTTTCATTCTTATGGGTTTGTAAAAGAGGTTTTAAAAGGTGTTTTTGGTTTTTTTTTACTTAGTTTTTTTAGGATCGTAAAACTTTTTGTCCTTTTAATTATATTTCAACTTTTTAATCGCTTTTATGAACTTCTAAGAATGAAAAAGTAATAATTTTAATTTTTGAAAGACTTTAGTTTTTTTCTTTGTTTTGAAAACCTTTTGCTCTTTTTATTTTTATTTCTTCTTTTTTGTGTTTGGTAAACTTTAGGAATTGAAATCTTGTTATTTTAATATTTAAGTAACTTTTTTTCTCTTTAATAGTGTGTGTTAGTTATCTTTCCATTTTGTCCTTTTCAAACTTGATCAAGTGTGTGTGAGTGTATGAGGTAGTTTTTTTCGCTTTCTTTATGGCTTTCTTCAATTACGTAGAGTGCGTGCGTGTACGAGATAATCTTTACAGCTTTCTTTCAATTATGAAGAGTGTGTGCGTGCATATGCATTTATTTCCCGCCAACTCATTTGAGTAGGACTCGCTTTAATTTTCCTCATACTCATTTGAGTAGGACTTTGTGTGTGTTTTATTCATGTAGAGTGTGTGCATTTATTTCCTCCTACTCATTTGAGTAGGACTCGCTTTAAATTTTCCTCCTACTCATTTAAGTAGGACTTTGTGTGTGTGTGTGTGTTTTTTTTTTCATGTAAAGTGTGTGTGTGTGTGTTTTATTTCTGTAGAATGTGTGCGTGTGTGCATATATTTCCTCCTACTCATTTGAATTAGACTCGCTTTAATTTCCCACCTACTCATTTGAGTAGGACTTGTCATTTCAATTATGCAAATTTTCCCTTTTTGTAAGTTAGCTCGTTTTCTTTTATTATAAGTTTGGTTGAGCGCGTGCATTTTCCTTCTTTAGTAGCTTTTCTACTCGTAATATTAGGGTACCTTGTTTTTTCTTATTTTTTGTAACCCTTCAGCGTTTAATTTAGAACTCGTGACTTACCAACTAATAAGTCGTCCCCATTCCGATGAGTGGCTAATCGTTGTTAGCACTCGACATTGATGAGCATTGGGACAAATAAAATAACTCAAAATAATTAAAGTTCCTTTTCTCACTTTAATTAAGGACTTAAGGTTTGCCCCGAGTTTACGACGCGTAGGACCATATATCGATGTGTGGGCCCTATTTCTGTTATCCATACGCTAGCTTGCCGAGAGGCCGTGCTTATGGGCTGATCACCCTTGTGTAAATAGACTTGCATGCATACCCTCGAAAAAGGAGAAGCGTAACTCTACCGGATTGGGTTCCCCACCCAATAGCAGGGTTTATTACGTAATGCGGGCATTAAGAGGAATCTTCATCGGACTAGCGTTCGGTCGAATAGTCTTAATATTCAGGTGAGCGATATTCCTAGAGATAGGTGAGCTCATGTTTGTGGAACCTCCATGGCCAAGTGGCTTTTATTAAATTGAAAATTTGGTTCTATAGTTATTAAGAGTTATTTTAGTCTTAATCTGATTCTGTGCCGAGCGTTAACCCTTCATCGAATTTTCTAAATTATTTTCGCACATTTATTTTATTCGCCTTAGTTAATTAAAAATCCCCAACAAATTTTCAGTAAAATAATAGTTTCTCCCGGAGCAGTAAGGATAACCAACCCGACCCCAAGGATAATACGACCTCGGTATTCCCCCCAATATCGAGTACTATATGTGATAGGTGCACTTGCCTCTTTTTATTAAAAACTCGCTTTTTAGCAAGTCCGCGATGTTCGACTCATCGAACCAACCACCTAAATAAGAGTCTGTTCGCGGGCAATCAAGTTTTTGCCCTGTTGCCGGGGAATCTTGAGTTTTTATTTCGAATTCCTAAGTCTATTCCTTTTAATTATTTTTTGTAAACTAAAAAAAAACTTAAAAACTCTATTTAAAAAATAATAATAAAAAACAGAGTTTATTTAGTTTTTATTTTAGTGTGTATGACCCGTGGACAACCCTCGGAGTCTGGAGATTTTGATTTTGACCCTGAGATCGAACGCTCCCTTGCGCGTATTCGATCTCAACGCCGAATTCCTTTTTTAGACCCCGAAGAATCTATCAGAGAACCCTCTATAGTAGTTATGGCCGACCCTATACCTGCCCAAGAGGCCGAGCATACTATGTCTTATTACACCCGACCTAACCTAGATGATATTGGGTCTAGTATTGTTTGCCCTATGGTGGCGAATAATAATTTCAAAATAAAATCAAGTGTCATTCAAATGGTCCAAAACGCCATGCAATTTGATAGACTGACGGATTAGGACCCGAATGTCCACTTGTCTAATTTTTTGGAAATATGCGACACCTTCAAGATTAATGGCGTCACTGATGATGCCATTCTCTTGCGCTAATTTCTTTTTTCCCTTAAATCCAAATCTAAGCATGGTTGAATTCCCTCCTGCGAGGATGTCTCACCACCTGGGCTGAGTTGACGGAGCGGTTCCTAACGAAGTACTTTCCGCCCGTAAAAACTGTAAAGTTGCGGGCAGACATTTCTTCATTTGTGTAAAATGATCCTCAGTCTCTATATGAAACTTGGGAACGGTTTAAGGAGTTCCTCTGCCGGTGCCCAAACCACGCGCTACTAACGTGGTTGTAGGCACAAATTTTTTATAATGGCCTTAATTTTCAGACGCGTCAAATGATTGACATGGCTGCCGGGGGCACATTAACCAACAAAACCCCCGAGGCCGCCCAGGCTTTATTCGAGGAGATGGATATGAATGCCTATCAGTGGAACGTCCCGCGGGGACACCCAAAGCAGGCGGCCAGCCTTTTTGAAGTGGATGCCACTGCTCTCTTAACCCTTCAAGTTGAAAGATTAATAAAGCAGGTGGCGAAGATTTCTGCTGCCTCCTCCACTCTGCCTTATTTTATTCCCCCTAACATCTGCGTTGCTGAAGAGTTCGTGGATTTCATAGGAAATTCGGGTCATCCTTTCTTCAACCCCAACAACAACCCTTATAGTAATAACTATAATTCGGGTTGGAGGAATCACCCCAATTTATCTTGGAGCAACCAGAACAATGTGCATCGTCCCCCTAATTCTTATGTGCCCGCATTTTTCCCGCCTCCTCCTCCGAAACCTTCTCTGGTTGAGGGAAATTTTTATAAACACATAATGTCCAACAAAAATAATATCCAGAACATCACCGGATCGCTAAAAACCCGTTAATAATAGGTTGGACAACTAGCGAGAATGATGTATGAGCGCGTGCTCTGACATCATTCTCGCTAGTTGTCCGACCTATTGTTCAAGGGTGTAGGGTTTAGGGTTTAGGGTAACCTATTGCTCGGGCCACTGCCAGGAAATACGGAGCCTAACCCTCGAGAGAACGCCAATGCTATAATCCTCTGTAGTGGTAAGGAGGTGGTCGATCCAAAACGGATCGATCCTTAGGTACATATTTCACCTCTGACCCCTCTTCCCCCTTCTTCGATTACGCCGCCTTTACCAATTTTAAATGAAAAAATTATTTTAAATAAGGCCCTGTCGTATCCGCATAGAATAGATAATGAGCGTAAGGATGTGCAATACAAAAAATTTATTTTAGTATTAGAACAAATTCATATTAATGTTCCCTTCTACAAGGCGATCTCGTAGATGCCTAAGTATGCGAAATATTTGAAAGAACTTCTTTCTAATAATAAAAAATTAGAAAATATTTCGCATATCTATCTCAACGCAGACTTCTCGGCAGCTCTTACCAATAAATTGCCCCCAAAACAAAATGACCCGGGGTGGTTTTCCATCCCGTTCCTTTTTGGCAATATATTAGTGAAATACGCTCTTGTAGATTTAAGCGCGAGCATTAATTTTACGTCGTTCTCGCTCTTTAAAAAATAAGGTTTGGGCACTCCGACCCCTACTAATATGTGCATCCAGTTAGCGGATCGCTCGATTAAGTTCCCCATCAGGGTAATAGTGGACGTCCTTGTCCGAGTTGACAAGTTTATCTTTTCGGTAGACTTTGTCATCTTAGACCTCGAGGAGGACGCCGAGGTACCAATAATACTCGGTCTCCCTTTTCTTGCCACCTCCCACGCACTAATAGATGTTAGTAATGGTCATCTCCTCCTTCGGGTAGGAGATGATGAAGTTACTCTCTCTATTAATCCCTCGATGGAAGACTCGTCATCGAGCGATGATTTCTGCTATTCTTTAGATTCTTTTTTTGGAGATCGTTCTTCGCCTTTTTTCGAGTCAATTTTTCTTAACGACGATATTTTTGCGCTAAAAAATTTTTATTGCAACGAGGATAAATCTGTAGGCTTGCCTTTCGACCAATTAGTTCGAAAGACATTAGAATCAAAACCTCGCTAGAAGAACCGCACATCCTATACCTCAAACCCCTACCCGAATCTCTCAAATACGCCTTTTTGGGGAAAAATGATACCCTTCCCGTTATCATTTCTTTGCATTTGAGTGATTCGGAGACTTCCGAATTATTGGAAGTTTTGCTCAAACATCGCCACGCAATTGCGTGGAAAATTTCTAATCTTAAGGGGATTAACCCCTCTTTTTGTACTCATTTGATTTTCCTCAACGATAATTGCCACAAAACCATTCAGCTGCAGCGACTTCTTAACCCAAACATGAAAGACGTCATTAAAGCCGAGATAATTAAATTATTAGATGCGAAGACTATTTTTCCCATTTCCAGTAGTGCGTGGGTTAGTCCCATTCATTTCGTGCCCAAAAAGGGCGGTCTAACCATAGTAGAAAATGAGCACAATCAACTTGTCCCAACTCGTACTGTTATGGGTTGGCGGGTGTGCATCGATTATAGACAACTAAATGATGCCACCAATAAGGACCATTTTCCAATACCATTTTTAGACCAAGTTCTGGAGCGTTTATCCGTTCATCCATTTTATTATTTTCTTGATAGTTTATCAGGGTTTTTACAAATCCCCATTTCCCTAGATGATAAAGAGAAAACAACTTTTACCTGCCCGTTTGGCACCTTCGCCTACCGAAGAATGTCATTTGGCCTCTGCATTGTGTCAGCTACATTCCAAAGATGTATGCTGGCAATATTTGCCGAGTTGGTAGGAGAGATTATGGAAGTCTTTATGGATGACTTTTCTATTTTTGGACGCTCTTTCCCGTCTTGTCTTCAAAATCTAGATCGTGTCCTCCAGCGATGCGAGGACACGCATCTCATTTTAAATTGGGAAAATTGTTACTTTATGGTTCGAGAAGGTTTGGTTCTCGTCTATATGATTTGGTCAAAGGGGATGGAGGTCGATAGGGCCAATGTAGAAATTATAGAAAAACTTCCCCCGCCTTCCAACGTAAAATCCATTAGGAGTTTCTTAGGCCACGCGGGCTTTTATAGACGTTTCATTCAAGATTTTTCAAAAATAACAAAGCCGCTTACTCACCTCTAGGAAAAGGAATAAAATTTTGTCTTTAGTAGTGAATGCGAGTCTGCATTTAATTTTATAAAATAAAAACTTATCAATTCACCCATTTTAGTGGCGCCCGATTGGTCCCTTCCGTTCGAGATTATGTGCTATTCTAGTGATATTGCCTTAGGTGTTGTTCTTGGCCAACGCGTAAACAAACACTTTCATCCAATTTATCACCCTAGCAAGACGCTCACTTCCACACAAGTAAATTACACAACGACGGAAAAGGAACTCTTATCCGTCGTTTTTGCTTTTGCTAAGTTTCGCTCGTACATAACACTATCTAAAGTTATCGTATTTATGAACAATTTCGCTCTTAAATATTTACTCGCTAAAACTGAAACAAAGCCCCGCCTTCTTAGATGGGTTCTCCTCCTTCAAGAATTTTATTTGGAGATGCGGGATAAGAAGGGCATGAAAAATTTAGCAGTCGATCACCTCTCCCGTTAAGAAAATCTAGGTGCGGAAGCGCTCGTCGAATCTGACATAAATGATAGATTCCCCGAGGAACGCCTCCTAGCCATAAATACCATTTTCTCTTCTCCTCCATGGTTCGCAGATTTTGCAAACTATTTAGTTGCACGGGTGCTCCCAAAAGAATTTTCGAGCGAGCAAAAGAAGAAATTCTTTTCTGACTTGAAAAATTTCTCTTGGGAGGACCCTTTTCTTTTTCATATCTTTGTGGACCAGGCGGTCCGAAGATGCGTCGCGGGAGTGGAGTGCATGCAAATACACTCCACTATTTTAAAAGATTATATGTTATAGAGTAAGAGGATAAAATTCATTACTCCTATATATATACATTGGGTTATATTGAAGTTGTTCAAAATAAATATATGTTAGGAAAATAAGATTTCATTTTCCTAAAATATCCATTTGAGGTTAGAGAAAAAATTACCTCGCCTCCATGCCTAAGCCCTCTTCATAAACCAAAACAACTCCCTTAGTCAATTTCAATGATTCTAGAATTAATTTAAAATCTTTTTGAGAGCATAATTTTAAATTGCATTATTTCCTTTAAAACTCTTGTAAGCTAAAGTTCCTATAATTCCAATCTATTTTTGTTAGATAACGATTACAATTTATGTTTGCTATTTGGTTACTTAGGGAAGTCTTTTTGGCCAAAACTTTTCCTCAATTTAAATCATTTTCATGGATTAGGACTTAACTCTTATACCCCAGATGTTTATCTAGATCTCTCTTTCAATTAATTTAAGCGGTAGTAAATTTAGGAATTCTTTTAATTCCCTATAAGTTCAACACTAACTTTTGCTCTGGAATAGCAAAAGCTTAAGTATGTGGGTATTTGATAAGTTGTAAATATACGTATATTTCAGTACTTCTATTAGGTCATTTTAGTTTATTTTCGTTGTTTTTAGTTATTTTTCTTCAAAAAAATGTTTCCTTTTTATAAAAATTGTTCTAAATTAGCATTATTTTATTTTTCAGAATTTTTTCAGAAAAAGCTAAAAAACCGACCAGACACGCCCTTGTCCCCATGACCGACATGCCCGTGGCACACCCTTGACATTCAACCATCGACGATCCCAGCTCGACGTTCGAAGTTTGCCAAACCAGACCTGACACTCCCATATTCAAACCGACATGCCCGTGTCAATCCAGCTCAATGTTCAACGTTCGTCGACCCCGACTAAAAGCTCGACACCTTCACCAGTCAAACCTTCTTAATACGCCCGTGTCTAGCCCTACACGCCCATGACCAACATGTGTCCCATTCCAGAAGCTTCCATTAAGTCACTAGCTGACAAAAAATTTGCTTCTCCTACACCCCAGCCCGACATGCCCACCGACATGCCCGTGACCAGAGGGCGTGTCCCCTCCTTTTTTGTCTATAAATAAAAAGTTTCTGAATGGTCCAAGGGTTCAAACTTTTGAGCCAATTTTGTGTGTTAGTGGGCTGCCTTGGTGTATTTCCATACAATGTAAGGAGACTTTCTCCCCCTCTCTTTTAGTGTTTGTTTTAGCTTTGTGATAGTTTCTTTTCATTAATAAAATATGTTAGTTTTTCTCTCCTTATATTGTCATGAAATGCATGTGGGCATCCAAATTTTATTCCTCTTTTATCCTTTGCTTTTCCTTGTTTTTCTCTTTATGTGTGTGTTTGTTTTTAAAAATATAAATAATTATTATGTTTATTTGTTCAATTTGTCAATATAATAGGCTGTGTTCTAGTTTTCTTTCTAACTATAATTTTGTTATGATAGTTTTATTTTCTTCTTGTTCTCTTTTGGTTTCATGTCTTTTTAAAAGTGTTTTTATTTTCGTTCTTATGGGTTTATAAAAGAGGTTTTAAAAAGTGTTTTTGATATTTTTACTTAGTTTTTTTAGGATCGTAAAACTTTTTGTCCTTTTAATTTTATTTCAACTTTTAATCACTTTTATGAACATCCAAAAATAAAAAGTCGTAATTTTAATTTTTGAAAGACTTTAGTTTTTGCTTTGTTTTGAAAACCTTTTGCTCTTTTGATTTTTATTCCTTCTTTTTTGTGCCTTTGGTAAACTTTAGGAATAGAAATCTTGTTATTTTTATTTTTAAGTTACTTTGTTTTTTTCTCTTTAATAGTGTGTGTGAGTGTATGAGTTATCTTTTCATTTTGTCTTTTTCAAACTTGATGAAGTGTGTGTGAGTGTATGAGGAAGTTTTTATCGCTTTCTTTCTGGATTTCTTCAATTACGTAGAGTGCGTGCGTGTACGAGATAATTTTTACAGTTTTTTTATCAATTATGAAGAGTGTGTGTGTGCGTATGCATTTATTTCCCGCCTACTCATTTGACTAGGACTCGCTATAATTTTCCACCTACTCATTTGAGTAGGACTTTGTGTGTGTTTTTATTCATATAGAGTGTGTGTGTGCGTATGCATTCATTTCCCGCCTACTCATTTGACTAGGACTCGCTTTAATTTTCCACCTACTCATTTGAGTTGGACTTTGTGTGTGTTTTTATTCATGTAGAGTGTGTGCATTTATTTCCTCCTACTCATTTGAGTAGGACTTGCTTTTAATTTTCCTCCTACTCATTTGAGTAGGACTTTGAGTGTGTGTTTGTTTTTATTCATGTAGAGTGTGTGTGTGTGTGTGTTTTATATCTGTAGAGTGTGTGCGTGTGTGCATCTATTTCTTCCTACTTGTTCGAGTAGGACTCGCTTTTATTTACCGCCTACACGTTTGAGTAGGACTTGTCATTTCAATTATGCAAATTTTTCCCTTTTGTATCTTTGCTCCTTTTCTTTTATTATATGTTTGGTTGAGCGCATGCGTTTTCCTTCTTTAGTAGATTTTCTCTTTCTAATATTAGGGTACCTTATTTCTTCTTATTTTTTTTTGTAACCCTTTAGCGTTTAATTTAGAACTCGCACCTCACCAAACTAATAAGTCGTCCCCATTCTCATGAGTGGCTAATCGTTCTTAGCCCTCAGCATCGATGAGCATTGGGACAAATAAAATAACTCGAAATAATTAAAGTTCCTTTTCTCACTTTAATTTAAGGACTTAAGGTTTGCCCCGGGTTTACGATGCATAGGACCATATATCGATGTGTGGGCCCTATTTCCATTATCAATACGCTAGCTTGCTGAGAGGTCGTGCGTATGGACCAATCACCCTTGGGTAAATAGACTTGCGTGAATTCCCTCGAAAGAGGAGAAGCGTAACTCTATCGGATTGGGTTCCCCACCCAATAACGGGGTTCTTAGCGTAATGTAGGCATTAAGAGGAATCCTTCGTCGGACTAGCGTTCGGTCGAATAGTCTTAATGTTCAAGTGAGCGATATTCCTAGAGATATGTGAGCTCATGTTTGTGGAACCTCCACGTCCAAGTTGCCTTTTATTAATTTTAAATTTTAGTTCTCTAGTTATTAAGAGTTATTTTAGTCTTAATCTGATTCGGTATCGAGCGTTAAACCTTCATCGAATTTTCTAAATCATTTTCGCGCCTTTATTTAATTCGCCTTAGTTAATTAAAGATCCCTAACGAATTTTACGTAAAATAATAGTTTCTCCTGGAGCAGTAGGGATAACTAACCAGACCCCGAGGATAATACGACCTCTTAATGCCGGCATGGCATGGCATCATGACGCGTGTTTTCTCTTACTCTGACATAATTTTTAAATGTGGAAAAATGTGGGTTGTGTTAGTAGACGATGTGTCGTATTAATACGACGCTCTCGATGATCTCGATGTCTGATGCTATCGCGACACGGAATCACTACCGCCACATTGTACCTCACAAAGAGGTACTTCTGATAAAAAAGCTTTGCTACTGCCGACATTAGCAATACCACCGGGAGATATCTTAGAGAAGCCATTTCCAGCTTCAGGAAACTTGAGGTGATACAAATCTCCCCTACTTAAAGAATTTCGCACCGAAATTATATATGGCGGGAAAATACAGGAGTATCAGTAATATAAAAGTATACCTCAATCAAATAGCTCAGGGAACTCTGCCCTCATGGTTTGTTCCCGCTCCCAAGATAGCTCCTCATGGACATAGTTGTCCTAATGGAACTTGACCATCCTGATAGACATATTCTGAATTTGATTGACTTTCGATTCTTCGATGCGAATGAGTTTGACCTTCGTTGTCAATCAACTATCAATCGATACCTGATCTGCCACAACCACCTTCGTAGGCTCCAACACTTCCTTCCATAATACTGATATGTGGAATACGTCGTGCCGACCGCTTAGTTCTGTTGAAAGCTTCAGTCAATATGCGGCTTCACCAATACGCTACAATATCTCAAATGGACCAAGGTATCTCAAACTTAGCTTTTTCAAGCGTCGAGTCCTTGATATGCCCTTGAACGGTTTGATCTTCAAATATACCCAATCGCCCACGACAAATTCGACATTTCTGAGTTTGGCGTTATAATACTTTATCACAACCCGCATTTTCTCTGAATTTAGGAATTGTCAGAGTATGAGAAAACACGCGTCATGATGCCACGTCAAGCATGGGATAACTGCTGACGCTCAGGCAAAACCATCTACTTTACTTTATGAAAGAAATTCATGAGTTTAATGATTAGAAAATCAGTTATATTTTAGAGGTCGTATCCCTCGGCTCGGTCGATCACCTAGTCCACAGTTTAAAACTATACTTATGCGCTGCTGAAAAATACTTTATTCAGGTTTGACATCCTAAGGAGTGTATAAGTGCCCAAGAGGACAGCTTATGCAATGCAAGACTCTACATTTAATTTATATTATATATAAGAAAATGATCTGTATACGTTGTTTGGAAAATAGTGATTTAATTTTATAAAATATGTTGATCATGAGCTATACTTATATTAATAATTGTAGTTTTAAAAATAACTAGCAACCTAGCATAAATCCTCCTCAGAGCAAGTAGACTATCTCCATAAAATGGTAGCAGCAAAAGTAATATATCTAGTAAAAAGGTAAAAACTACCAGTGGGAACAAACAACCTGACACGAACCCACTGGCAAATATGTATGTCTGTAAGAAAGTGCAGAAGAAAACTACCTCACTAAACAAATCAAGAAGGATCTCCAAAGTCCAAGAGACCACCAGCAACACCACCGAAACCTAGCCACCAAACCGGCTACTACTCAGAACCTGAGGCATTCAAAAGAAGAAAGAATACCTCAGCAAGCAAAATAAGTAAAAACTGCATGAAAGTGTCAACTAGAGGATAAATGAAAGAGGAAAACATACCGCAGTAAAAGTCACAACTGCCCAAAGTAAGACAAAAAGAAATGCACTACGTGCGAGGAAACAACATCAACCCTGCCTAGAAACTACATCCTGTAGAGTCTACTAAGCTACCAAGAGCCCAAAGTGCTGCAATCTACCAAGGAAGAAACATCTAACACCCTAAGTTGTGGGAGATGGTAGTAGCAAAAACAAACAACATGGATCCGGTTTGGAGGCAAACTCAGTCCCCCAACCACCATTTCTAATCCAACACGCTAAAGGGTCTACATGTGAAAGAATTAGGGACCTTCCACCCCCTTGCCCATCTCGTACCTGGTGCAAGATAGAAGAAAAGGGTGGCCACGGCTAAATTACACAACACTTCCCCCATGAAGAGCTTCAAACCCCACTACTAACCACGACCCACGATTCGGCCTTTAGGAAAGTAAAACATGGCCGACAAGGAACCGCAGAAAACAAAGAAAATAAAGGAATTCACTCGGGAGCGAAAATCAAGGTAGGGAAAAAGTGATGAAATGACTCAACACGGCTTGGCGTTGAGTGGGACCCACTCAACGCCAAACCAGACCTTGGCGTAGAGTGAGTTAGCCTCATTCAGCGCCAGAACAGCCATAGCATTGAGTGAGGTTCACTCACTCAATGCCCTCCAGAAGTACTACTCTGGCGTTGAGTGAGCTAGCCTCACTCAACGCAACAACAGGCATGGCGTTGAGTGAGGTTCACTCACTCAATGCCTCCCGCAAGAATTCTCTGGCGTTGAGTGAGCTAACCTCACTTAACGCCAAAACAGCGATGGCATTGAGTGAGGTACACTCACTCAATGCCCTAGTACCTAACCACAATCAGAGAAAGTGGCATTGAGTGATCTGGCCTCACTCAACGCCAAAACAACAATGGCGTTGAGTGAGGCTCACTCACTCAACGCCCTTACACGGCCGTAAAAGAAGACTGCGGCATTGAGTGAGTCCACCTCACTCAATGCCAAAACAGCAATGGCGTTGAGTGAAGTTCCCTCCCTCAACCCCTGGCACTTAACCGCAACAAGGCAAATCTGCGGCGTTGAGTGAGCTGACCTCACTCAATGCCAAAACAGCAATGGCGTTGAGTGAGGTCACCTCACTTAATGCCAGAAGTCCTGGCTGCAATGAAAGGTTGTGGCGTGGAGTGAGTCTACCTTACTCAACGCCAAAGAGGAAATGGCATTGAGTAAGGTACACTCACTCAACGCCACGGGACTTGGCCGTAAATTTCCTTTGGCGTTGAGTGAGGCCACCTCACTCAATGCCAAACAAGAAATGGCGTTGAGTGAGGTCAACTCACTCAACGCCAAAGTACTTAGCCTGAGAAAAGGCTATGGAGTTGAGTGAGCACACCTCACTCAATGCCAAAGTACTTGGCTGTACAGAAGCGACGGCGTTGAGTGAGTTCACCTCACTCAATGCTGAAACCGAAATGGCGTTGAGTGAGGTCGACTCACTAAATTCCAAAACACTTAGCTTCTCAGGAAAACCGCGGCGTTGACTGAGCTTGCCTCACTCAACACCAAAAAATAAATGGCGTTGAGTGAGGTCGACTCACTCAATGCCGAAGTACTTAGCCGCTAGCAGGGGCTACGGCATTGAGTGAGTCCACCTCACTCAACGCCCTAGTACTTTGCAAAATTCTGACTGGCTACAGCTGTGGCGTTGAGTGTATGTACCACACTCAATGCCAAACACGTAAAGGCTTTGAGTGTGTGCACCACACTCAACGCCGGCCAGACAGAATCCAAAAAAAAAGGCTCTAACCAACAAACACAGCAGGCACCCCCTCCTCTCTCACTCGCTCGGCTTCACCCGTAAGCCACGAACCAGACAGCAATCTGGAGTTTCACTGATGGCATTATGCCGGCGGGTTGAGCACCAACAACACAAATAAGGGGGGCTCATAGGAGAATCTAAGCCCTAAATTCAGCAAGATAAAAGAGGACATTCTTGGCTTCTACCCTAGGGCTAACCGGGAATTTTAATAATTTCAAGAGAACAATAATGGCAAGGGAAAGAATACAACTTTCCTCGATTTCTGGCGAAAATTGGACGGCTTTCCCTCCTCTTCACTTGGCACTAGCAGCAGCACCTAAAAGCACACTCCCGTACTTTAATGGCGGAAAACCACAAGACCGAAATCCCAAATCACCTAAAACTCCACGAAAATCGAATTTCTTACCGTCGAAACATAGATCTTAGCGAGAGCAAGACAACGCCTCTTTCGGAATCGAAATCCGTCCACAAACACTCTCGGAATCACCGTCTGAAAGCTAGGGCTAACCGTCGTTCCGCCTCTGTTTTCTGCGAACAGGAGCAGACGGTTTTCTATCTTGGGAAGAAGGAGGAGAGTGGCCCGCCAACTTCTAATAAAGGCTTTAAATAAGTCTTCATACGCCTAATCAGCCTGACCGCTGCCTGAAAATGCCGATTCACTCAGCTAAAATCAAATATGTAATTTGATTTTACTAATAGCAAACCCAAAACGACGCGAAAACTGAACTACCTTGGAATTCGACGAAATTCGCACCGTAGCTAATTTCCCACAGTTCGAACACATCGGCAAAGTCAAAATTAAATTTTGATGAACAGATCTCGAGTTATACCCGCCTAAAGCCAAAACACAAGCATCCCCCAAGAGGCCATACCGGGTCACCCAAAACGACTCGGCTTGCTAGGGAGACCTTGCCCATAGGCTACAAAATAGGACACTCAGTTCTAAGGAGCTAAACCACACTCCACAAATGGCACGAGCCACGAAAATGTGTCACCGTAATGCCAAACGAGAGAGAAAAAAATAGTCGTAGAAAAATCGGGGGCGTTATAGTCACTCCCCCTAAAAGAAAGTTTCGTCCCGAAACTTTACGCACAACACTCCTACTAAAGAAGGAAAAGTAACAAACAGGAGTTACAAGAAGGGAAACATACAGAAAAAAATCAGGGAAAACAGGTGAGGGTAAGCTTCCCTCATGGCCGACTCTAGCTCCCAAGTCGCGCTCTCCAAATCCTGATTCCTCCAAATAACTTTCACCATTGGAATGGACTTCTTTTGCATCACCCATTCCTGAGTATCCAAAATACAGACCGGCACTTCAACAAAAGAGAGGTTGGGCTCCAACTGGGACACAATGTCCAAGACTTGCCCACTACTGTGCACACACTTCCGCAATTGGCTTACATGGAAAACATTATGAACACCTGGGAAGTTTGCTGGCAAATCAGATCTATAAGCTGACACGCCAATCCGCTCCAAAATCTTAAACGGGCCCACAAACCTCGGGTCCAATTTCCGATTCTTACCAAACCTCTTTACACCCACCATCGGGGAAACCTTAAGAAATACATGGTCCCCTACAGAAAACTCTAAGGTAGACCTACGCCGATTGGCGTTCTTCTCGTATCTCTCCTGAGCTATATGAATCTTCTCACGAATAAGCTTCACTGCGAATTCCATCTCCTCAAGAGCATCTGGACCCAACAAAGGCCTCTCACCAGCCTCAGCCCAAAACAATGGTGTTCTGCAGCGCCTCCCATACAAGGCTTCAAAAGGAGCCATCTGCAAGCTTTCCTGATAACTGTTATTGTATGAAAATTCCATAAGTCGCAGCCGCTCATCCCACGCTCCACCGTGGTCTTAAATATAGCATCGGATCATATCCTCAACTATCTGGTTCACCCGCTCCGTCTGCCCATTGGTCTGTGGGTGGTAAGCAGTAGAATACCACAGATCAGTACCCAAACCCTCCTGCAGACTCTGCCAAAAACGAGAAGTAAACTGCGAGTCTCGATTAGAAATGATACTCACAGGCACACCATGCAGTCAGATGACTTCATTCAAGTACAACTCCGCTATCTTCTTCATCGGGTAATCAATCTTATATGGCACAAAGTGAGCACACTTCGTTAGTCTATCCACTATGACCCAAACAGAATCAAATCCCCTCGGGGATTTCGGTAAGCCCGTGATGAAATCCATAGATATACTTTCCCACTTCCAAGTCGGGATCTCTAACGAAGTCAACTTGCTACCAGGCCTTCCATGATCGGCCTTCACACGCTTGCAAGTGTGGCACTCCGCAACAAATCGGGCTATATCGCCTTCATGCCATACCACTAGGCAATTTGCTTTAGGTGATGATACATCTTCATAGATCCTGGATGGTAGGCAACGCTGGATCCATGAGCCTCTCTGCAAATCATACCTCTAATGTCCCCAACAATGGGGATGCAAAATTTGCCACGGTACTTCAAAGTACCCGCATCATCGATAGCAAAGTATGGAAACTCCCCCTTCTCGATCCTGGGGAATAAGTGCAGAAGATTCAGATCGTCCTACTGGTGCAGTCTGGTCAAAGAAATCCAGGACGGCTCTGCCACTGATAAACTACTCTGCAAGCCACAGCATCCCACTGATATATCCATAAGGAGGAACTCCTCCACTAAACGATCGGCGGTGAGATTGAAGATCTTTTCCGTCTTCCGGCTCAGGGCGTCGGCCACCACATTGGCCTTACCTGGATGATACTGGATCTCTATGTCATAATCGGCCACATACTCTAGCCACCACAGCTGGCGCAGATTCAACTCCTTCTGCGTGAACACGTACTTCAGGCTCTTATGGTCGGTGAAGATCTTGCACTGAGCCCCATAAAGTATATGTCTCCACAGCTTCAACGCATAAATAAATGCTACGAACTCGAGGTCATGCGTAGGATAATTCTTTTCATGAGTCTTCAGTTTCCTTGACCCATAGGCAATCACCTTTCAACCCTGCATTAACACATAACCTAGACCTATATGCGAAGCATCCATGTAAACATCATAATCCACCCCTTCAGTAGGCAGGGTAAGAACGGGAGCAGTGCACAATCTCATCTTTAACTCTAGGAAGTCTTCTTCGCACTTCTCGCTCCAAACAAAAGCCACATTCTTTTGAGTCAGCTTGGTCAAAGGTGCAGCTAGGGAAGAGAAACCCTCCACGAACCTCCTGTAGTAGCCAGCCAACCCTAGGAAGCTCCTAATCTCCTTAGGCGTATTCGGCCTACTCCAATCCATCACTACAGCGACCTTTTCTGGGTCGACCGAGATCCCATCCTTGTTCACCACGTTGCCTAGAAATGAAACCTGAGGCAACCAAAATTTGCACTTGCTCAGCTTGGCGAATAACTTGTGGTTCCTCAACTCCTATAGAACCAAGCGTAGATGCTGCTCATGCTCCTCAGCACTGCGAGAATAAACCAACACGTCATCGATGAAGACAACCATGAACATGTCTAAGAAATCCTTGAACACCCGGTTCATCAAATCCATGAAGCCTGATGGTGCGTTGGTTAAAACAAACGACATCACCAAGAACTCAAAGTGTCCATGCCTCGATCTAAACACAGTCCGTGGAATATCTGCCTCACGGATCCTGAGCTGATTATAGCTTGAACGAAGATCGATCTTGGAGAACACCGCGCTACCGCGCAACTGGTCAAATAAGTCATCGATCCTCGGCAGAGGGTACCTATTCTTAATTGTGACTTTGTTCAACTCCCTATAGTCGATGCAAAGCCGCATCGACCCATCTTTCTTCTTCACAAACAGCAAAGGAGCACCCCAAGGCGACAAAGTCTGCCTGATAAATCCCTTTGCCAACAGCTCATCCAACTGAACTCGCAACTCCTCTAACTCACGAGGGGCACTACAGTACGGCGCATTAGCAATAGGACGCGTACCCGGCTCCAAATCAATCAATAACTCCACATCCCTCTAAGGAGGAAGACCAGGAAGATCATACGGAAAAACATCGGTGAAACCACGAACAACTGGAATCTACTCCAAGCACAGTACACTAAGAGCTGTCCCAACCACTGAGACCAAACAAGCAAAACAATCCGAAAGAAATAGATTCTGAGCACATACCGCAGAGATAACAGGAGAATCCTTGCATAGATCAGCATACACGCTTCCGGGATGACCGTCGTCCCTGATGAAGTCCAAGCGCTTCCCTTTGCACTGAATGACTGCATCATACCTTGACAGCTAGTCCATGCCCAAAATAACATCGAAGTCCTCCAGATCAATCATCTTCAGGTCTGCCTTCGCAAGAAAGTCCCCCAACAAAACAGGGCAATCTAACATGCCCAAATATGACAACACAGATTCACTAGAGGGGAACTTGATATGGAAGGTATCTCGAACTCGATCTAAAGTAAACCGATGTCGCTCCACATAGGCTCTAGCCACGAACGAGTGGGTAGCGCCGGAGTCAAACAGAACACGCGCCCATCGGTTCTTCATCTTAAATTTCCCTATAGGAGCATATAAAACTAAGGAAGTACCACAATAATACTGCAAATATTCTAGCAAAACAAGAACAAAACCTTCAGGCTGGAAAGACAACTAACCTGAGCTGACCTGAGTCGAAGCTTGAGCCTCCACAGAAGAGATCACGTTCAGCTTTCCCTTGCCCTTGTCCACACGCTGAGGTGGAGGTAATGCCTGTAGTGGAACTGCATGAAGAACAGGCTGGACCTGAGGACACCTAGACTTGATGTGTCCCTTCTGCCAACACTGAAAGCAGACTTTATCCTTGGACCAGCACTGGGAAGCATCATGACCGGGTCGCTTAAAAACAGAACAGGAGACATCTCTCCTAGGAGCACCATTAATCGCATGAACCTGCTCCTTCCTCTGTGCTGCTACCTTCTTGAAACATCTCTTGACAGGGTGGCCTGATCGGCCACAGAAGCTACACACCACTTTGCTCTTCTTTCCCGTAGCCGCACCGGGTACCTAGGGTTTCTTCTCCTCAACAGAATTCCTCTTGTCCTTCCTCATTTGCTGGCCTCTGCTCTTCGCGGTCTAAATAGTCTCCACCTTCAGAGCAGCCTCCACTACTCCCGCATAAGTCTCTGACCCATAAGCACTGGTCAACTGCTGCACCTCGCTCCTCAAACCACCGATAAATTGCTTAACTCGATCAGCATCAATGCTGACCAATCCAGGGGCAAAACGGCTCAACTTGCTGAATTCTATCTCTTCCTTCCCAACCGTGAGTTGCCTTTGCTTCAGATGGAGGAAGTCATTCATGAGGCGGTCACGCTCGACCGAGGGTAAGAACTTCCTCAACAGCATCTCCTTGAACACCTCCTAAGAGCATCCAGCTACCAAGCTCTCCTTCTCTCTCAGCCACCAACTCTTAGCCAAACCTTTAAGCTGATAGGCGGGTATCATCACCCTTTGATCATCTATAATCCCTGAGTACGAGAACATCTCCTCCATGGAGATCAGCCAATCGTCTATCACCATGAAATCTGCCTTCCCGTCATAAGTGGGAGGGCTCAGCCTCTGAAACTGCGAGATGAAGGCTATCTCTGCTGGCACCACCACTGGAGGTCTTAAGGGTGCAGGAGGAGGAGGGACAGCTAATCCCCCTACAAGACCTTGCACTCCTTGAGTCTGACCTGCCACAACCGCCACCAGGGACTGAATCTGGGCCTGCATCTCTACCATCTGCCTGCTCATGACATCGCTACTCTGTCGCAGGCTCTCGATCACTGCGTCATTCTGAGCTCCAGATGACTCACCCTAAGACAGGAGAGTCGATCTAGTCGAAGGACGTCTCGCCATCCTAAAATCATAGCAACACTAGTTAGATCCTAATACAACGGCTAGAACCAACTACAAGTACAGACAATACATATATAGATATAAACTTAAAGCTGCTAAACTTGCTCTGGGAGTTTATCTTTTTACAAAAATTGATGTTATTCCTAAACCTAGGATGGTTAACCACCACCATGCTAATTCATGTGCCTTGATCGGGAATGCATGAATTTGTATTACTTTTGACTTGAAAGCTTATGTGTGTACATATGTCATCCTGCCAGTCTTTAGCTTGGCACGTTGTGCTTATGCAATATTATGATATGCATGTTTGTGCTATGCATTCTAAAAAGGCCCTAATGCCTGTTATGAGCGGCGTACACAAGAAAATGTTATGCATCCCATACTACATAACATTCTAATGCAACGAAAGAGAAAACGAGCTAGTCGCAGCCATGTGGTGAGGTTATGCATCCCATACTACATAACCCTCACATGTTGCCCCTATGATGGATCCATATACGAACATATATTATGCATCCCATACTACATAATATGCCCCGTATACTTCATGTTATGCTATGAGTGTAGTGTTCGTGCTTTTGCCAAGACGTGCTGATGACATATCGGTGTGTGAATGACATGATGCTGAGCTAATAAAGCAATCAAAGAAAGGTTGCCCAACTAACTTGTCAAACAACCTCCCTCTGATACCAACTGTCACAACCCGCATTTTCTCCGAATTAAGGAATTGTCAGAGTATGAGAAAACACGCGTCATGATGCCACGTCAAGCAGGGGATAACTGCTGACGCTCAGGCAAAACCATCTACTTTACTTTATGAAAGAAATTCATGAGTTTAATGATTAGAAAATCAGTTATATTTTAGAGGTCGTATGCCTCGGCTTGGTGGATCACCTAGTCCAAAGTTTAAAACTATACTTATGCGCTGCGGAAAAATACTTTATTCAGGTTTGATATCCTAAGGAGTGCATAAGTGCCCCAAGAGGACAGCTTATGCTATGCAAGACTCTACATTTAATTTATATTATATATAAGAAAACGATCTTTATACGTTGTTTGGAAAATAATGATTTAGTTTTATAAAACATGCTGATCATGAGCTATACTTATATTAATAATTGTAGTTTTAAAAATAACTAGAAACCTAGCATAAATCCTCCTCAGAGCAAGTAGACTATCTCCAGAAATGGTAGTAGCAAAAGTAATATATCTAGTACAAAGGTAAAAACTACCAGTGGGCGCCAACAACCTGACACGAACCCACTGGCAAATATGTATGTTTGTAAGAAAGTGCAGAAGAAAACTACCTCACTAAACAAATCCAGAAGGATCTCCAAAGTCCAAGAGACCACCAGCAACCCCACCGCAACCTAGCCACCAAACTGGCTACTGCTTAGACGCTGAGGCATTCAAAAGAAGAAAGAATACCTCAGCAAGCAAAACAAGGAAAAACTGCATTAAAGTGTAAACCATATGATAAATGAAAGAGGAAAACACACCGCAGTAAAAGTCACAACTGCCCAAAGCAAGAAAAAAAGAAATTCACTACGTGCGAGGAAACAGCATCAACCCTGCCCAAAAACTACATCCTGCAGACTCTACTAAGCTACCAAGAGCCCAAAGTGCTGCAATATACCAAGGAAGAAATATCTAATACCCTAAGATGTGGGAGATGGTAGTAGCAAAAACAAAGAACATGGATCCGGGTTGGAGGCAAACTCAGTCCCCCAACAACCATTTCTAAGCCAACAAGCTCAAGGGTCTACATGTGAAAGCATTAGGGACGTTCCACCCCCTTGCCCAGCCCATACCTTGTGCAAGATAGAAGAAAAGGGTGGTCACGGCTAAATAACACAACACCTCCCCAATGAAGAACTTCAAACCACCACTACTAACCACGACCCACGATCCGTCCTTTAGGAAAGTAAAACATGGCCGACAAGGAACCTTACAAAACAAATAAAATCAAGGAATTCAATCAGGAGAGAAAATCAAGGTAGGGAAAAAGTGTTGAAATGACTCAACATGGCTTGGCGTTGAGTGGGACCCACTCAACGCCTAACCAGACATTGGCGTTGAGAGAGTTAGCCTCACTCAGCGCCAGAACAGCCAGGGCGGTTAGTGAGGTTCACTCACTCAATGCCCTCCAGAAGTACTACTCTGGCGTTGAGTGAGCTAGCCTCACTCAACGCCACAACAGGAATGGCGTTGAGTGAGGTTCACTCACTCAACGCCTCCCGCAAGAATTCTCTGGTGTTGAGTGAGCTAACCTCACTCAATGCCAAAATAGCGATTGCGTTGAGTGAGGTACACTCACTCAACGCCCTGGTACCTAACCACAATCAGAGAAAGTGGCGTTGAGTGAGCTGGCCTCACTCAATGCCAAAATAGCAATGGCATTGAGTGAGGTTCACTCACTCAACGCCCTTACACAGCCGCAAAAGAAGACTGCAGCGTTGAGTGAGTCCACCTCACTCAAAGACAAAATAGCAATGGCGTTGAGTGAGGTTCCCTCCCTTAATTCCCTGGCACTTAACCGCACCCAGGCAAATCTGCGGCATTGAATGAGCTGACCTCACTCAACGCCAAAACAACAATGGCATTGAGTGAGGTCGTCTCACTCAACGCCAGAAGTCCTGGCCGCAACGAAGGGCTATGGCGTTGAGTGAGTCTACCTCACTCAACGCCAAAGCGGAAATGGCGTTGAGTGGGGTACACTCACTCAATGCCACGGGACTTGGAAGCAAATTGCCTTCGGCGTTGAGTGAGGCCACCTCACTAAATGCCAAACCAGAAATGGCGTTGAGTTAGGTCAACTCACTCAATGCCGATGTACTTAGCCTGAGAAAAGGCTATGGCGTTGAGTGAGCACACCTCACTCAATGCCAAAGTACTTGGCTGCACAGAAGCGACGGCATTGAGGGAGTCCACCTCACTCAACGCTGAAACTGAAATGGCGTTGAGTGAGGTCGACTCACTCAAAGCCAAAACACTTAGCTTCTCAGGAAAACCACGGCGTTGAGTGAGCTTTCCTCACTCAACGCCAAACAGAAATGGCGTTGAGTGAGGTCGACTCACTCAATGCCAAAGTACTTAGCCGCTAGTAGGGGCTGCGGCATTGAGTGAGTCCACCTCACTCAACGCCCTAGTACTTAGCAAAATTCTGACTGGCTACAGCTGCGGTGTTGAGTGTATGCACCACAATCAATGCCAAACCCGCAAAGGCTTTGAGTGTGTTCACCACACTAAATGTCGGCCAGACAGAATCCAAAAAAACGGCTCTAACCAACAAACACAGCAGGCACCCCCTCCTCTGTCACTCTCTCAGCTTAACGCATAAGCCACTAACCAGACAGAAATCTGGAGTTTAACAGATGGTATTACGCCGGTGGGTTGAGCACCAACAGCACAAAGAAGGGGGGCTCGTAGGAGAATCTAAGCCCTAAATTCAGCAAGATAAAAGAGAACATGCTTGGCTTCTACCCTAGGGCTAACCGGGAATTTTCAAAATTTCAAGAGAACAACAATGGAAAGGGCAAGAATACCACTTGACTCGATTTCCGGCGAAGCTTGGACGGCTTTCCCTCCTCTTCACTTGGCACTAGCAGCAGCAGCACCTAAAAGCATACTCCCGTTCTTTAATGGCGGAAAACCACAAGACCAAAATCCCAAATCTTCTAAAACTCCACGAAAATCGAATTTCTTACTGTCTAAACATAGATCTGAGCGAGATAAGGACAACGCCGCTTTCGAAATCGAAATCCGTCCACGAACACTCCCGGAATAACCGTCCGAAAGCTAGGGCTAACCGTTGTTCCGCCTCTATTTTCCGCGAACGGGAGCAGACAGTTTTCTGTCTTGGGAAGAAGGAGGAGAGTGGCCCGCCAACTTATAATTAAGGCTTTAAATATGTCTTAACATGCCTAATCAGCCTAACCGCTGCCTTAAAATGCCGATTCACTCAGCTAAAATCAAATTTCTAATTTGATTTTACTAATAGCACACCCAAAACGACGCGAAAACCGAACTACCTCGGAATTCGCCAAAATTCACACCGTAGCTAAATACCCACGCTACAAACACATCGGCGAAGTCGAAATTAACTTTCGACGAAAAGAACTCAAGTTATACCCGCCGAAAGCCAAAACACAAGCATCCCCCAAGAGGCCATACCGGGTCACCCAAAATGACTCGGCTTGCTAGGGAGACCTTACCCATAGGCTACAAAATAGGCCACTCAGTTCTAAGGAGCTAAACGACACTCCACAAATGGCACAAGCCACGAAAATGCGTCACCGTAACGCCAAACGAGAGAGAGAAAAAATAGTCGCAGAAAAATCTAGGGCGTTACATACTTAGCCTCCCTATCCTAAGCGATCAACAACTGCTCCCGAATTGTATATGAAAGGGAGGGGATAGATCTTCTTAACTCTAGAGGGGGTGAATAGAGTATTTTAAATACTTGATTTGTTTTTATGTTGGAATTAAAATAAGTGATAATAATACATAAAAGAGACGGATAAACAAAACTATCACAACACAGCAAAATAAAGAGAAACACAACCAAAAAACACAAGGAGTTTATAATGGTTCCCCAAAACTGGGTACATCCACTCTTCTACCACCCTGATAAGAATCCACTAATAGGTTTTGTTCAGGTGCCCTGCCACCAGAGGTTTTTGCTCAGGTGCCCTATCACCACACGATCTATTTCAAGGGAGATCTCACAACCCTTTAGGCTTTTGATCAGGTGCCCAAAAACTAACATAAGTCTTTTATTTAAGAGACTTGACAACCAGGTGATAACTTTTGAAGGGAGATAAAAACCCTTTTGACAAAAGGTAAAGAAAGTGATGGTGTCTTCTCTTTCTCGAACAACTTTAGAAGACAAGTGGATTGCTATTGTCAAAGCTCCCCCTAAGATATTGAATAGTTCAGGAAAGAAGGAATCTTTGCTGAGGGTGTAGGCCTTAAACTAGCTTGAAGTTTCTTTAGGAAGCTTTAGATAGAAGAATGTTGTTAGTCTCTGAAGAAGCCTGAATCTAGAATCTAAAGAAGACGAAAGATCTTTTTGTGTTATTCTTCTTCAATTTCCTTTAAGCACACTAGCAAAATACTGTGCAGAGAATGTATTCTAAATATCTATTATTCTCTGTATACTTTTCTTCCGTATCACTGTATCTCGTGTATTTGTGTTGTTGAGAGGAAGAAGAAAAACCCGTTTATATTTTGTGCAGTAATTAGCCTTTGAATTTTGAATAGAATCCTTAAATTACTGCTCATAATTTTGGGGGTTGAAATGGCTGGATATAGTCTTAAATGAGTTTCCTCAATTGTCCCAGTAAATAAGCAAGTAATTAACTCTGTGAAATTCATAATTAATGCTGCCTTAGAACGACTATATTCTTGAGAATATAAGTATTAATTATTCAGAGAATTACTGCCTTAGAATAACATAATTAGGAGTCAAACTGAGAGAGAAAACACAAACTGGCTCTGAACTTAATTAGTCGAACTCAGAATAGATTTCATCAACGTAAACTCAAAGTTTGTCGGGCTGAGAGATATGTTTCGTCGACCTGAGCTCAACGAACATCGATCTGGAAAATAACTATTAATACTGAGCTCCAAGTTCATAGACTAGAGAATCTGAGAAGAGGAGGGAGTTCGTCGACTTGAGCTCTAATATCGTCGAGCTCAACTCAGATAAGGAACTCTGAGTTCGTCAATCCGAGATCGACGATCATCGAGCTGAGTTCGAAGAACTTCGAACTAAATTCTGAACTCTTTAAAACTGAATTTCTTCTAAGTCTGAGTCTCTAGAGTCTCCTGAAGGCTGGAACATAAGAGTATAACCTAATCAGACTAACCTAACCTTAGAACCAATAAATTGACCCTAAATTATACATGATGGGTCCACAATCCTAATTAGTGAACCTAGCCCAAATCCAAACTAGGGTTCCAACAATCTCCCCCTATTTGGGTGAGGTCACTAACCAAAAAGGAATTAAAAAACTGAAAAACATTGCAATAAATATCTGACAGACTTTTAAAACAATCAGCAGATATGATATAGCTATGGTTATATATATAGTTCAGATAAGAAACAACAAAACATAAAAGATCAAAAATCAGCAAGAGGAGGAGCATAAGTTGATTTTTCAAAAAAAATTGTCCTGTTTGGATCCTCAACTTCCCTCTAAGTCATCTTCATGTCTTGGGACCCAAGAATTTTTATAGATGTAGCTCTGGGCACTACAGCTTCAGGATGAATCTGTATGTATTCATTAGGATCAAATAAGCTTCTATTTACCTGAAACTTGTTGAGCTCTTCTTGTCTGTAAGAGGACATAGTTGTAAATTCAGATATATTTTCTCCTTCTTTTTTGGATTTATTGATTTGAGATAGAGCTATAGTCTCCTCGAGTCTGGACATCCTGTAAACTGGATCTAGCTCAGGTTCATAAGAGGGAGAAGGAGGTCTCTCTGGATTGGAAATCTGTTCAGCATTTTGAGAATTTTTCTGAAGAGGAGTTATGTGCTGAATTGATAGCTGTTGAAAGTTGCTTTGATTGGACCTCTGTTGATGTTAGATTTGATAATAAGACTTTGGAGGTCTGCACTAACTATATTTTCCATCTGGTCTAGAAGACTAATAGTACGCTGAGCTTTATGACTGAGAAACATTTCCTGATGAACCTACATCAGCAGCAGGAGGAGGAGGAGGAGGTCCTCTCCAGGTCTGCTTATGTGGAGAACTGTATATTTTATTTTTCTTCCTTTTCTTTAGCTAATTCTTGGAGAATCTCATCCAGTGAGGCATGTCTATAGGGAGAGGAAAGTTATTTAGAATGTAGTAAGGAGTGTCAGCAGTAGGATTTGGCTTAGGAACAGCTTTGGAAGGAGCCTTTCTCTTCTTGGATTTGCTTTCCTGTGTACTAGGATCATCTAAATCAAAATCATCGTCATCATCATCAGATGATTCAACAGGATTAGCATATGAATCATCAATTTCTTTTAATTGCTCATCAAAAATGTATTTCTTAACATGAGGCTCAGAAGATACACTTTGGAAGGGAAGGGCAGCTGCTGAATTTGAATCTGCTTGTTTCTCTTGAAAATCTTCCATGTCAACAAACATAATGTCATCCGTATCTGGTATAGGGCTTTCATCCCAAAGAGCCAAAATAGGAGATTCGGCTGAGGGCTCAGAGGATTTAAGAGCAAAAACTGGCTCTATACATTCTGTAACAACTGCTGCTTCTTTGAACTCTTGAACTGCAAAACTTTCCTTCAGTTGCTTTACAACTTTAGGACTTAAGGGTGAGGTATAACAAACTATAATCTTATAGTGATCTTGCTGAAGAATTGGTAAATCATATCTATATTCTGTATTAAAAGAATCTAACAAATGAAATAAATCAACTGTGGGATTGATAATGCAATCACCAACAATTATAATCTCTAGAATAGCTGTTGTTGCTGTTGGAGCAAGGAGCTTCTTCATAGAACATCTCCCCCTGCCTGGATTTAGAGGGTACTGAAATAAGGCCCCTAGAAGAAGAAGTGATTGAGGAAAAAGAAGAAATAAGAGCAGACAGAGAGGAGATGGAGGCAGTAAGATGCACAATTGCCTATGCTATAAGATTCCTGATGGTTGGAGTAATAAGCTCCAAGAGGTTGGAAATGGAGGGAGGATCTAATTGCATAAACTCAGGAGGTATTTGAGTAGATACAGATGTATAGATGGAGGAGGTAGATGGAATGAGAGGAGATGGAGGAATGAAATCAGTCATAATTTAATCCTGAGTAGGTGATAAATGTTGATGAGGAGAATAAGGTGGAGATGGTGTTGGTAAAAGATCAAAATTTGGAAATGACAAGTTGAATGTTGTGGAATTTCATCAAGTTAGGAGGTAAAGGGGATTGAGGAGGTGTTGAATGAGGTTGGGATGGTGACGTTGGAGGGATTGTAGAGGAAGTGGTTGGTTGTTATAGGGGATTTGAGGAAGGAGATATTTAAGGTGGAGATGGAGGAAGAGCAGGAACATCTACTACAGGTGGGGGAGAGTCTGTTACTGCCCTGATGTCCTCAGAAGCACTGGAAGAGGAGGAAGCCTTGGATGGCTTAGGGATGGTCCTCTCCCATCTACCAAATAAGGTAGAAGTGAGCCTCTTGGAGTCATTGATGAACATAGTCTGGGAGACCAATAGTTCGGGAGCCTTGGCCTGGAGGAAGATGCCCAAAATCCTCCCAAAATAAACTTCCTTCTTAGAATTCTTTTTCTTAATCAAATTAAAAAACAGCACACCCCAATTAATCAATTTATTATTAACCAGAACACGCATTACTAGTAATTGGTGCCTGGTAATATAGTCATGGGATGTGTGTTTGCCCAGTAAAACCTTTCCTACTACATCAGCCAAAAACTTGTATTCTACAAACAAGTTTTTTTTAACAACTTATTAGAGTTTCCCTCTGAGTGACCCATTTTAATCAGCATAGAATCAGAATAAGAACTGTCTAATTCCATATCTTCTTCTCCATTAACCAAACCAATAATCTCAGATAAAATAGCAGGTGTTAGAGTAACCTGTTGTCCTGCGATGGTACCAATCATTATTTCTGCATCTGGGGAAGTTGAAGTGTAGACCCATTCACTTATCTCGGTCGCTGTAAGTTTTATCCTGGTGGACATAAGTTTCCTCAATTGTAGTTCTTCAAATAGTTGAAGAATATCCGTGAAGATCTGATCGGAATGGTTGAATGAATCAAAGTCAAGGTCGAATCTAGTATCGTATTTCATGCTGGAGAGTGAAGTCGCCGAAATTGCCATTGTTTTCCTGCAAAAATAAGTGAGATCAAGTGCAAGAGAACTTGAGAGCGCGGGATAGAGCTCGAAGAAAACCTAGTTATAAGATTTTCAGAATATGAAGAGGCGAACTCTATCATGCGAAAAATAAAAGAAATCTTCATTCTCAGGTCGACGAAAAATTTCATGAAGAGATTATATCGTCGATCTCAGTTTGAAGAGGGGAAATTTTTGGTCGTTCTCAGTTCGGCGAACACTTTTCTAAAGCAAGATTGTCGATCTCCTCTCGACGAAAATAACTACACACAGAGAGTTCGTCCGATCTTAGGTCGACGAATTTTCTCAAGAGGAGTTCTCAAATCGTCGATCTCCGTTCGACGAACTGTGACTAATTCTTCGACAATAGACAAAAATAAAATTAATGCTTCTCCATCAATAATACCTTGATGATTTAGAAAGAACAGATGTTTCTTCTCATCCAATGGTTTTGTGAAAATGTCTGCTCTTTGTAAATTAGTAGAGATAAAGAAAAGTATAAATTTTTTGTCTACACACTCTCTAATGAAATGATTTCTAATTTATGTATGCTTTGTCTTACTATGATGCACTAGATTTTTTGCAATAGAAATTGAACTAGTACTATCACAAAATATAGTTGAATTATTTAGATTGAAACCATAATCCAGGAGTTGGTTTTGAATCCACAATATTTGTGAAAAACAACTGCCAGCTGCAATGTATTCAACCTCTACAGTTGAAGTGGACACAGATGACTGCTTCTTACAAAACTAAGACATAAGCCTATCACCAAGGAACTTGCATGTTCCTGATGTGCTTTACCTATCCACTCTACATCCAGCAAAGTCAGCATCTGAGAATCTAGTTAATTCAAATTCTGACATAGTTGGATAAAAGAGTCCGAGATTTGGGCAACCCTTTATATATCTCAAAGTCTTTTTAAGAAAAATATTGTGAGATTCTTTTGGGTTTAGTTGAAACCTAACATAAAAACATGTAGCAAATATTATGTCTGGCCTACTATCTGTGAGATATAATAAGGACCCAACAATAGCCCTATTTATTTTCTAATCAAATGGCTTGTCATCTTCATCAGAATCAATCACAGCATTGGAAGCCATGGGTGTTTTCTTGGTTGAGGCATTAGTCATCCCAAATATTTTAACTAATTCCTTAGCATATTTTGATTGGGAAATGAAAATGCCATCTGGGGATTGCTTCACTTGGAGACCAAGGAAATAAGAAAGCTCACCCATGATACTCATTTCAAACTTGGAATGCATCAGGTCAGAAAACCTTTTGCATAGTTTGAGATCATTGGAGCCAAAGATGATGCCATCTACATATATTTGTACTAACAATATGTTATTGTTATGATGCATAGTAAACAAAGTTCTATCTACAATGCCCCTAGCGAACTTATGCTCTAAAATAAAACTAGTTAGGGTCTCATACCAAGCTCTTGGAGCTTGCTTTAAACTATAGAGAGCTTTATACAATTTGAAAACAAAAGAGGGATGAGTTGGAGAAATAAAACCTAGTGGTTGTTCAACATATACTTCCTCTTTGTGTTAACCATTCAAGAAAGCACTCTTGACATACATTTTGTAGACTTTGAACTTTTTGTAGGCTGTATAGGCAAGAAAAATCCTGATAGCTTCAAGTTTGCAACTAGTGCAAAGGTTTGATCATAATTAATTCCTTCTTCCTTTCTATAACCTTGAGCTACTAGTCTTGATTTATTCCTTATGATAGCTCCTTGTGCATCCAAATTATTTCTGAATACCCATTTAGTTTCAATGACTTGATAGCCTTTGGGTCTTGGAACAAAATCCCAAACTCTGCATCTCTCAAACTGATTGAGCTCCTCTTGCATTGCAATAATCTAGTGTGGATCTTGCTCAGCATCTTGTATGGATTGGGGCTCAAGTTGAGATATGAAGCAAGCATGCATCAAATCTTGGTTGAGTTGATGCCTTGCTTACACACCAATTGATATGTCTCAAATCACTTGAGATACAAGGTGATCTCTGAGTGTGACAAGATCAGTTGGAGGAGTTGGTTCAGCGACAACATTGGGAAATAATTTATCTTGTGGAATTAAATTTGCTGTTGAAGGTTCAGCAGTTATATCACTGACCTCTTCTTCACTATCTTCATTAATATGTGGAGAAGGATGTGATTCAACCTCATTGGTGAGGTTCAGATCATCCAATTTCTCACATAGTTGGGGTACCTACAATAAGTTACTGGTATAAGAATCCTTCTCCTTGTAAAACATGTTAGCTTTATCAAAAGAAATATGAACAGATTCTTCTATTTTCAAAGTATATTTATTAAATACCCTATATTCCTTGCTGACTTGGGAATATCAAAGAAAAATTCCCATTGCAGCTTTGGCTTCAAATTTTCTAAGGTGTTTCTTGTTATTATTATGAATGTAACATACACAACCAAAGATTCTAAAATAGTCTATTTTAGGTTGCTTCCCTTTGAGTAATTCATAGGGAGTCTTGCCCTTATATTTTATATCAAACATCTATTCAGGACATAATTTTCAGTGCTTATAGCCTCTGCCCAAAAGGATAGGGGCATGTTAGCATCTACAAGTAATGTTCCTACAGCTTCAATCAGGGTTCTATTTTCCTTTATGCTACCCCATTTTGTTGAGGAGTTCTAGGAGTAGAGAAATAATGCCTGATACCCTCCATCTCACAGAATTCTTGCATAGGAAGAGATTCAAACTCAGTACCATGATCAATTCTGATCAATGCAACTGGAGTAGAATACTCAATCTTTGTGCTCTTAATAAAATATGTAAGACCTTTAAATTTATCTGACTTGTTTCTCAAGAAGAACACCCAAGTGAACCTAGAGATGTCATCTACTATAACTAAGGTGTAAGATTTCCCTCCCAGGCTCTTTACAGTAATGGGTCCAAAATGATCCTTGTGAAGCAGGTACAGAATCCTAGGTGAATCACACTTATTAATAGATTTAAAACAATTTTTAGTTTGCTTGCCTTATTGACAAGCCCTGCAAAGGATTTCCTTCTTATAGGGGCAAGAAGGCAATCGTCTAATAAGGTTGTCCCTATAGAGTTTAGCAATATTTTTCAGATTAACATGTCCTAATCTTTTATGCCATAATTCATTATTATTACTAATTTGAATAAACAGGCAAATTTTTGACCTAGCAGATTTGAAGTTTACTACATAAATATTTCCTTGCTTAAGGCCAGTTAAGTCAGTTTTATTATATACAGAAGTAATAATGTAGGAAATTTGATTAAATGATACCTGATAACCTTCATCACATAATTGGCTTATGAATATCAGGTTATGTTTAAGACCATTTATATATGCTACCTTCCAGAAAGTGACAGCTCAAACTTTAACATTCCCATAGCCTTCAGTTTGGCCATAGTTGGAGTCACCCAATATCACCTTTGGACCAAGCTAGGACTTGTAGTTTGTTAAATTATCCTTGCTTCCTGTCTTCTGCTTTGAACATCCAATATCAAGGTATCACTATTCCTTTATGGTAGGATTGCCTTTTACCTGCACAAAAATAGATTAGGTGTTCTTGATCCAGGTAACCTTTGGTCCCTGATTCTTTTCAAACTTAAAACTAGAAATTAAAGAGCATTCACGTTTGTTCTTATATCCTAGAGGATGAAATTTTCTAAGTGTAATAATCGATTGTGTAAAGGGGTTGACAAATTCTTTTTGTTTATTGAATGTTCTGAAAGAATTTAAGTTTCTGTTGAACTAAACTGGGATCGATGAATTCTTATAAGTTCCCCGATCTGAGGTCGACGAATAGGGATGTGTTCGTCGAACTCTGCTCAGAGAATGGAAATATTCATTCTCTGTGCCCCAATATCGTCGATATCGGTTGGAAGAACCATATAGGTTTCGTCGATCGCTCTTCGAAGAATAATTATGATATAAATCTACATTCGGAGTTCGTCGACCTAGATTCGACAAACTGTACACATTTCGTCGATCTGAGTTCGACGAAAACTGTTGAACATTGTTATGATTAAGAATTTTCTTGTTCTTTCTCTTTTTCTTAGGTTTCTGTTTTAATACAGTTGGTTCATTATTCTCATCTACTTTTTCTTTTCCCTTTTTGATATAAATTTTATGGGGGTTGAAATTATATTTTTCTGAATAAGATGAGGTTGGATTGATGAAGAACCTAAGCCCAGTTTGATATTTAGCCTGACATTAACAGTGCTTGTGATGTTCATCAATTTGATGCTTCTCCCATTCAAGGAATCTTCAAATTACTTAGCCTCATTTAATTTAGATTTCAATGATATGATTTATTTTGAGGCTATAACTAGTTCATCCTTTAGCTTTATATTTTCAGAAAATAGGTTATCTTGTTCAGTTAATTTTTCTCTGAGAAGTTTGATTTCCTTCTCATATTTAATAAGGTCAATACATAATAACTTAAACTCAGTTTTAAAATGTTCTGAATTAAAATCAAATGAGGATATTACCTGATCCTCTTTTGATTCAGAATCTTTATTTTCTGAATCTTCAGCTTCTGAGGGATTGCTTGATGCATTGATATACATCAAGCAAACTTCCTTTGCTTTAGCTTCTTCTTCATCTTCACCTGAGCTGGAAAATGAAGATTCTTCTTCTATGTCACTCCAGGTTTTAGCAACAAACCCTTTGTCCTTCCTCTTATGCTTGCTAGAGGAGGAATTACTGTAATGCTTTCTAGAGTCCTTGTCTCTTCTTTTCTCCTTCTTCTGATTCTCTGGACACTCAGGAATAATATATCCAGGCCTCCTACAGCCAAAGCAAACAATTTACTTAGTAGGGGTTTTGTCATACCTTGGTCTGTCTTCTTCTCTGGATTATTTCCTCCTGAAATCTTTTCTGGTCATCTTATAGAATCTTTTGGCCAGTAGGCTTTTGAGTTCATCATTTACTGATGGAGCTTCTAATTCTTCAGATGCCTTGAATGCAATGCTTTGCTCCTTTCTTTCTGAAGAGGAAGTCTTCTGCTCATCTGCCTCTCTTGACTTTATCAGCTGCTCATAAGATTTTAGCTTTCCCAGTAATGACTCAGTGGAGATTTCAGTTAAGCTTCTGTCCTCCTTGATTGGCAAGATCCTGGAATCCCATGTGCTGGGGAAGCACATAAGGATCTATTCATTAATCTCTGCCAGTGAGATATTCTTGTCAAAATTCTTAAGCTCATTGACAATTGAGCTGAGTCTATTGTACATGTCAGCCACTGACTCAGACTCATCCTTATAGAAATTCTCATATTGAGAGATGAGATTTGATGTCCTATCTTTTCTCTCATCAACTGATCCTGCAACCATTTGGTTGAGAGAGTCCCAAATAGCTTTAGCTGAAGTGCACTCAACCACTTTCTAGAATATGTACTCTGACATAGTTTGTGCCAGAATAATCATGGCTCTGGCATCAGCAATCTTGGCCTTCTTCTGGGCATCAGTCCACTCAGGAGGTGGAACTATATTTGTGCTTATTGAAGTGGTAGCCACTGGAGATGGGGGACCTTTCAAGATGGAATTGAAGATGTCTTCATCAATGGAATTCATGTATAGTCTGATCCTTGCCTTCTAGATTGCAAACTTATTCAGATTGCAGACTGGCTGTTTGGTGCTTGAATATTCTTTATTCTATATCATGATATAAAAAGGACACTATAAAAATTAAGATCTATCAAGGATCTTTTGGTTCAGGTATTAGCCTGTACAACAAAAGAAACCTGTCTCTGATACCAATTAAAAAAGAGGGGATAGATCTGCTTAACTCTAGAGGGGGGTGAATAGAGTATTTTAAAAACATGATTTTTTTTATGGCAGAATTAAAATAAGTGATAATAATATATAAAAGAGAGGGATAAACAAAACTATCACAACACAGCAAAATAAAGAGAAACACAACCAGACAACACAAGGCGTGTATAGTGGTTACCCAAAACTGGGTACATCCACTCTTCTACCGCCCTAATAGGAATCTACTAATAAGTTTTTGTTCAGGTGCCCAGCCACAATAGGTTTTTGCTCTGGTGCCCTGTCACCATAAGATCTATTTCAAGGGATATCTCACAACCCTTTAGGATTTTGATCAGGTGCCTAAAAACCAACACAAGTATTTTTTTTAGGAGACTTGACAACCAGGTGATAACTTTTGAAGGGAGTTAAAACCCCTTTTTATAGAGAGGTAAAGAAAGTGATGGTTTCTTCTCTTTCTTAAATAACTTGAGAAGACAAGTGGATTATTGTTGTCCAAGCTCCCCCTGAGATGTTGAATAGTTCAGGAAAGAAGGAAGCTTTTCTCAGGGTACACGCCTTCAACTAGCTTGAAGTTTCTTCAGGAAGCTTTAGACAGAAGAATATTGTTAGTCTCTGAAAAATCCTGAAGCCAGAAATTGAAGAAGACTAAAGATCTTTTTGTGTTGTTCTTCTTCAATTTCCTATAAACACACTAGCAAAATACTGCACAGAGAATGTATTCTGAATATTTGTTATTCTCTGTATACTTTTCCTCTGTATCACTGTATCTCGTGTATCTGTGTTATTGAGAGGAAGAAGAAAAACCCTTTTATATTCTGTGCAGTAATCAGCATTTGAATTTTGAATAGAATCCTTGAATTACTGCTCAGAATCTTGGGGGTTGAAATGGCTAGAAATAGTCTTAAATGAGTTTCCTCAACTGTCGAAGTAAATAAGTAAGTAATTAACTCTATGAAATCCATAATTAATGCTTCCTTAGAATGGCTATATCCTTGAGAATATAAGCATTAATTATTCAGAGAATTACTGCCATAGAATAACATAATTAGGATTCAAACTGAGAGAGAAAACACAAACTGGCTCTAAATAGAATTAGTCGAACTCAGAACATATTTCGTTGACCTAAACTCCAAGTTCGTCGAGCTGAGAAATCTGTTTCATCGTTTTGAGCTCAGCGAACATCGATCTGGAAAATAATAGTCAATACTGAGCTCCAAGTTCGTTGACCAGAGAATCTGAGAAGAGGAGGGAGTTTGTCGACCTGAGATCGGTTATCGTCGAGCTCAACTCAGAGAAGGAGCTATGAGTTCTTCGATCCGAGATCGACGATCATCAAGCTGAGTTCAAAGAACTTCGAACAAAATTTTAAACTCTTTAAAACTGCATTTCTTCTAAGTCTGAGTCTCTGGAGTCTCCTAAAGGCTGGAACATAAGAGTCTAACCTAATCAGACTGACCTAACCTTAGAACCAATAAATTGACCCTAAACTATGCATGATAGGTCAATAATCCTAATTAGTGAACCTAGCCCGAATCCAAACTGGGGTTCCAACAGTATAAATAAACAAAGTTACATCTTCGACTTCCTTTTCTTAAACATCTTTGATTCCCCCTTATCCAACCACGACAAGGGAGTATGACACTTCCTACCATAAAGGGCCTCAAAGGGCTCCATTTGAAGTCTTGCCTGGTAGCTATTGTGGTAGAAAACTTGATCATAAATAGGCGATCCTCCCACCTATTCCTGAAATCTAGGGCGCACATGGGAAGCATATCTTCCATCATACTGTTTACCCTCTCGGTCTGACCATCTGTCTGCAGATTAAAGGTCATACTAGACTTTAGTTTGGTGCCCATTAGTTGATGTATAAGCCTCCAATCATTAGACGTTAAACGCCTATATCAGTCACTAATGATGCTACAGGGCACACCATGTAATCAAACAATATTATCTATGTAAAGCTTTTCCAGATTTTTCACTGAATCGTCCTTACTATTTGGAATGAAGTGCGACACTTTTGTTAAACGATTAACGATCAACCAGATGGTGTCATTTCCCTTCAGCAATCTCGGCAAACCATGCACAAAATCCATTGTTATGTCGTCGAATTTCCATTCCGGTATAGGCAATGACTTCAAAAATCCACCGGGCTTCTGACATTTGGCCTTCACTAAGGCACACGTTTGACACTTCATCACATAAAGTGCTACGTCCTTTTTCAATCATTGCCACAAGAATAGCTTTTTCATATCCTTAAACTTTTTGTGCTCCCAGGTGAATCAATTACTTGGTGAAATGTGCCTCGTACATCAACTCTTCTCGTAATTTGCCCACCTTTGGGATTCACAATCGACTGTTCTTTCATATACGACCTCATCAATGGTAAACTGGGCATTTGACCCATCCAAAGACTCTGCCATGTAGCATTTTATTCTTTCATCTAGCTCCAATGCTTGCTAAATCTTGTCAGCAAGGTTACACTACACTTCTGTCAAGTTCAAACGTGGTTCAGCACTAGATCTCCTATTGACACAAGAGATCTCCAAGGCCTCCAAATCTCGAATAAGATGCTCATCATGCATCTATATCCAATTGGCCTATGTGGGAATCCTGCAACTTAGCGCATCCGCAACAACATTTCCCTTGGTAGGAATGTAATGTATCTTGAAGGTATATTCCCCAAGGAACTCCATCCACCTCCGCTGATGCAGATTCAAGTCCTTCTAATCTAATAGATACTTTAGGACTTTTGTTCTGAATAAATATAGGCCTTCACTCCATACAAGTAATATCTCCATAGCTTCAGAGCAAATATCACGGCCGCTAACTCCAAATCGCGGACCGGATTGTTCCTCTCATGTACTTTCAATTAGCGCGAGCCATAAGCTATCACCTTATCATGTTGTAATAAAATGCAGTCTAAGCTGCTCCCTGAGGGGTCACTGTAGATCTCACAACATTCTAAACTGCATGGAGAGAACAAAATAGGCATCATGGTCAGATGACATTTCAATTCTTCAAATCTTATGCATACGCTGACGAACAAACAAACTTCTGATCCTTTCTTATCAAGGTCGTGAGAGGTAATGATATCCGCGAGACGTTCTCTACGAAGCTCTTATAATAGCCGACAAGCCAAAATAAACTCCGGACTTCTGCCACAGAAGACAACACAGGCCACTCTCGTATCACAACAATCTTTGCCGGATCTACCACTGTATACTCTCCACTAATAATATGACCAAGGAATGCTACTGAAGATAGCAAAAATTCACATTTAGAGAACTTGGCATACAGTTGATTGCTCCTAAAGGTCTCCAACACTATGTGTAAATGATTCGCATGATCTTCCTCAAACATGGAGTACACTAGGATATCTTTGATAAAGACTATCACGAACTGGTCTAAATACTTCTTGAATGTCCGGTTCATCAAGTCCATAAACACGGATGGCCCATTCGTCATCCCAAACGGCATGTCAGTGAACTCAAAGTGCCCATAGTGTGTACTAAATGCCATCATGGGAATGTCACTTTCTCTGATTCTCAACTGATAATACAAGGATTTCAAATCTAGCTTTGAGTACACAGTTGATGTAACAAGTTGGTCGAACAGAGTATCAATCCTCGAAATCGGGTACTTATTCTTCTCTATCAGCTTATTCAATTCCTGATAATCGATACACAGCTGCAGACTACCATCCTTCTTCTTCATGAAGAGGACCGGTGCGCTCCAAGGTGATGAACTTGGGCGCACATACACTTGCTCTAATAGTTCATGAAGATGTAACTTCAACTCCGCGATCTCCCTCAATGCTAAACAACATGGAGATCGTGACATAGGTTTGGCTCCTGACACAAACTCGATGGTTAAATCGATTTCTCTCTGAGGTGGAGCTCTAGGGAGAACTTTGTGGAAAATGTCCGCAAACTCTGACACCACAGGAATACTGACCAAACCAGGCTTTGGCTTCTTAGCCTCTAGTTGAGTGAAAAACAACTCCACACCCTCATGAACTTCTTTAACTACTTGGTGAGCAGACATCAACGTCTTGATCAATCACTTCATACTAGAGAAAGTAGTTTCATGACCTATATTCAGACCTAGGTACATCGTCTTTAGACTACAGTCGATGTACGCACATTGTTCTGAGAGCCAATCCATGTCAAAGATCACGTCAAGCTCTACTATTGGCAGTAGTGATGCTTCAAAGTCAAACTCTTTATTTCATATCAGTACCTTAACACAGTAGACTCTATCCATGCACATCGAACACCCGTTGGGCAGCATCACATCCAATCTATACTTTGCCATAGAGGAAGGAAATATGATACACGTTGTGAAATCTTCGGACAGAAAGGATTGAGAAGCTCCTATATCAAACTCTGCTCTTATCGGACAGTCCAAGATTAAGATAAAGCCAAAAATACGACAACCGTATGACCGAAGCATAAGGCGTAAGGTATAGAAAGCATTAATGCTAAAATATAACTGATACCTATAATCACATCGCCTTGCTTGATGGCCTCCTTCTGACTAAGGTTGTAGACTCTAGGTTGGACTGGTGCATGATGGGATGCGGTTGACTTCACCGCCTTCCCTTTCTCATCATAAGATGCTCCTTCCTTCTTCTTTAACTTCACACTCCAACAATCGCAGGCAATGTGTCCCGTCTTTCCACAATTATAACAGTTGATTGGGTCTATCCACCCAGAGGATGCCCCGTAAGTAATAGATGAAGAAGTCGGTCTAGCCGACCTGGGATTATTTTTCTACCTTTGATGCCCAGTCTTCGATGAACTTGGTACTTTAAATTCTTACCTCTTTAATGTTGAGTCATTTTTACGCTGAACTTGCTTCATGTCCTGCTCCAGAGATCAAGCTGTATTGACCAGGGTAAGAAATCCCTACGTCATTGGACCTGAGAGTAACAACCTCAGATCATCACACAGTCATATATTGAACTGGTTGGTCTTGCGCACCTCATTAGCAAAGGTAGAGCCTGCATATCTCCTCAACCTCGTGAACTCATGTAAGAAGTCGTCTGCACTACTCTCACTATGAGTTAATCTCTGAAACTGTTTCTCTATAGCATTTTTCTGCACTGACGGGATATACTGCGCCAGGAACAATCTCAAGAACTAATCCATCGAGATATTAGAGAGTTGTCTCCCAGCAAAGTGATGTAATTCTAGTTCATACCATCACAACCTTGCTTCACCATCCAAAAGGAAAGTGGCTATAGTAACCTTCTACCACTCCTCCATCTCCGTTACTGAAGTGACTCTCATTACACGAGAGAGCCCGTCCTCAGCTTGCGTTGGGGTTCCAGTCCCCATAAAAACTAGAGGGTTAAATCTCATCACTTGCTTAAGCTGCTTTTCCGTCGATCTCCTTTGCACTATGGTCTCTGCCGCTACCTGATCCACCACTATAGGTTCGGCTATGCAAAGCGGTACTTGACCAAATTAAGTAGTAGGGGTTGCACTTGCCTCCCTGGCTGATAATTAATCATGGCAAAACACTGCTTTAGCTACCAAACGTATAGTTTCAGTAGGAAGTGTCGCAGGCACATCATTAGGCACACAACTCTGCCGTGCAATGCTGACATTAGGACTACTCTACACACTCCTAGTCACCTAAATCATGAAACACCCCATTAGGCGAACAACCGTATTGTCAAAAAGCAATTATTGGAACACGCAAGTTTGTAAAACATGTGTATTTTCATTTCTTAAGTGGGCATTCATGGGTTCTTTCATGTTATAACGGTAACCCACATAGATATGCTCACGACCCCTTAAAAGAATTTGCCCACGAATTCAAATAATAAAGACCAACACCATAATATGATACTAAATTGTAACACCCCTATCCGTCACGTAGGATATAACAAATGGTCTGACCGGCGCCCCACGCCATATTCCGCAAATAGTTAGTAGAGTTACGTATTGAAATTATAATTCATAAATGAGCATCCTATCTCATAGTGTATTCTAGCGGAAGATAATTTAGATTGAAATAAGAACCCAACCATTTGAATGCCCACGAAAGTTCAAACATGAATGATAACACAATACACAAATGTCATGGCCTTAAGGCCTTACATAATTTACTCAAATATTAATGTCATACATACTTCGACACGCAGGACGGCCACACATGAGAAGTAAAAGTAAAAACACTTCGCATTGGACTTTGAGGGCCAACTTAGCAACCATTGGCTTTAGACCGTTATTTCTTGCTTGGCTCAGTTGCACCTGGATGATACATTCCACCCAAAAGGTGGTAAACCAGGCACTGGTCAACATTAGCTGAACAAATTATAACGTCCCCACCCCTCACTCGGGGTGGTGGTGCTTCCCTGCAGGCATTTAGCATATATATATATAAATAATGTCAAACAGAATGTGCAATTTAAGCACCAATCACCACAGACGTTGGCAAGGCTATCCAACACCTCGTGCGCTCAAGGCACATTCTCAGTGCACAAGACCTCGAAGGGTCACACCTCAGTCCTTTGAGACGATCAACAACGCTTGAGCTTTTTATTCTTTCACAGACGAAGCCAAAGACAACGCCCCTCGGCTATGACAAAGTCATGACGATCCTCAGGAAACATAGTTTGACTCACTCTAAGTTGATCACCATAGGGTTGTGTGTAGTTCAGCTATTACTCGTGCTCAAATCTCCGGTCTCACAAAACATTGGCCACCAGATCTCTACGAGACAAGCCTCATAAAACATTGCCCACCAGAGATCTACGAGATAGGCCTCACATAAAATTGGCCACTAGGTCTCTACGAGACAGACCTCAAAAACAATATTACTCACTAGGATCTAACTGTAGAAGTAGCGCTACCACCGCACAGTAGGGGACAGACTATTGATTATTCTCCTTAAAAAGGGTGTTTTCCTAAAGTCCTTCTACAGTACTCTCTCTGCAGTCACCTGCACACCCCACGACCCCGAAATTTACATACTACCACAAATTCTTCTCTGGTACAAAAACAATCATCACCAATCCAGACCAACCTGTCTGGATGGGCTTCTCACAATAAGCCTATCACGTACTTCGATTCTAGATTCTAAATGCCACAACAACGAGGATACACTCAATCTACCCGATGGGAGATCTACTTCCATGTGTTCGTGAAGCGTCTACCCTCACATTCCAAAACAAAGGACTTCACATGTCCAAAGAAGAGGATCGTTACCCTAGAAGTTCATTTTGGCGTCATAGGAGAGATTCTAGCCAGATGGAAATGACAGCTACGGCTTTGACTCTATAGATCTGAACTCGTCTCGCAAATTAAAACTCCGGAACTCTAACAATGGTGAGATCTCCTTCCTATTCCTCTTCCTTCATTCTCCCTTCTCTCTAAGTCTTAGAAAGAGAAAATCTTGGGATCAATGGAATAAGAAACGTCCTCCTATACTCCTGGGATGACACCCCACCATCGGATCTTTATTAAGAACCGACGAACGGCCATGATTTACCCTAAATTTTGATTTGCGAGACTTACTTCCGCGCGTTAGGAAGTTAACATTGCGAGGTAGGTAAAGCGTTAGCTTGTCCCACAAGCCACCGATCAAAACCTCCAAACACACACAAACAAATGTCCGTGTCATAACTACTCTGCTAATACCACGCGACATCTTACTATCACCGGGTGATAGCTGGTTCATCTCTTAACCAAGGCAGAAATGACAAATGCACAGCTACCACCAGCTCTAGACCTACCCCTGGGTAGTAGTTCACCGAGAGCTTTGCCAAATAAATCAGCCCTGCTACCACAACACAATAACAACCTACCGCCGCACGGTAGACGTTGTGTCATTTCAATATGGCGCACTCAATGCTCTAAACACCTGATGCTACCACCACGTGGTATCACTACTGCCACGCAGTACCTCACTAAGAGGTACGTTTGATAAAATAGTTTCGCTACCGCCAGCGTTAACCCTACCGTCGAGCGGTATATTACAGAAGTTATTTCTTGCCTTAAAAAACATGGGCCATTACATTGATTGAACTGAAAGCACACCATGAGGAAATTTAAATGCATTACTTTTAACCATTTGTGTTTATAACCCAAGCCCATCACTCAAGGGTAAGGAAGGTTCATTCCCCCTAAGGCCCATTCCTGTGAGAAAGCTCGATGATAGCAAAATGTTATCTCAATCTCACGAAGCGATATCCAATGCTATGAACACGATATCAACATATATCAAAATGATATCTATGGCTTTTAAGGCGATATCCTCTTGTAAGAACAATTATCATTATCCTTACAACTAGGTGATTGCACAAAGAAGTAAAAAAATGCTCCGGCTTTCTCTTCTAAACCTGGACAGTCACATGTACATTCTACTCCAATGAATGTTCAAAAGAGAAGGTATAACATCTTTGAGTGATGTTGCTGCTGTAAAGTGAGCCACATTAATGTCGACTACAGATATAATCCAACAGTGCTTAATGCAAAGAAATGCTTTCCAACTAGTGTTTCTAGTGGTAGAAAATTTACTTTAACTGCTAATTGGAACCAAGGATGAACCAAAGTTCATTGGGCTTTTAAGGTAAACCGAACATTTCTTTCAGGTTAGTTAAAGTACCAATCTGAAGCAAATTTGGTACTCGGAGAGTGGATGTTCCAAGCATATGACTGGAACAAAAAGTCTTTTTAAAGAGTATACCCCAATACAGAATGGACCGAGGGACATATTTGGAGGTTTTAATAGAGGAATCACCAAAGGATATAGTATGATCTCCATAAACATATTCCCAATCACAAGGGTAGCTTTTGTGGAGGGGTTGCAACACAACCTTGTAAGCATAAGTGAACAATATGACTTAGGCTATATCTTTAAATTCTTTAAGGATAAGTGCCTGATTAAAAAGTCAGTTGACTTAAATACAATTCTCTCAGGCACTGGGAGTGAAAATATTTAATGCTTAGACTTTATATGTTCTGATTCTTTTGTCTTGTGTCTAATGATAAGGAATCTCTATGTGTATAGTGGTAAAAAGATTAGGTCACATTAGCCCCAAAACAATTTGAAAGTTATCCTTTAAAAATTTAGTTAGGGATAGTCTCAATTTGAAATGTGTTAAAAATGGACCATATTAGACATGCCAAATAGGAAAGCAAATTAGAGCCAATTTAAGGGCATTGCACACAAAGACTCTATTAGATGTCTTTATCTATTATATATGGATCTTTTTTGTCCTCTGCCCATTCAAAGTTTAGAAGGGAAACTGTATACCTTTGTAATAGTAGATAATCACTCTGCACATACATGAGTCTTCTTCCTTAAAAATAAGTCATATACCTTAAATATCCTCATGACATTTGTCAAGTCTATTGAGAATGAAATATATTGTTCTATGGTCAAAGTAAGAAGTGAACATTGAACATAATTTCAATCTGGGTTTGACAAATTTCTATCAAGAACAAGGTAACTCCCAGGAGTTCTCTTCTCCAAGAAATCCACAACAGAATGGAGTGCCTGAGAGAAAGAACAGGACCATGATAGAGGTAGTTAGAACATTGTTGAGTTTCTTCTCACTGCCAAAATATTTTTGGGATGAGGCAGTCAATACAACTTATTATGTTTTGAATGGCACCTCTATCAATAAGGTTCATTAAAAACTCCCTACGAATTACTAAAATGCAGAAAACCAATAATTTCATATTTTAGAACCTTTGGATGTAAATGCTTCATTTTGAATAATGGAAAATATTAATTAACAAAGTTTGCAGAGAAATGAAGTGATGGCATTATTGTTGGATAAACCTCACATAGTAGAGAATATAGATTATTCAACAAGAAAATTAATTTGTTGAAGAATCAATTAATGTAATTTTTCATGAGACTGGCCTGATATATAAGCGCTGGTCTAGTTTTCCTAACATTGCACGTACTGAGCAAATATTATAAGAGTTGTTTATCCAAGATGAGTCTAACTCAAGCATGATCTCCCCTCTTCATGATTTTCTTATGAAGAAGTTTAGCCAATAGATGGAGATCATGAAGCTAACGATGTGCCTCAACAAGCTGAGACTGTGGCTGAAATACAGCCTGCTGTTGAAAGGCTATTTATAACAATCAAGCACCTTAAGGATCACCCCAACAATCTTATTATTGGGGATGTCATCTAAGGAGTCACAATAAGGAGTAGAATTTACAATGAAACATTATTTATAAGCTTCCTTTCTCAGGAAGAATCAAAGAAATTTGAAGAAGCAAATCAAGATCCTTTCTGGATAAAGGCTATGCAGGAGGAACTACACCAATTTAGGATATGTAAAGTTTAGAAGTTAGTGCCAAAATCACAAGGGCACAACATTATTGGAACCAAGTAGATCTTTCGAAACAAGCTAGATTAGAATGGTGTAGTGGTGAAAAACAAGGCAAGGTTAGTTGTTATAGGATAGATACAAGAAGAGGGCATTGACTTTGACCAGACCTTTGCTCCAGTTGCAAGGATAGAAGCTATAAGGATGTTCCTTGCATATGCTGACTTCAAGAGATTCAAGGTATATTATAACACCCTAGGTTTCCCATATTTTAAAACAATAATTTTTTAGTTACTGGAAGCTATTACCTGACGATAGCAAGATACCACAGGCTATAGCAGGCATCAAGTTGATTGGGTTGAGAACAACTAGTGGAATCAAGTTGCTACTGCTAGGCTATAGTTATATCGCTGACGATAACATGCCACATGTTAAGTGATGTTGAAGAGATTGTTAAGCGGCAGAGCGGTGTTGACTTGGTCAAGCGGCCACCGCTGGAGCTATTTTTCTGCAATAGTGAGGTACCACCCGACGATAGTAATAAATTAGACTTATCGTCTAAGATGGTGGCCATTCATTTGTTTTGGCCTGAGAGTCCAAAAAACAAGATTTCTCATGTGTTTCTTAACCAGAGGAGTGTGGGAAGAGATGTTCATTTTCTTTTTCACTCTTTCCTTCTCTCACTTTCTCTTGAACCTTAACAAAGAAGGGAAAGAAGAAAGGTGAGATTGGAGGTAGCTTTTAAAAAGTTGAACTCATCCATTGAAGGAGCTCTTGTGGTCAGAGTCGCGAGCCAAAGCTAGATTTACTGAGGGGAAAATAAGGCGAGTGTTTCCATCCAGATCATTTACAAGTTCTTGGATCCTAAATGATCTACAAGGGTATCAATCACTCTTCTTGGACAAGTGAAGTCCTTATTTAACATGAGTGTATGGAAACCCCCACCGATGGGTGGAGAACGGGAAGTTTCCAATGTGTTGATTGGTGGAATCCCCGGTAGTAAACTTGTATATAGAATTCAGAATAGAAGTACGGAATAGGCATATTGTGTGAATATCATCCAGTCAAGTTTGTTTGGATTGGTGATGATTTTTTTGCATGTAGGAGAAGACTTCATGGACACACATATAGTTTTATGGAGTTTTTGGGTGTGCAGCTTGCTGCAAGTAGTACTGGAGGTGTGCTCTAGGAAAATACCTAGATTTGGGACATGAATGTTGTTATGTTAGATAACGTATGATGGTAGTGCTATCATTGGCGATCGTTCCCAATGTGCTGATGTGTGATTGTGAAGCCTGTGTCTATAAGACAAGATGGGTTGCATGTTGAGTTAAGAGCCTTGGGTGACCAGTGGTGGTGGCCGTGAGAGCTAGCCTTAGAACATAACGCAGTTATGTATGTTATGACCGGAAATGGGGAGGCAGAACTGCGTCATGTCGACCGTTTTGATGACATGGAGATTTGAGCAATGTGAAAGGAATGATATGTACCTGCTCTATGTCGCTTGACTAAATGAACTAAAGTAATTGGTGCGGTCATGGGCATATGAGAGAGTCATTATCTTTATACATGACTAAAAATGCTCAGTGATGAACCATCAAGTATGGGACTGAGGATGGTGGTGGGGCTGGGAAAGTCCAGTACACCGATAATATTCCCTAAGTGCATTAGACATTTGACCAAGCGTGTCAATATCTATGGTGGTTGAGATATAGATTTATTGTCATGCTACTTGCTTACAGGGAAGGAGCACCGCCGGACCAAGTGATGGGTGGGGTCGTTATAAATTGGTTAGCAAAAATTCATATTGCTTTATTTGCCACATTTTGGTGGATTGTCCCTTTACAGGTCCTGGAGAGCTGAGCGAGAAGTAGCGTGTTGAAGCCCATTTTGATGCTGGCTGGCCCTTGAAAGCCTAAGTGCAAAATGTTTACTGTATTCTTGAATAACTGACGTGTGTGCCAATGTATGCAAAAAACATTTATGAAGGAAACCATTTGTAAGGCCTTAAGGCCGAACAGTTTGTGTATTTATGTCATTTATATGTTTGGTTAGTGGACATTCCTGGTGTCGGGTTCTTAAGTAATTATAACACTTCCGCTAGAATGCAACTCTGAGTTAGGATACGTGAATATTTTTGTTTCAATGAGAAACTTCACTGACTATCTGTGGAATATTGCGTGTGACCCCGACAAGACCTTTTTTTAATATTCTTAAAGATGGATAGGGGTCTTACAATTTGTTATCTACTTCTGGTACCGGTCTTTCTTATTCGAATTCGTGGTCGAATTCTTTAAAGGGGTGGTGAGTATGTGTATGTGCATTACTGTTATAACATGAAAGAACTCATGAATGTATAATTAGGAATAAAAATACACATGATTGTAGAACCTGCGTTTTCCTGTGATTGTTGTTTTGCAAAATGCTTAGTTCCTTAATTGCGTGTTTCACGATTATAGGTGACTAGAAGCTGTGCGGAGAAGTCTTATTCCCTACGCTTAGCGGAAAGTAGTGGACCATGCTAGGGTCCTACACCTCCTCCCTCTGCTGAAATAATACGATTAGTTATTGAAGCCGTGTTTGTGCTAATCAATATACAACTAGGAGGGAGCATACAACCTCCTAGCCCCGTAGTTGGCCCAGAGCAAATTAGCGTAGTTAAGCCTATGACTATGAGGTAAGTGCCCGGTGAGCCTTTGGCGGTGAGGCGAGCAACAGAAAAGCAATTGAAGCATTTTTTAAACTTTCGTCCACCAACATTTGAGGGAACTGGATCCCCACCTCATCCGAAAGACTAGATCTAAAGAATAAAGAGAACCTTGATGGCGACGAAGACAAAGGAGAGAAAGAAGGAGACTGTGGTTACCTTTCTTTTGGAAGGGCAAGTGATAAATCTAATTTTATCTATATTTTTATATAGTTTTTATTTAATAATTAATTATTTTATAGTTATAATTTATTAATTAAGTTTTTAATTTATTTCTTTTCATATTTCAAGTTAATCTGGCCTGTAATTATCAATTCGAAGCTGACAGGACTAATTAGGAGAAAATTTGGAGGAAAATTAGAAAAATCTAAAGTACACACCCCCTAGTCACGGGCATGACCATGGCGTGTGACCATTGTCACGACCGTACCTACATCAAGATGTTCCAAGAGTCATTCCACATCATTTAAAAGTACACGCCCCCATGTCACGGGCGTGACATGGGGCGTGACACCGGATACGGGCATGACCCACCAAAAGATCTCTAGATTCAATGCCACGTCATTTAATATTAATTGCCCAACCATCACAAGTGTGATCATCTTGTCACGGGAGTGACATATAGGCATGGCAGCCAGCTTTGGGGCATAAATTAGCCATCAAGAAGATAGTACCCATCGCAGGCCGTTCCAAGCTTATACGCCATAGGTCACGGGTGTGACCTAAGGGCGTGACCTCTTCTTCAAACTCCAGATTAACTCCTTCCATTTCGAGTTCTCGACATTTTCTGGAATAGTCAAGACACGCCCTAGGTCATGGGCATGACGTAGGGGTGTGACCCGCAATTTATAAATTTTGGTAGTTTTTCCCCAACATTCCCAGGCTTTCATGATGAAGGTTATGTAGCTTACATGCCCACTATTCACGAGCGTGACCTAGGGGCATCACTCACCAGCAACCTTCACTATAAATTCTAGACAATGCCAGGAGCTGGAGGAGTCAGTTAAATTTTTTTTGCTACTTTATGAAAGTGAAGGGATAGATACTACTCTAGAGGGGGGGTGAATAGAGTTATCAAATTTTGCACAGACAAAACTTAATAGTCTACTCAACTCCCTTGGAGTGAAGTGCGGAATGAAAAGATTATAGATATTGATTTAACCTTAAAGCCTAACACAAGTGTTGTGTACAAACACAAGCTAACTGTAATTACAGTTCGAGCTTGGAAAAACCTAATCAGCAACTAGCAGCCTAGTTATATCTAATCACAGCCACAATGCAGGAAATAAACAATTGAATCCAGACGACACAAGGAGATTTATATGGTTCCCCAAACAACTTGGGTACGTCCACTCTTCTACCCACACGGTAGGAATCCACTCAGGTTTTTGATCAGGTGCCCTGCCACCAACAAAATCTGATTCAGGTAGATTCAGAAACCCTTTAGACTTTTGATCAGGTGTCTAAAAACCAAGCACAGGTTTTTGATCAGGTGCCCTGCCACCAAGGGATACTTTTGAAGGGAGTAATAACCCTGTACAGGAGGGGGAAGAAGGTTAAGATGTCTTCTCTATTTTACAATAGATTAGAGAAGCACAAAAAGCTTGTACTGAGCTAGAATGCTCTAAAGAATCAAGGCTCCCCCTGGCTCAAAGATGTCCAGGTGAAGTCTTGCTTCAGTGCAGAAAACTCTTCAGAAAATTCTGAAGGAAAAGCTACAGGAAGAAAATGAACAATAAAAAAGAAATCTCTTCAAGCAGCTATTCTTCTTCTTCTTCTTCTTCAGAGAAACTCTGAGTTGAACTTCCTGAAAGCAGGAGAACTCAGGTGAAGAAGGGATGAAGATCTTAACACTTCTCAGTTAGATGGAGTTTGCTGAGAGCAGGAAGCTTGAGCTTGAAGAAGGCTTGAGTGCTTTTGAATATGTGTGTAACACTAGCTTCAATCCTTCAGCAGAGGGTTCTTTATATATTAGCAGCAAGCAACGGCTCTCTTCCATTTGAATTCTTTGTCTTCTTGTGAGCCTTGAGACCTGGGCTGTGAATATCAAAGAAGACAGAAATATCTCTGCAGCAAAACATTCTATAAAGGGAATAAATCACTTTCTAAGAAGCTGCAGGTTTAAATCAAATAACAGAGGACTAAATAAAGTCACATCAGAAATAATCTCTTTATAGCAAAGAAGAAGACTTTTCAGTCCAACGGCTATAAAGGGGTTGACAGCAGATAAAGTAATTTAAATGACAGCTAATAAGACAAACAACTTTATCTTAAAAGATTTGAACTCAGGCAAAAAGAATAGAGCAAATAATGCCTGGAAACTTTATCATACAGCTTGAAATAATGTGCCAGAAAATGTATTAAATTAATTAAATATAATAAATAAATACAAAATACAAAGGCAGGCAGAAAGCGTCGAACGACCTTCGGAGATCGTCGACCGACGCACGGAGATCGTCGACCTATCGGGCAGATAGTCGAACGATCCAGATAGTCGACCTATCGAAGAAGATAGTCGAACTACCCCGGCAGATAGTCGATCTATCAGAGCAGATAGTCGAACTACCAGATAGTCGATCTATCAGGACAGATAGTCGAACTATCAAGCGCACAGAGATAGTCGACCTATCAAGCAGATATTCGACCTACCTCAGAAAACAGATAGTCGACCTATCAACAGATAGTCGACCTATCAACGCAGAACAGATAGTCGACCTATCAACAGATAGTCGACCTACCAGCGCAGAACAGATAGTCGACCTATCAACAGATAGTCGACCTATCAGCGCAGACCAAAGCGTCGACCAACTGATAGACGATCGTCGATCAGTCGATAGACGATAGTCGAACGGCGTTCGACTATGGTCGAACGAAAAACCTACTTAACCAAATTCTCAATTTGGAAAAGCGAGGACTCTACAGCTAGACTCCTAACCATTGACCATAGATATTTCTTGGGTCAAGGAGCACAAAGGAGAGGACTGAACTCAAATCAAACTAGGGTACCAACAATCTCCCCCTATTTGAGTTAAGTCTCTCAAAAACTAAAAACAGCTAGCAATAGAATACTAAACATAATTTAAGCAAATAGATAACAATAAACTGGCAGATTATCAATCAGATAAATATAACACATCAGTTTAATTAAACTATTAAGAATCTTTAGAGTCAGGTAATGGATCAGAAGAACTAGAGACAAAAGAAATTTTTCTAAGCGGGTCATCTGATTCCTTCTTTGACATCTTTAAATCCTGCACTCCAAGTATCTTTAGTTCTGTAGCTCTGGGGACAACAGCTTCAGGATGTTTTTCCATGTACTTTGCTGGATCAAAAATCTCAGGATTGACTTGGAATTTCTCAAATTCTTTCTTTCTATATGCTGACATTGTAGTAAAACCAGACGTATCTTTACCTTCGGCTCTTGCTTTTCTTATTTGGGCTGCCCCTACAAGCTCTTGAAAGCGAGCCATCCTAAATTAGGATCGAGCTCGGGATTTTCATATACGGGCTCTGGAGAAGCAGCATCAGCTATTATATCTAGATAAGACATTAAAGGACTTAGAAAAAGGGACTTGCTAGAAGGTTTTAAAACACTGTAAACTATTTACCTTTTGAAATACTTTTCTCAGATTGAACTGGAGAAGGAGGTGGGGAAAAAGTTGGTCTTTGGGCCACAACCTCTTTCACTGGTCTTTGAGAACCATAAGATGATTTGCTTTGTGAACTTGATGACCTTGCCTTGGTTGGGGCTGAGCAGATGCAGATTTTCCATAGGCGGCAGATTGATTAGCAGGTAGATTCCCAGAGGCTCCTGCACCTGGAGGTGGAGGAGGACCTTTGGGAGTCCATCTGGAGACTGGACTGTCATACCTCTTAGTTCTTCTTCCTTTCTTTTTGCTGATTTTTCGAGAACCACATCCAATGCTTAAAATCCTTAGATTTGGGGTCAATGCCCTTCAAAATATAATACGGGGTGTCATTATCCTTATTTGGAGGTGGAGGAGCAGCTTTTCTCTTCTTTGCGGCAGATTTCTTTCTCTTTGATTTTTCAGAAATATCAGACTCATCATCATCATCAGAATGGGATGATGGAGGGTTCTCATTGGGATCATAGGCTTCTGAGACAGCCTTTTCTTTAAGCTTTGAAGCAGATTTCTCCTTTCTTCTTCTATGGCATCCAAAGCCAGAAGGGAGTCTAAATCTAAACCAGGAGAGTCATCCCAGATGGATGACTTCTCAAATTGCAAATCTTTCTCTTTTTCTTTTAAAGATAAAACTCTTAAGTCCCATGCTGCTCTTGCTTGAGCTTCTTCCATACTCAGAACTGGAGAGTCAACTTTGACTTCCTCTTTTTCAGATTCATCTTTATTATCCAAGAAGGATTCTAACTCAGGGTCAACTTGAATATTTGGAATACTTGGTACAGCCTCAGAAACAACTTCTATTATTTGGGCAGCTAAATCTTCTCTAATAATATCTGTAAAATTATGAATATAGATCTGCTAAATAAACAGATATCATTCCTTCAATGTATTCACAACTATCAAATTAATAGACTCATCAACAAAACGAATGAAAGAGTTACCTTCATATTTAACCATCTCCCAGCAATCATTCAGATAAGAAGTTACAATTCCTTCCAGGAATCTAACTATCATAGGAGTGGTAAGATCTTCTAAGCATACTTTCACTGCAATTTCAGATAATAATATTCCATCTGCTATTTCTTTCTCAGTCAAAACTGGAGCTAAACTTGCTCAACTGGAGCAATCTCTTCCTGAACAGTCATAACAACATCTGGAACTTCTTCTGGCTGGGCAGACAAGACTGAATCTTTCAAACTGGAAGAGGCAGGAGGAGAGGCAGGAAGGCCTGAGACATCTTCATTGAACATCTCCCCCTGCCTGATTTCAGTAGCTACTGAAACCAGGCACCTAGAGGTAGATGGCTCAGCAGACTTTGAGATGGATTGGATGGAGGCAGTCAAACGATCAATGGAGGCGGCAAGGGGAGCGATTGCCTCGTCAATCATGGTTTTGATTGACGGGGTAATCAGTTCCACAATGCGGATGATAATCTCTGGAGAGATTTCAAAAGAAGATGGATGAGAGGAGGATGGAGCAGCAGCAGATATGGTAGGGATGCTGGGATGAGAAATAATGGGGACAGGGGATCGAGCGGAGATACAGCAGGAGATGAGCAGGGGGGATGGAAATGAACTGGGGAATTAACGGGAGATGCATGAGGAGTAAGAATTCTCTCTGATCCTAACAAATCGAAGCTAGGAGCAGATATCCTAGCCAGATATGCAGGGAGAGGAGAGGCTGGAGGAGACAGAGGAACAACCATAGTTGTTTCAGGTGCAGCAGAAGAAGAGGGTCGTACCTCAGCTGAAGTTGATGGTACTTCACCTGAGGCAGACGGCAAGGCAGAGGAGGAGGAAGGGAGAGCTGAGCCAGCTTCACTAGGTTGAGGAGCGACTGATTCAGTCCTTGTGTCCTCAGATTGTGCTGGAGCAGATTTCACGAACGTCCTCTTCCACTTGAGAACAGATGGGGATCCATCTTCTTGCTGGCATTGATGGTTGTTGCAGTAGAACTCAGCAGCTGGGGAAATCTTTCCTTCAAAAAAACCTATAACCCTTCCGAGGGTAACTTCCTTCTTTCCATTCTTTTTCCTGATCAAATCAAACAGAACAGCACCCAATCGATCCTTTTACGATTAACAATTGCACACATAAGTGCGAATTGCTGCCTTGTTATGTTATCATGGGCAGAGTGCTTGCCCAGAAGCACTTTTCCAACAATCTCAGCGAGGAACTTGATCTTGAAGGGGAAGTTTACCTTGAGCAGCTTGGTGGGAATGCCCTCGGCATGTCCCAGCTCGACCAGCATTCTTCCAAACTCCTGAGCGTCTTGCTCATAATCTTCGTCACCAATGACTAAACCAAAAACATCAGAAAGAACGGCCGGAGTCAGGATAGCTTCTACTCCGCCGATGGTACCGATCATCGCTTCGTCTGTGGAAGACGACGTGAAAGCCCATTCTTTTATTTCTGGAATGTTAATCTTGATCCTTTCAGACATCAGCTTCTCTAGACCTTGATCCCTGCAGAGCTAGAGAACTTCCACTATGCCGGCATCGCAACTGCTGAAAGCTTCAAAATCTACACTGAAACCTGCATCGAACTTGACGACGGCTAGAACAGCTGGGGAAATCGCCATTGATTGCTGGAGAAACGCGAGAAGGAGGAGGAAGACGAAGGGGACGGAGCAGCAGAAAATCGCAAGCGGGAAAGCAGAATGCGAAAGGGCACGCTCCGTCGACGATAAAGCAACAGATCTTTTAACCTAGGTCGACTATCGGCTTTATATTGAACCGGATATAGTCGGTCTATTAAAAAGATCTTGACCCGATGGTCGAACGGTCGTTCGACGATCGGCTCAGAAGCAGAGTAGTCGACAATCGTTCGACTATTTCTGGCTCCACAACAACAGGCTGTCGTCATCCAGAGATCGACGATGAGCCCAACCTGTTCGACGATGGTCGAACGTCGATCGACGATCTTCAAACAGATAAGCTATCATTAACCAGAGGTCGACGATAGGCTTAAGCCGTTCGACTATCTTCGAACGTCGTTCGACTATCTTCAAACAGATTTCAACATAGGCAGATAAAGTCACACTTAGTCTCGTCCATTGATCATGCCTAGTTGGACTAAAAAGAACAGATGCTTCTGTTCATCTAAAGGCTTGGTGAATATATCACCTCTCTGAAACTCAGTGGATATGAACTCAAGACAGATCTTGTTCTTTTCCACACAATCTCTCAGGAAATGGTGCCTAATCTCAATGTGCTTCGTTCTAGAGTGGTGCACTGGATTTTGTGCAATTGAGATAGCACTGGTACTATCACACATGATCTTGGTGTTCTTGTGTGAGTAACCATAATCCACAAGCTGGTTTTGAATCCACAGGATCTGTGAACAACAACTAGCAGCTGCTATATATTCAGCCTCTGCAGTTGAAGTTGAGACAGAAGCCTGCTTCTTACAGAACCAAGAGACCAATCTCTCTCCCAGGAACTGACAAGTTCCTGAGGTGCTCTTCCTGTCAACTCTGCAACCAGCATAATCAGAATCAGAATATCCAATTAATTCAAACTCTGACTCAGCTGGGTACCAAAGTCCTAGATCTGGACATCCTTTCAGGTATCTCAGGATTCTCTTTAGAAGAATCAGATGAGATTCCTTGGGGTTGACCTGGAATCTAGCACAAAGGCATGTAGCAAACATTATATCTGGCCTACTTGCAGTTAGATATAATAGGGAACCAACAATGGCCCTATAATTCTTTTGATCAACTGGCTTGCCGTGATCATCAGAATCAATAACTACATTAGTAGCCATGGGTGTAGGCATTGCTGAAGCATCAGCCATCCCAAATTTCTTTACCAATTCCTTGGCATATTTGGATTGGGAGATGAAGATACCATCAGCATCTTGCTTAACTTGGAGACCAAGAAAGTAAGACAGCACACCCCATGCTACTCATCTCAAACTTGGAATGCATAAGTTAGAAAACTTTTTGCACAGTTTGGGATCAGTGGAGCCAAAAATAATATCATCTACATACACCTGAACTAACAGGATTGTGTCCTTGTGATGCTTAACGAAAAGGGTTCTATCAACTACTCCCCTAGTGAAGTTGTGCTCTAACAGGAAACTAGCTAAGGTCTCATACCAGGCCCTAGGAGCTTGCTTTAGTCCATAAAGAGCTTTCTGCAACTTAAAAACATGAGAAGGCTGAGTTGATGAAACAAACCCTGGTGGTTGTTCAACAAACACCTCTTCCTTAAGCTCACCATTCAGGAATGCACTTTTGACATCCATTTGGAACACCTTAAACTTCATGAAGGCTGCATAGGCCAAGAAGATCCTTATTGCTTCTAGCCTTGCAACAGGAGCAAAGGTTTGGTCATAGTCTATACCTTCCTCCTGTCTGTAGCCCTGAGCTACAAGCCTAGCTTTATTCCTTACTATGATTCCATTTGCATCTAACTTGTTTCTATACACCCACTTGGTGCCTATGATCAGTTGGCCTTTAGGTCTTGGAACCAAAGTCCAAACTTTACATCTCTCAAACTGATTGAGCTCCTCTTGCATTGCAATGATCCAGTGGGGATCTAGCTCTGCATCTTTAAAGGTGAGGGGCTCAACCTGTGAGAGGAAACAAGCATGCATCACATCCTGTCTTAATTGATGTCTTGTTTGCACACCAGCTGATATGTCTCCAATCACTTGAGATGTGGGGTGATCTCTAAGTGTGACAATATCAGCAGGTGGGATGTGATCTTCAGCAACAGTTGGGATTAATTCCTCAGGAGGAATTTGATCTACTGTTGGTGGAACAACAACAGCTTCAACAGCTTCAGCAATGTCTTCATCACTGTCTGATTCAGTGATCTGAAGAGTTGAAAGTTGAAGGATTTCTTGAGGGGCATCATGTACCTGCAAAGAACTGGAGGAAGGAGAATTTTCTTTCTCCTTGTAAAACATCTGATGCTCATCAAATGATACATGCACAGATTCTTCTATCTTACAGGTTGATTTGTTATAAACCCTATAAGCTTTGCTTACTTGGGAATATCCAAGCATGATTCCCATTGAAGCTTTTGCTTCAAACTTTCTAATATATTCTTTATTATTGTTATGAATATACACAATACAGCCAAAAACTCTAAAGTAATTAATTTTGGTTTCTTTCCTTTAAGCAACTCATAAGGAGTTTTACACTTAAGTTTGTGTATCAAACTTCTATTCAAGACATAGTTGGCTGTACTAACAGCTTCTGCCCAATAGGATAGAGGCATGTTAGCATCTGCCAACAATGTGCTAGCAGCTTCAATTAGTGTTCTATTCTTCCTTTCAACTACCCCATTTTGTTGGGGAGTTCTAGGAGCTGAGAAGCTATGTTTGATACCTTCTCTCTCACAGAATTCTTGCATGAGAAGAGAGTCAAACTCAGTACCATGATCACTTCTGATCAAGGCCACATGAGTAGAGTACTCAGTCTGCACACAAAGTAGAAAGTCTGTAAGGGCTTTGAAGTTATCAGACTTAGTTCTCAAAAAGAAACCCAACTGAACCTAGAGAAGTCATCTACAATTACTAATGTGTAATACTTCCCTCCTAAACTCTGTACATTTATTGGGCCAAAAAGGTCCAAATGTAATAAATACAGGATTCTAGGAGAATCACTTTTATTTACAGATTTAAATGAGTTCTTGGTTTGCTTGCCTAGCTGACAAGCCTTGCAAAGGTCTCCTTCTTGTAGGGGCAAGAAGGTAAACCTCTAACAAGGTTGTGCTTAGATAACCTAGATATATTTTTCAGGTTTACATGACTAAGCCTTTTATGCCATAGGGAATTATTATTAAGGGTTACTTCATTAAACAGGCAGATTTCAGAATGAGATGAATTAAAATCTACTAAATATATATTGCCTATTCTATTACCTATTAAAACAACATTATTATTTAAAGTAATATTGCAAGAGGAGTTAAAAAAGAAACCTGGTAGCCAGCATCACATAGCTGGCTGACTGAAATCAGATTATGCTTCAGTCCATTGACATAAGCAACTCTCTTGAATGTAACAGCTCCAATCGTGATCTTGCCATAGCCTTCTGTCTGACCACAGCTGGAGTCTCCAAAGATAACCTTTGGGCCGAGCTTAGCTTTGTACTTTGACAGAAGCTCTTTGTTTCCTGTCATATGCTTAGAGCATCCACTATCCAAATACCACTTGTTTTGAGTGATTGGATAGGCCTTCACCTGCAAGACAATTATTTAGACAGAGTGGACCCAGGTAACCTTGGGTCCCTTGTTTTTCACATAAGAAAAACTGGAAATGTATGAAAATGCAGGCTGAGGGTGATAACCTAGTGGGTGAGATCTCCTAGGTGGGATTCTCCATGCAGATGATGGGTCAACAAACCTAGGGTTTCTATTCTCATTTAGGTTTCTATGGAATGGATTATGATTTTGAAAATCATATTGAAACGTCGATCGACGTTCGACGATGGGCGCTCAGATCGTCGACCTTCGTTCGACCATTGAGCTTCCGATCGTCGAGCTTCGTTCGACGCTCTTTGCATTTCTTTGAAAAACTTCTTTCTCTTTTCTCTCTTAGCTTATTTAATGTTTTATTTACAAGGTTTACTTGCTCAGTGTTCTTCTTTCCACTAGCTGAAATGAAGTTCACTGGAGTTGAAAGATTATTTTTAAGCAAGACTGGGGGTTCACTGGGAGAAGCTCCTAAGCCTAGTTTATCATTACCTGACCTAGTGTTAGTCATGCTGGTAATTTCTAACAGCTTAAGGCTTCTACCATTAAGGGATTCTTCTAATCTCTTAGACTTAGCTAATTCTAATTTTAAGAAATTTAATTTCTTCACTACAAGTAGTGAGATCTTCCTTTAACCTAATGTTTTCAGAGGCTATTGATTCAGAGTCAGCTAGCCTATTTCTAAGTTCTTTTATCTCTTTTCTGAGCTAATTAAATCTAAACATAGAGATTTAAATTCTAACTTAAATTCTTCAGAAGTAAAATCATAAGAAGAAAGTACCTCATCTTCAGTAGGCATCTCTTCATCAGAATCAGACTCTCTGCAGCAGAGTGGTTGCTGCAGGCATCTATTGCCATTAGGCAAATTTCTTTGGCCTTCTTCTCTTCCTCATCTTCACTGGAGCTTGATGAGGAGGATTCTTCATCAGAATCACTCCAGGTTTCAGCAATGAAACCTCTCTCCTTCTTCTTGTTTTTGTAGGAGGATGGCTTGGAGTGCTTCCTGTGTTGTTCTTTGTCTTTTCTCTTTTCCTTGTTCTTCTCCTCTGGACACTCTGGCAAATGTGTCCAGGCTTCCTGCAACCATAGCAAATAATTTCTTTAGCAGGAGAGCGATCATACCTTGGTTTGTCTTCATAGCGTGAAGACTTCTTTCTGAATTCTTTTCTCCCCATCTTGAGGAATCCTCTTGGCAAACAGTGCCATAAGTTCCTCATTGGATTGGCTGCTTTCAGAAACATCTGCAGCCTTAAGAGCTAGAGATTGCTCTTTTCTTGTTGGAGTGGGGGTCTTGGCTTCAGCTTCTGCTTCTCTGGTCTTCAGCACTTGCTCAAAAGACTTGAGCTTGCCGAGGAGAGCTTCAGTTGAGATCTCATTTGTACTTCTGGCTTCTTTGATGGGCCAGATTCTTAGATCCCATGTGCTAGGGAAGCACATAAGAATCTTATCATTGACCTCTGTCAATGATATGTCCTTGTCCAGGGTCCTCAGCTCATTGATGATTGAGCTGAGCCTGGTGTACATAGCTTCAACTGATTCAGCATCAGTCTTCTTGAAGTTCTCATACTGTGAGATAAGGTTGGACCTTCTGTCCTTCCTTTCATCAGCTGAACCAGCTACAATCTGGTTCAGTGTGTCCCACATGGCCTTAGCTGAGGAGCAGTCAGCCACCTTCTGGAACACCTCATCAGACATTGTCTGAGCCAGTATGTTCATTGCTTTGGCATCAGCAATTTTGGCCTTCTTGTATTCATCATTATAGTCTGGAGGAGGCACTGCACTCATATCAGATGATGAGGCAGTGGCAGCAGCAGGTGCTCTTGGGGGACCTGACAAAATAGAAGCAAAAATACTTTCATCAATAGAATTCATTATAAAGTTTGATCCTTGCCTTCCAGATGCCAAACTTTGCTAAGTTGCATGCTGGAGGTCTGGTGCTTGAATAATCCTTAGACTGGGCCATGATAGTGAATATCTATAAGCTCTTGGTATCTATCAGGATCTTGTGACTTAGGTGTTAGCCTATACAGTCAGTCAACCTCCCTCTGATACCAATTGAAAGTGAAGGGATAGATACTACTCTAGAGGGGGGTGAATAGAGTTATCAAATTTTGCACAGACAAAACTTAATAGTCTACCCAACTCCCTTGGAGTGAAGTGCGGAATGAAAATATTATATATATAATTTAACCTTAAAGCCTAACACAAGTGTTGTGTACAAACACAAGCTAACTGTAATTACAGTTAAAGCTTGGAAAACCTAATCAGCAACTAGCAGCCTAGTTATATCTAATCACAGCCACAATGCAGGAATTAAAATTGAATCCAGACGACACAAGGAGATTTATAGTGGTTCCCCAAACAACTTGGGTACGTCCACTCTTCTACCCACACGGTAGGAATCCACTCAGGTTTTTGATCAGGTGCCCTGCCACCAACAGAATCTGATTCAGGTAGATTCAGAAACCCTTTAGACTTTTGATCAGGTGTCTAAAAACCAAGCACAGGTTTTTGATCAGGTGCCCTGCCACCAAGGGATACTTTTGAAGGGAGTAATAACCCTGTACAGGAGGGGGAAGAAGGTTAAGATGTCTTCTCTATTTTACAATAGATTAGAGAAGCACAAAAAGCTTGCACTGAGCTAGAATGCTCTAAAGAATCAAGGCTCCCCTGGCTCAAAGATGTCCAGGTGAAGTCTTGCTTCAGTGCAGAAAACTCTTCAGAAAATTCTGAAGGAAAAGCTACAGAAGAAAATGAACAATAAAAAAGAAATCTCTTCAAGCAGCTATTCTTCTTCTTCTTCTTCACAGAGAAACTCTGAGTTGAACTTCCTGAAAGCAGGAGAACTCAGGTGAAGAAGAGATGAAGATCTTAACACTTCTCAGTTAGATGGAGTTTGCTGAGAGCAGGAAGCTTGAGCTTGAAGAAGGCTTGAGTGCTTTTGAATATGTGTGTAACACTAGCTTCAATCCTTCAGCAAGGGTTCTTTATATATTAGCAGCAAGCAACGGCTCTCTTCCATTTGAATTCTTTGTCTTCTTGTGAGCCTTGAGACCTGGGCTGTGAATATCAAAGAAGAAAAATATCTCTGCAGCAAAACATTCTATAAAGGGAATAAATCACTTTCTAAGAAGCTGCAGGTTTAAATCAAATAACAGAGGACTAAATAAAGTCACATCAGAAATAATCTCTTTATAGCAAAGAAGAAGACTTTTCAGTCCAACGGCTATAAAGGGGTTGACAGCAGATAAAGTAATTTAAATGACAGCTAATAAGACAAACAACTTTATCTTAAAAGATTTGAACTCAGGCAAAAAGAATAGAGCAAATAATGCCTGGAAACTTTATCATACAGCTTGAAATAATGTGCCAGAAAATGTATTAAATAATTAAATATAAAAATAAATACAAAATACAAAGGCAGGCAGAAAGCGTCGAACGACCTTCGGAGATCGTCGACCGACGCACGAGTCGTCGACCTATCGGGCAGATAGTCGAACGATCCAGATAGTCGACCTATCGAAGAAGATAGTCGAACTACCCCGGCAGATAGTCGATCTATCAGAGCAGATAGTCGAACTACCAGATAGTCGATCTATCAGGACAGATAGTCGAACTATCAAGCGCACAGAGATAGTCGACCTATCAAGCAGATATTCGACCTACCTCAAAAACAGATAGTCGACCTATCAACAGATAGTCGACCTATCAACGCGAACAGATAGTCGACCTATCAACAGATAGTCGACCTACCAGCGCAGAACAGATAGTCGCCTATCAACAGATAGTCGACCTATCAGCGCAGACCAAAGCGTCGACCAACTGATAGACGATCGTCGATCAGTCGATAGACGATAGTCGAACGGCGTTCGACTATGACGAACGAAAAACCTACTTAACCAAATTCTCAATTTGGAAAAGCGAGGACTCTACAGCTAGACTCCTAACCATTGACCATAGATATTTCTTGGGTCAAGGAGCACAAAGGAGAGGACTGAACTCAAATCAAACTAGGGTACCAAACACTTTAGTTCTTAGTATTTTTGCATTTTTCTATAATTTCCATTTCATAGAGAAGTTTTCAGCTTTATTATTTCTAATTTAAGTTCTCTTTTATTTATGCAATCATGTCCTTTTCTTTCATTTGTAATTCCATTATCATGTTGAGTTACTAAATTCTATTTAGTACTTGATCATGATGATCTTGGAATAAAATAATTTTTTACTATTTTTCTCAAATTATCAAGCACTCTACTTTATTTACTTCGATTTATCTTTGAATTCAATTGCTTCGAATTCATATGACATGAACATGTTATTGATCCTTGATCCGTATACTAGATTTTACCGAGAGGTTGTGGATACGAGAAGATCTCTCAAAGATAAAGTGAGTTGCATGCACTCCTCGAGAGAGGACCATATAAATCTTCTAGATTGGAGTCAAATCCAATAACTGGGTTAACCATCTAAAGCAAGCTTAGGGGTTCGACTGGTCGAGGGGTCTTAATCGATCAACCTAAGTTTAGTCGAGAGCATATTCTCGAGAGAGGTGCTTTTGTATTTTGGGAACCTCAACAGTCGAAGTAAGTAATTAGAAGCTTGCATTGTATTATTTCATGAAATTTTATTTTAATCCAAAGGGATTCCAGATCAAGTGTTATTCTTTATTTCATAAAATTTCTCTTTATATTTTAATTAATCACTCTCTTTAATTTTGATAAAATAATATTAATTTCGGTGAGTAAAAGCAATCAATAGGCCCGAAATAATACGACACTGGATATTTTATTTTAAAATATTCTATCCTATGAACGATAGGTGCTCTTGCCTATAGTTTGCAAAATTTGGAGATATTATTTATCTTAAATATCACCCATCAAGTTTTTGGCGATGTTGCAAGGGACTTATTTTTGTTGATATTTTGAAAGCGCGAATTTTATTAATTTTATCATTCTCTTTCTTTACCTCCATTTCTTGTTTTTTCAAATTGATTCTATTAAGTAAATGTTATTTTAATTTTCTTATTTAAAAAAATATTATCTCAATTGGCCACCACAGTTACCTAGTTTAAAAAATTTACTAAATCTTTTGAAAGCGACACTAAAGCGCCAAATTTTTTGTTATTATTGTGGAGCTCCTTATCGAAGTTAGTCTTGTTATCTTTATTATTATCACAAATTTTCTTATGAAAATAATTTTGATAAAAATTTTGAAAATAATTATTCCCACTTTAATGATAATTATTTTTCAAATCCCATGAAATTAATTTTTTAGATTATACTAAGTTTTTAAATTTCATGAAAATAATTTATCGAGCTTTGGTGAAAATAATATTTCTAAATAAAATAATTTTTCTACCAACTTGGATTTGGATTTTTCTTGTTTACAAGATCACCCAGAAAAATTCTCGAGTAATGAGAATAATTCTATAGATCCGATTTATTGTTTTTCTTTTTCTGCACCGCAAGATGCGTTTCCTAATTTATGGGAATTTTCCCAAATTCATTTTCATTCTCCTCCCCAAAATTTTGAAACTATTAATACTTGTTTTATTGATTTTTCTCCAACTTCAAATATTTCTCCTATGGAGGAACATGAATCTTCATGTATCCCCTTAGTTTGTTATATTGAAGATGAAGAAAAAATATTATTTCAAAAATTTATTTATTGTGTGAACGCAACGGGAGAATTAGAAGAAAAACATATTTCTTATCCTACTTTTCCCGATTTTTCTTCTCCTCTTCATGAATTTTCAAGCACAACTTATAAATATTTAGGAATTCAAATTCATGAAAATGATGTGTCCAATGATTTTACTTTAAATAAATTTTCAGATAACAATTTAATTTTCAAAAATGAACAACCAGAGCTTATTCAAATAGTTTCATAGAAGCCTCCTCCTTTCGAAAATTCTTCTGACACGTTTATTTTTAATTTTTCTTATTCTAATGATTTTCAGGCAGAAGATGAGCCGTTGCAATCAAACTTTATCCCCGATCCATTTGCTGCTCATCTACAAAAATTCAAATCATCTAAGCTATGTATAAGTGATTTGGATTTACATTTTCAAGCCTACTTCCACAAGGAAATTAAAGATTCAAGCAGAGTAGTAGCAGGGTGACCGACTTCGACACATTCACCTGAGCGTGAATTAAGGGACTTACCCATTCACTTCAATTTTTTACTTTCCTTTTTCTTAACCAAAGCCGTCTATCTTAAAGACGAGAAAAAGAAAAGCACTCTTGAGAGACACCCCTTGTTTATCTTTTACTTTCTTGCAATTTAATTTTCTATGCATTTGTTTTTCTTTTTCCCCACCTACTTGGCTTATAAAATATTGGGTACAATGTTTATTTTTAAGTATGGGGGTGAGATCTAGTTTTGTTGTTTTTATTAAAAAAATGAAAAATCATTTAAAAATACAAAAAAATTAGAAAATCGAAAATTTAATTTCTTGGGAAGGGTCGTGTTGGGCTTTCATCCCCAAAACCACTAATACCTTTCGAACCCATCATTTGATAGTCCTCTGGACATCCAAGAATTAAAAAAAACTAGGTATAATTTTTAATTAGAGAAATCATTATTTATATATTTATTCACATGCAAAATTCCTAGTAATCTAACTTTTACATAGTGTTTATAGATTTTCATGCTTTAATTGAATTTTGAATTTTGGAGTAGAACTGTTGGCCATGTTGTATTCCTAGTCAAATGCACATGTTAGTAAAAACTTATGTAAAACTAAGTATTCAGCATACAATTTGACATTTATTTTTTAAAATGGGTGGAAATAGTTTATTCAACTTTCATTTTTAAACCGGTAAAATCCAAATAATAAATTAGGTTAGTACGTTGAAGTTTACTAGAAAAATATTTCGTGAATCAGGAGTAAATGTATTCTTTCTCGATCTCTAGAACATGCCCTCTAGCGATTCTAAACACTTACATAAGTTAAACTCATTACCATGAATTGGATATAAGCACTTCTTTTGGCAAGTTTGACCCTTTACACCAACACCTAACACTTTATCTTTATTAAAACCACTTTGAGCCTATTACCCTACCTTTTGCTTCAACTCCACCAAATACTTCACCAAGGCCTAAAAAGCATCCTAATCGCACACATAAGTCTGAGCTTGATAATGGTTATATAAAAAAAACATTGTGACTGATTTGGAGCCATTTTATTTTGGTGGCTATTTTTATTGAAAAAAAAAGATCTGATTTGTTTTGTTTCTTCTTCCTCTTGAAAATATTAGAAAAATCTTAAAAGGGGAAGAAAAATAAGAAAAACGATGAAAGAAAAAAAAATATAATGAAAAAAGGAAAAAAAGGTTTGGGAATTGGCTATGCTCGTAAAGCCATAAATATTTATTTTGTTCGAGCTCTCTTTAGGTTTGAGTGTGACTAGCAATCATTTTTATCTTTGATTATCCACACCAAAAACCATAGCCTGTGTTTCAACCTAGTTAAGTCCTATTGATTTGCTCTTATGAGTTAGACTGATGCCGTGGCGAGAGTCTGAATGGCCAAGCCTTTGGCCATCGACATTGATGGATTTCTTTGGAGGGTATCTCAATCTTTGATTTGTGTAATGTTAATCTTAGTACACACAATACCTTCTCCCTAAATATAATTTTAGAATTTACCGAATTTTCAATTTCAAAGTATAAATAATAAGTGGAAATGCATTCTCAAAAAATAGAAGCTAATTTGTATGCTGAGTAGGTTTTTATGCTAAAATAGCTACGTGCATAGGCATAAGACTTTGCATTTTACTCCTTAGGTTCATTTTTATTTTTTAGCGTTGAAATTTTTCTGTTCCTAAAAGTATTTGAATTCAAGGGTAGGTAATAACCTAGAGGGGGGGGGGGGTGAATTGGTTATTAAAGTCATTTGGTTTTCTTTTGACCTTTAACTAATTTAGGCTTTGTTGTGATTGATTAATTCGGCTTTCAAGACATTCACACACAACACACCAAAGTTTTAAAGCGGTTCCCCAGTGTATGGGTACATCTACTGTCCCTCCCACCTTTCTAACAGTATGTTAGACAAGGCACTTCTCCAATTACTCAGCTCCTCAGAGCTTACATCATGATCCCGCAAGACCACTAAGTCTTCTCCAAGACTTACAACTTAGGTATAGAACCATACCCCTCAGATTTAAGAATGAATCCTACCACTATGGCCCATGTCCCTACCTCTGATCCAAGGGATCCTACTACTAAGATCTATACCAGATTCTACACTCAGCCTTTATAACTTAGGCTTATAATACAGATCTCACCAGAGTTAACCCTCAGCCTTTATAATCTAGTCTTCCAACTCAAATCTTGAGAAGATCCTACATAAATGAAGTAATTTTATATGTAGTTTAGACTCTAGATATTTGTTCTCTGAGTCTACAGCTTCTCGATCTGAGAGAATCTCAGGCCAATTTTCTTCACAATCACAAAGATGATGATCTTTAAGAATCTGATGCTTGTGCTGGAATTGACACAAAAACAAATTTTTGATCGTGCTGATGAAGGGAGGAAGTTCAAGAATGAAGGTCTTCAATTAGCTAACCTGTTTTGGCAGAAATTAAATTGCTCTGCCTCTCCTTCTGTCTTGAGAAAACCAAGAACAGATATCTTCTTCACCGATCTTGAGATTGATCTTCAGATTTGGCTCTACTTAGATCGAGAAGTCACTACAACTAGGGCTAGCCTTGACTGCTTCTTCTTACTCAAAAAATATCCCTAATCATGTTGTAATAGATGTTGATTATCGTAGCTAACTCAGAGAACCTTCAGATTCGTCGAAACGACCTTCTTGTCTCTACAACAATGGTACGGAGAAGAAGTTCCACTCCACTTTAGTGAAAATGAATTGATTCAGTCAAAATTTGTTTCTCTTATCTGATTTTTTTGCCTTTTATAATCCCGTAATCCAGCGACTCGAATGATACGTGTCGTTATTTTAATGACAGATTATAACCTACATTTCAAAGATTAAGACTAACGATGACATTAGTGATGAATTGTATCTCTTTCATAACCAATTTTAATTTTGTTGACTTTGCTGACGTCAGCCATTCTGGTCTTAGAAAATTTCAGACAACTACCCAGGCGTTGAGGGAACAAGCTTTACTTCAACGAATCTGGACTTAAATAATTTTCTACTATACTAGGGGTTGAGAGCGTTGAGTGAACTGGCTTCACTCAATTCCTCTCTACTTAGCCAAATCTCCTTCTGTCTGAAGGCGTTGAGAGCGTTGAGTTAATAAGCTTCATTCAATGCTTTTGAACTTATTCAATATTCTACATCCTTCTGCAACTCTAGGCGTTAAGAGAGTTGAGTGAACGGGCTTCACTGAACACCTCTATACTTAGCCAAATATCTTTCTATCTGAAGGCATTGAGGTAGCTGGCCTTACTCATTGTATTCTGTCTTTTACTATGAAATCTGGCATTGAGAGCGTTGAATGAATAAGCTTCACTCAACTCTTTTGAACTTGGTCAATTTCTCTGTTTCCTCTTGGCTATCATCATTAGCTTGACTCAAAGCCTTTTGATCTTGGCATTGAGTGAACAAGGTTCACTCAACACTTCTAGACTTAGCCGAATTCTTTGACAAATTTGTTGTGGTTTTAACTGAAGTAACTTTATTCAATGCTTTTGGCTATATGGCATTGAGTGAGTTGTCTTCACTCAATGCCTGTGGACTTAGCCGCATTTTTTCCTTGCCAACACTTAAAGCTTTGACTGACTGCCTTCTCTCAACATTGTTAGGTTCACTCAATGCCTGTGGACTTAGTAAATTTTTGGTTATCATGCAACTGCCTTGATATCTTGCGTTGAGTGAGCTTACTTCACTCAATGCCTGTGGACTTGGGCAAATTTCTGCCTTTCCATCAAGCTTCATTGAGTCCACCTATCAATGTCACTTGGACCACCTGTCCAATCAATATGATATAGATCAAATTGCATGCATGAACTTAAACATACATCAAATACAACTATATGTATACCATTGACTTGTTTGACTTCTTACAAATCTGGGACATTTGGATCAATGGACCCAATAATCTCACCCTATTTGAAGAAGTCAAAACACCACTTACAAATTCTTTGTCAATGATATACACCAATATATGCAGCAATAATATACAACAACATATTAACACATGAGAGTTAGGGTTACCACATTTCCTATTTTTAACTCTCCCTATTTCACTGAATGGTTCACCTCTTCCCCATGTATTGGAACACCACCTGCTCCCCCTGTTAAATTTGATTTGTCACCTAGTCATCTTCTCCCCCTTTTAACTTCTTTAGATAGAGGGAGAAGATAGCCATCTGTGATTATCTTCTCCTTTTTCTGATTACAAATAATCAACTGATGCTGGACTTGCTCCCCCTTAACAAGAGCATCTTTTACCAGGACTTTGGTCATTCTAGCCTTGATACACTTTTCTGGTCTTCATTACCTACAAGATGAAGTAGTTCCTGCCACAAAACAACATGAAGAGCAATTGAAGCTATACCAAGTTCAACATACCCAACTAAAACTTGAAGGTGTTAAACATTTCTTCATCTAGTGGCTTGGTGAAGATATCAACCACTTTCTTGTCCATTGGGAGAAACTCAAGACCAATATCCTCACATTCCACGTGCTCTTTTATAAAGTGATATCTAATCTCTATGTACTTAGGCCTGCTATGAGAGACAGGATTCCTAGCAATAAAGATTTCACTTGTTGAATCCCAAAATAAAGAGCTTCTACTTAACAAAATGTTATAATCCTGAAGTTGATGCTGGATCCACACCAACTATGCACAGCAACTCCCTATAATAATATATTTCGATTCTTTAGTAGAAATCGAAACACTTGTTTGCTTCTTGCTTCTCTATGACACTAGAGTTTTTCCTAGAAACTGAAAAGAGCCTATTGTGCTTTTCCTATCCTCACTACAGCCTATAAAGTATGCATCTGAAAAGCCTATTAGTTCAAAATCCATATTCTTAGGGTACCAAAGGCCAAGATCTGGTGTGTCATTCAGATATTTTGAAATCCTCTAGTGGCATAGTATTGAGATTTTTTAGGGCAGGCCCGATACCAAGCACAGACATATGTAGCATACATGTTGTCTAGCCTACTAGCTGTTAGGTATAGAAGCGAGTCAATTATCCCTCTATACAAAGTTTGATCAACAGGTTTCCCTGCCTCATCTTTGTCAAAAGACATAGTCGACCGTATGGGAGTTTTCATTGTGGAGGCATTCTCCATCCCAAAATTTTTAATCAACTCCCTAACAAACTTAGACTGGGATATGGATAATCCATTGTCGGTCTGTTTTACTTGGACACCTAAGAAGAATTAAGTTCACCCATACTGCTCATCTCAAACTTCCCTTACATAAGTTTGGCAAACTTTCTGCAAAGGTTGTAATCAGTAATTTCATAGATAATGTCATCAACATATATCTGGACGAGGATGATCTTTCCCTTGGACTCCATTAGAAATAAGGTCTTGACTATCCTCTCCCTTGAAAATTTGTTCTCAATGAGGAAGCTAGATAGGGTCGCATACCATGCTCTAGGGGCTTGCTTCAACCCATATAGAGCTTTCCTAAGTCTATATTCAAAACTAGAATGGTTAAGAATAGTAAAACCTGGAGGTTGTTCAACATAGACCTCTTCCTTCAAGTCTCCATTTAGGATGGCTGACTTCACATCCATCTGATAGACTCTGAATCCTTGGTATGCAATATATACAAGGAACAATCTGATGGCTTCAAGTCTTTCTATAAGGGCAAAGGTTTGATCAAAGTCAATACCTTTTTTTTTCTGTACCCCTGAGCTACCAACCCAGCTTTTCTTTTGGTTATAATAACATTTTCATCATGTTTGTTCCTTTATATCCACTTGGTTCCAATGACATTATGTCCTTGTGGTCTAGGAACTTGCTTCTAAACCTTACTCCTCTTAAACTGGTTTAGTTCCTCTTGCATAGATACAATCCAGAACTTGTCCATGTTTGCATCTTCAAATTTCTTGGGATTCACTTGTGACAGGAAACTAGAGTACATTGTTGTGTTGATATATCTTCTCTTTGTCACTACACCTTGACTTGCATCACCAATGATTTGGTGGCCTGGATGATCTGTCAAATGTCTGACTACTGAAGGTAATCTTCCTTCAGCATTCTATACTTCAAAGTCTCCATCTTGTTGAACATCATCCACTTCTTATGTACCTTATGCTTCCTTTGGAATGCACACACTTTCATCTTTGTCTTGGAATATAGGTTCAGCTTCCTTAATAGTCTGCTTGTCCATAATCTCTTTTGTGCCTGCAGGACTAGAAGAGGAGCTTGACAGCTCACTGTTAATCATATTTGACTCATCAAACACTATATTAACAGACTACTCTTCAACTTGACTTGTCAAGTTGTAGATCATATAAGCCTTACTATGATTGATGTACCCAACAAAGATCTCATCATAGGACTTGGTGGCAAACTTAGTTATATAGGATTTCCCATTGTTGAGCACACAATACTTGCTCCCAAAAATTTTGAAATATGCAAGGTTTGGTTTTCTTCCCTTCAAGATTTCATAGGGAGTCTTCTTGTGGGTTTTAGTGATAGAAGAACTATTGAGGACATGACAAGCAGTGTTTACTGCCTAAGCCCAGAAATATTCTGGGAGAGTTGTGTCATTAAGTAATGTCCTTGCAACATCTACGAGAGTCCTATTTTTCCTCTCAGCAATCCCTCTTTGCTGAGGTGTTCTTGGAGAGGAAAACTCTTCATGAATCCCAAGTTCTTCACAGAACTTTGTCATGCATTCAGATTGAAACTCAATCCCATGATCACTTCTGATTTTGACCACAGAATTGTTCAATTCATTTTGAATTTCCTTGACAAATATCTTGAAGACATCAGGGGTTTCATGCTTTTTCTTCAAAAAAAACCCAAGCAAATCTGGAAAAGTCATCAACAACCACAAAGGTGTAAACTTTCCTACCTAGACTACTAACTGGCATAGGACCAAACAAGTCCATATGCAGGAGGTACAAACACGTCATAGAGTCTTTAATTGCAATGGTTTTAAAAGAAGCCTTGGTCTAAATGTCCTTTTGTCATGTAGAGCAAATGCCTTTCTTGGTGTATATGATTTTAGGACCATTCCTAACTAGATATTTACTAAAGAGCTTGCCTATAGTTTTATAGTTCAAATTAGCTAGGCTCTTGTGCCATTGGACACAGTGTGAGGCTTTCTCATTTGCAACCAGACATATGGAAGAGTCTGAATTAGGAAAAAGAAAATTTAAACAATACACATTCCCACTCTAAGTGCCTGTCAAAATGACCTCTTGATCACTTGACCTCTTAATTTTGCATTCATCCTTGTGGATTGAAATGGCATAGCCAAGATCACAAAGTTGTCTTATGCTTATAAGGTTGTGTTGCAATCCTACCACATAAGCCACTTTAGTGAAAGTGACTAAGACATTTGAGATCTTACTATAACCTATGGTAATCCCTTTGTCTGATCCACAAAAATTCACCTTGGGTCCTTCCTTCACTGGAGTGAACTCCTTCAGATTGCTCTTTGTTCCAGTCATGTGCCAGGAACAATCACTATCCAAGTACCATATAGGGATATGGACACTGGGACTAACCTGCAAAACATAATTACTTTACCTTAGGACCCCAACATCTATTGGGTCCTTTGTGTATGTTAGTCTTAAAATGAACATGTCTATTAGCAATTTTTCTGACTGGTAGACTCACTTTAGCTCTTGACACACTAGGGTTATGCTAGCAATCAATGGAATAATGGCCTATCTTGCCACAGCACCAACACTCATGAAGGTTATACCTTCTTTTTTGAGTTGGTCTAGTAACTGTGGTAACAGCTGGACACTTTCCAGAAGAAACAACAGTAGTCTTCTTCAGATTTCTTTCAGCATTTGTCTAACTAAAGGAAGGTCTTTCAGCAGCTTTAGTTAGATTTCTCTAAGTGCTATCAACAGTAGTTTTTTTTGCAGAAGTCGTGCTTCTGATAGCATAAGAAACACCAAAATTAGGCTTGCTGAAAGACTGACCTTTAATCTGAGTCTTTTCTTGTTGAGTCTGAAGTTTGGCCACTGCCCCATTCTTTAGAATGGGAGATGGAACACTATAGACAAATGGTCTAGGATGGGCTATTTGTATTTCTTCATGAGTAGCCTTTAAGGCACTCATCCCCATTACTCTTCTCCTTACATTGGAAGATACACTAGCATCCTCCCAGGAAGAATTCCCATTCTTATAGTGATCATACATGGAGTCCTGATCATACCAGTTAATAGGGAGTATTACCCTTTTAAATGCAATGGGTGGCTGAGCTGGATCTTTTCCCTTTCCTTTGAAAGGGGCAGCTCCAGTGTTTCCCTTGAATCCTACTCCTTTCTTGTTTCTTTGATAGGAGAAGGAGTCAATAATAGGCAACACAGAATAAGGTTTAGAAAAACTTGCCACAATCCTCTTCTCCCTTTGGAGCTTTTCTTCTAGATCCCTTATAAGGGCATTCTTGTATTTTATGGTGCCTATCTATATGAAAGTGATAGTTTTCAGCTGGCTGACTCCCCTGATTTTTTATTCCAGCGGGGTTGCTGACTCAGAGTGTTGGGTCTAGCATTCCTTCACTTGACTCGTGGCGCTCTGCTACTTATTTAAGAAATTAAGTAGCACCCTTTCCAACAGTCTGGGCTTTTGGATCAGTTGGGTATGCGCTTGATCCTACAATTGTTTTCAAAGCAGGTCACGGGTTCAAGAACAGGGGGGCGCTATTAAATCCCGATTTTTCCCTTCTACCTGTGTGGGTCCGGTGGGTCAGGAAAATCGTGGACATGTGGTAACCCCACCTATGAGCCATGTGGGCCAAATGGTGACCCCACCTCTGAGCCAACGGGTTGTGCAAGACACCGGGGGGGATTGTTGGGTCCGGCATTCCTACACTTGACCCGTAGCGCTCTACTACTTATTTAAGAAATTAAGTAGCGCCCTTTCCAATTGTCCGGGCTTTTGGAACAGTTGGGTATGCGCTTGATCCTACACAGAGTGCTAGGAAGTAGCAAGTTGTAGTAATTTTATCTATTGAGACTGCTTTTTAAACAGTTGCTTACTCCATTTGAATGCATGCAGATGTTCACCATATTTATCAATCACTTGATAGATGTCATCCTCAGACTCAAAATCACAATCATCCTTTGATGAAAATGCTTCTGAACTTGGACCAGTCACATATTTTGACTTAGATGAAGAACTGGATGGAGAGGATACCTTCGATGGACTAGGATGATACAGGCAAGATTCTTCATCAGATCTTTCCATCTGCCCAATGAAGGATTCATCTTCTTCATCTGACTCTGAGGTGGATAAGTTAGTCCAGCTTTTTTCCTTCCTTTGCAATAAAGGTCTTCTCCTTCTTGCTCTTCTGATGATGATGTTTCTTTTCACCAGCCTCCTTCTTCTTTACTGGGCAATCAGCTATAATATGTCCTGGCTTCCTACAACAATAATATATTATTTATTATAAATCTTTTTACTGTGTTTTGAGTCATACTTGCCTTCCATGGAAGGTTTCTTCTTTGTTATGTAGTAGTCCTCATTGTTTTGAAAGGAAGAGGAAGGTCTGCTTCTCCAGACCTTATTCTTCATCAGCTTCAGAAACTGTCATGAGAAGGCATCAAATTCCTCATCAGACATATTGTAGTCTGATGTACCTTGTTCAGAACTATCTAACTCAGTTTGCCTTTTAGGGGAGAAGGATTCTTTTCCTTACTCCTCTTGGAGCTGCCAGCCTTGAAGGCCACTGTGTTTTCTCTTGCCTGGGATTTTCTTGATTTAACTTCCTCCTTCCTTGCAGTTAGCTTCATTTCATAAGATAGTAACTTCCCAAATAAATTTGATAGTGGAGTATCTGCCAGCTTTGCCACTTCCCTAATGACACATATTTTAGTGACCCAATCTCTAGTAAGAGACCTTAGGAAATTGTCATTAAGTTCATAGTTGGTAAAGACTTGGCCATAGGTCCTTAACTCTTTAACAGTTCTGAAAAACCTTTCAAAGTAGATAGCTATGGTCTCCTCCTTGATCTTCCTGAAAGCCTCATACTCTTGATTAAGCATAGACTTCCTATCATCTCTAACTTCCTCAGTGCCCTCCATGTATATCATTATAGTGTCACACATTTCCTTTGAGGTCTTGCAGTGCACCAGGTTTTTAAAAGTTGAGTCATCTATGGCACTATCTATAATGTTTTGTTCCCTCTTATCCATTATAGCCAAAATGACTTCATCCTTAGTCATTTCAGCATAAATTTTAGGAGTCTTTACATTTGCATCAAGGATAGATACCTTCAATGGAATAAATGGTCCTTATACTATGACACAAATTCTAGGATCAGAAGCCTCCATAAACAACCTGACTCTTTCTTTCCAGATTCCAAAATTATCCTTCCCGTAGAGAGGAAGCTTCATGGAACCTAGTTCCTTATGGTTCTCTCCTGAACCTATAAGTTTCTTTTATCGGTTACCCTTGGAGATCTACTCAGACTGTAAAGCCTTTCTTAAGTAACCTCCCTGTGATACCGCTTGAAAGTCTTTGAATTCAAGGGTAGCTAATCACCTAGAGGGGGGGGGGGTGAATATGTTATTAAAGTCATTTTATTTTCTTTTGACCTTTAACTGAATTAGGAACTATTGTGATTGATTAATACTGCTTTCAAAACATTCACACATACCACACCAAAGTTTTAAAGTGGTTCCCCAGTGTATGGGTACATCCACTATCCCTCTCGCCTTTCTAAGAGTATGTTAGACAAGGCACTTCTCCAATAACTCAGCTCCTTAGAGCTTACAACACGACCCCGCAGGACCACTCAGTCTTCTCTAAGACTTACATCTTGGGTACCCCTCAGATTCAAGAATGAATCCTACCACTCGGTCCTACGGCCCTATCTCAGATCCAAGGGATCTTACTACTCAGATCTATACCAGATCATATACTCAGCCTTTATAATTTGGGCTTACAACACAGATCTCACTAGATCTAACCCTTAGTATTTAAAATCTAGGCTTATAACTCAGATCTTGTAAAGATCCTACAGAAATGAAGTAATTGTTGATGTAGATTAGACTCTAGAGATTTATTCTCTTAGTCTACAACTTCTAAAATTGAGAGAATCTCAACCCAATTTTCTTTACAGTCACAAAGATGATGATCTTCAAGAATCTGATACTTGTGCTGGAATTGACTCAAAAACAAATTTCTAATCATGCTGATGAAGGGGGGAAGATCAAGATATATGGTCTTCAATCTGCTAACCTATTTTTGCAGAAATTAGATTGCTCTGTCTTTCCTTCTGTCCCAAGAAAACCCTGAACATATATCTTCTTTACCGATCCTGAGATTGATCTTCAGATTTGGCTTTGCTTGGATCGAGAAGTCACTACAACTAGGGCTAGCCTTAGCTATTTCTTCTTCCTCAGAAAATATCCCTGATCATGATGTAGTAGATGTTGATTGCTGCAGCTCTCTAAGAGAACCTTCAGATTCGTCGAAACGACCTTCTTGTCTCTACAACAATGACAGGGGGAAGAAGACGAAGTTCCGCTCCTCTTTGTTGAAAATGAATTGATTGAATCAAAAGTTGTTTCTCTGATCTGATTCTATTGCCTTTTATAATCCTGCCATCCAGCGAATCGATTGACACGTGTCGTTGTTTTAATGACAGGTTATAACCTTTATGTTGGGTACACTGGAAACTGTGTACCAGATTTGGAGAAGCCTCACTTAACTTAATGATATACATCAATGTGTATTTGATGGGATGTTGAGTTTCAATGTGCAGGTTAAAGAAATGCAGGAAAATTTTCTAAGTACAAGTGTCGACACTTGTGAGGGAAATGTGTCGACACCAGAAGAAAGATTGTGTCGACACACAGGACTTATGTCTACACACAGAAATTATATCAACAGCAGTTGTGTCGACACACAAGACTTGTGTCGATACATACTCAATTCCAGCTATGGTGAAGACCAGTAGTAGTTATGTTGACATACAGGACTTGTGTCGACACACACTCAAAGAAATCTGTCAATAACAAGCTATACTAAGACTGGAAGGCTTGTGTCAACACACAGGACTTGTTTCGACACACACTCAAAGAAATCTGTCAACAACAGCTATACTAAGACTGGAAGGCTTGTGTCGACACACAGGACTTGTGTCGACAAACACTCAAAGAAATCTGTCAACAATAGCTATATTGAGACTGGAAGGCTTGTGTCGACACACAGGACTTATGTCAACACACACTCAAAGAAATCTATCAACAGAAGCTATGTCAAGACTAGAAGTAGTTGTGTCGACATACAAGACTTGTGTCGACACATCCAACAAAAGTTGTGTCGAGAAGTTAAAGAATGATTGTGTCGACATATTAGGAGCTGTGTCGACATCATCAAGAATCGTGTCGACACATGGTCTATTTTTTTCGACACATGGTCTATTTTTTTCGATACATCTGAAGTGTTATGCTGACAGTTCTCTGCTATGATAGCAGTTCAAGGAGTAGTCAGTTGTCAGGACTGAAGACCTGATAACTGTCATAAGTAACAAATCTGACACATCTGTCAGAGCTATCAAAAGGCCGTTTTAAACCGGATCAGCCGGTAACCTTGGATGGTTTCTATATATAGACCTATTCTATCCAAATCAGAAGCACGGTAATAAAAAAGAGAGTGGGAACAAGAGACAAACCCAGAATAAGGCAGATCCTGAAAAGTCTGTAAGAAAAATTGAGATCTGATTCTGAATTCCAGAAGGAAGCTGGATTGAAGATCAACTCCAACTCAATTGAGGATCAACCTTACTTGGTACAAATTCAAGAAGTTTTGGAGAAGAAGTAAGACAGGTTGGATCTAAAGTAATCAGTTCAATCAAGAACTGATCAAGAAGCTTTCACCCCTATTCTCTTCTATCAGGGTGAAGATTTTATTGTTTCAAATAATTAATTTCCTTGTATGATCTTATATAGATCTGAGTTGTAAGGCTAAATTTATAAAGGCTGAGGTAGGGCTGAGAGCCTGAGGTAGGACTTGAAAAAGTCTGAGTTGTAGGCCTGGTGATAAAGGCTGAGGTATGGTTGTTGCCTGAGGTAGGATTCTTGGGAATAATCTGATGTATAGGACTTGAAGAAGTCTTAGTTTTAGGAACCAGTTTGGTTCTGAGTTATAAGATCTGTGGATCTGAGATAGTGGAAGGAAGTTTGGTCGAATCCAGTTCTCTACTAGATAGGAGAAGGGGGAGAGTGGACCTACCCACAAATTGGGGAACTACTATAAACTATTGTGTCTATACTGTGAATTTTCTGTGATTGTTATTCTTTGTGCTATGATAATTGTGTTGTGTATAACTTTGTTAATTGCCTGATTTGTTAAAAAGGATTAGAACTTATTCACCCCCCTAGGTGTTTGGGCTCTTTTAAACCAAATCTTTCAAGTGGTATCCGAGGGAGGTTACTCAAATATAGACCTAAGAGTCTGAGTAGATCTCCAAAGAAATTAATTGTTAGACAGATTGGGTTCAATTGAGAATCAGATGGAACTTGGATCCAGGAAACTTCCTATCTGTAGGAAAGAAAACTTTGGCATATGGAAAGAGAGGGTCAGATTGTTCATGGAGGCATCTGATCTAAGAATTTACATCACAGTTCAAGAAGGTCCTTTCATTCCAATGAACATATCAGTTCTTGATGCAAATCTAAAAACTCCAAAGTGCTATTCTGAAATGACTAAGGAAGAGATCATCCTAGCAATCTTAGATAAGAGAGCACAAAATATAATTGTGAGTGCTATAAATGATTCTACATTCCAGAATCTGGTACATAGCAAAACCTCCAAGGAGATGCAGGACACTTAGATTGTCTACATGGAGGGAACTGAAGAAGCAAGAGAGGATAGAAAGTCCATGTTAAATCAAGAATATGAGAGCTTTAGACAGACCAAGACTGACAGCATAGCTGAATGTTACAAGAAATTCTTTAGAATTGTAAATGAGCTAATGACCTGTGGAAGAATCTTTAGCACATATGAACTGAATGACCAGTTTCTTAGATCACTGACCAATGATTGGGATACAAAAATATGTGCCATCAGAGAGGTGGTCAGGTTTGCTGATACACCTCCACCAACCTTATTTGGAAAACTATTATCTTATGAGTGCAACTCAACTGCCAGAAAGGAGGAGGAGAAAAGAAATAGGTCTGAATATAAAGAAAAGTCAGTAGCCTTCAAGGCTGAAGCCACAAGAAAGGGTAGGAAAAAGTCTCCTTCTCTACCCAGGAGAATTACTGAGGCTGAATCAGAAAATCCTGACATCAACACTTCAGACAGCCACAATTCTTATGAAGATTTTGCTGCCTTTGTAGGCAGTTTCAAAGGTTTATGAAGAAGAAGAAATGGAGAACAAAGCCATATACATCCTTCTCCAAAGATGACTATTATAAGAAGAAGAAACCTTCCAAGGATGACAGGTATGGATTTAATCCTAGTAAACAAACTACTTCTAAAATTGCTTGTTATTACTGCAACAGGCCTAGACATGTCATAGTTGATTGTCCTGACATAAGAAAAGAGTCTAAGGACAAGAAGAAGCATCAAAATAAGGGAAAGAAGGAGAAGTCCCTTGTTGCCCAGAAGCAAAAGAGTTGGAATGACTCTTCATCATCAGAATCAGGAGAAGAGGATGAAGCAGAAGCCTATATAGGATTGTTCACTATAGAAGAGGATTTTGTGGAAATAGAATTCTTGCAAATGATGGATTCCATAAATGGAAGTTAAGATCATTATTGTAGAGGGCTGATGGCTCTATCTGAGGAAGATCAGTGCCAGGATAAGCCTGGTCCCAGTAAGGTATACAATCCATCCTTAATATTTGAGTATTATACTGAATCTGAATCAGAATCATCTGCATCAAGAGATGTGGATGGTTCTGAATCTGAAGGGGATGTTCATCAATTAATTGATGAGTATGGTGGTCTGTCGCAAGTCTTAAGAGAAGCAAATCCTTGTCAAGAAGCAGGCTGAGGAAATTGATCTCTCAAACTGGCTGCATCAGATTCAGCAAAGATGTTGGATTTGAAATTGAATGAGTTTTCCAAACTGAAAAAACATAATTGTTATTCAGATGGGTACAATCACTTTCAAAATAATCACATAGATCTTGGAAGTAAGACTTCAGAAAGAAATGGATCTAGTGGCTAATTCTCTAAGCCAAGGTTGTCTTACCCATAATTGATAATTTCATCTCCCAAAAGGGTAATAATAGATTAGGCTAAAAGGGAAGAACACGGTAGCCCAATTTCCAGAAAAAGGAAAAATGCCCAAGGTCAGCCACTATGCCTTCAAACCCTATTTACTTTTTGACGTGATGCGTATTAACAGGTATGCTCTTGACTATATCATGGTACGTAAGTATGTGATTGAATAGCAAGTTGTGCTAATGTATCGGGACCCTGATGCAAAATAGGATTTTAAGGACTCCTTATTATTTAGTGCTCAGCATCTGCATTAAACGGACTGTGATGCAATATTGTTAAGCTGTACTTAAGAAAAGGTACAACAGATTTGAGTGCTGGTGTTGTGGCAAGGTGGGTCACTTTGCCATTGACTATTGGTTCAATGCTAGTATTCAGAATAAGGCTAGCTTACCTGTCAGAAAGGCTGCAGGTAAGTATGTCAAAAATCAAACTAACTTGAACCTAGGTCCCAATAACTACTAGCGTTCTAAGGATAGGTAATTTTATTTGATGCAGGTGAGTCCAAGTCGTAATACCCCTATATGTTACATGGATAGTGGATGTTCCATGCACATGAATGGAACAAGAAGGATGCTGAAGGACTACACCCCTATAAAAGATGGACCCAAAGTGATCTTTGGTGGATCTGAAAAGGGAGTCATCAAAGGGTTTGGTAACATTTCCAATAACTCCATTACCATCACCCAAGTGTCTTATGTGAAAGTTCTAAAGCATAACCTAATTAGCATAAGCCAACTAAGTGATCTTGGTTATGACACTTCTTTCCACAAGGGTGTGTACCAAATAAGAAGGTCAAATGATCAAGAGATCATTTTGACAGGCACTAGGAAAGGAAATGTCTACTGTCTTAACTTTGATTGGCAGAATAAGTACTCACCTCTCTGTCTAGATACAGATGAGGAAGCATCTCATTGTGTCCAATGGCACAAAAGGATGGCTCACCTGAACTATAAGTCAATTGGCCAACTCTTTAGTATGGAGTTAGTGAGGAATGGTCCTCAGGTCAAGTGCATTAAAGAGGGTGTATGTTCAGCTTGCAAAAAAGGTAAACAGACCAGGACCTCTTTCCTTGGACATGATACCAAAGATTCTGTAAGATGTCTATATCTTCAGCATATGGATCTATTTGGTCGTATGCCAGTTCATAGTCTAGGTAGGAAAGCTAATACATTTGTAATTGTGGATGACTACTCTAGATTCACATGGGTTTTCTTCTTGAGGAAGAAATCTGAAACCCCTACTGTCTTTTAGAATTTTGTTAGGCAAATTCAGAATGAACTTAACAATTTAGTGGTCAAAATAAGAAGTGACCATAGAACTGAATTTCAGTCTGAATGCATGACAAAGTTCTGTGAAGTACTTGGGATTCATCAGGAGTTCTCCTCACCTAGAACTCCCCAGCAAAATTGGTTGCTGAAAGAAAGAATAAGACTCTTATTGAGGCAAGTAGAACACTACAAAGTGACACTTCTCTCCAAGAATATTTTGGGCTGAGGCAGTAAATACTGCATCTCATGTTCTCAATAGAGCATCCATCAATAAAAGACACAAGAAGACACCCTATGAGATTATGAAAGGCAGAATACCAAACATATCCTACTTTAGAATCTTTGGTAGCAAGTGTTATGTTCTAAATAATGGCAAGCACTATCAAACTAAGTTTGCTGCCAAATCCCTAGAAGGGATATTTGTTGGGTACATCAATAATAGTAGAGCTTACAGGATCTACAACTTGACTACACAAGTTGTAGAAGAATCTGTACATGTAGTCTTTGATGATTCTAAGCTAATTAACAGTGAACTGTCTAGTACTTCTATTAGTCCAATAGGTTTGAAGGAAAGGATGGACAAGCTAACAATTAGTGAAGACCAACCTTCAAGATAGAATGAAGAAAATAATGGGTGTTGTCTAGGGGGAGTACAAGACTCACTTGATGAAGATGAAGATAATGAAGTGTATCCAGATGAAGAAAATGAAGAAGACCAAGAGATGGATAGATTTCCTCCAGCAAGAAGACATTTGAAGGATGCTGTAACGACCCCATCCGTTAAATGACGTATAGTAGAAGGTCCGGCCGGGGCCCCACACTATATGCCACAAACAGACGGTGAGGTCACAGGATAATACCAAACCAAACACGAATCCTAACTCAGAGCATTCTAGCGGAAGCTTTAAGTAGTAATTTGAACTCTAACCAGGAATGTCCAATATATAAACCACCTTTATATATATCACGGAATGTACACAAATACATAGAGTTTGGCCTTAAGGCCTTACAGTTCCTCTTTTTACAACGCATGGTTTACAAACCTCGGCGCGCAGGCCGACCATACATGAGTAAAAGCAAAAACATTCGCTTAGCCTTCAAGGGCTAGCCGCAGCAGCAACAACAACAGTTGTAGGGCTTCAGCCCTTCACTTACCACTTGGCTCGCCAGCACCTGCACGGGAACAATCCACCCAACCGGTGGCAAACAATGCAACGGTCAGCATTCAGCTGACCCAATTATAATAATCTTACCCCTTTCTCGGGGCATTAGCATTCTTTCCCTGCAAAGCATGGCATCATCATATAGCAACTATGTGCGCGCAGGCACATTCAAGCCATCACAACTATCGGCCACACGGCCCGACAGTCCGTGCACTCAGGGCACATTTTCGGTGTACCGGAATACCAGGGTCAACACCACCGTCTACACGGTATTTGAGCATTCTAGTCTTTCCGGCGCGGGCCTAAGACTCTCATTAGGCGCTCCAACAAAACCTATAACCAGGCTTCCAAGTCGGACGGACCTAACGCAGGTACGGATCAGCCACCCCCCGTTGCTCAAGTCGCCGTGCAACCTCGAATACGGAAGTATCCATGGCTATTTATAGGCGCCGGTCGATTTCACCTTTCCTGTTCGGCAATCTGCCTTTTCATCGAGTTGTAGCCCAACGGCTCAACCGCTCATAAAGTGGCAACGCACGGCCACAAGAGTTACATCCAACCCTCTTCATTTCCTGGACATCATCCAGTACTTCCTGCTGCACCAAGCAACAGGTAGGCACAAGGCAACACAAGCATAATCACGGAGCCTTCTCCGATATGCAAACAAGCATCACCAATCCAGACCATGTCCAGATGGGCTTCACACAGCATGCCTAGAGCCGTACTCCAATTCCGGCCTCTAACAAGGGGGACTTCACATATCTACCCCAAGGGACACCACAACCCACCGCACACTCGCGGGGAAGGGTTTTCCCTATGCAATGCAGAAAAGATGGACTTCACATGTCCAAGAAGGGAGATCGTTACCCTTGTCGATCTCTTGGGAGCCATCGAAAACTAGCCGGTGAGAAAGAACCGCAGCAGCCTTGCCTTCACAACGCCGGCTTCGGATCACGAATCGGACCACGGGAACTCCGTCGGTGGCTTGATCTCCTCCTCCTTCTTCTTCCTCCTCTCTCTTTCTCTCTTCCTTAAGCACATGAAGAATGAATCTTCATCAGCCTTCACGAATTAAATCCAGCCAGGAAACCACCTGAGCCCTTGGATCAAAAGAGAGAAATCTGAACGGCCACGATTTGCCCAAAAAACCCAATTTTTGGCTGACACGGCCTGTGACACGCCGTGTCACAGGCCGTGTACCCTTAAGCGGTTCATACCGACTGAGATTTACCAGAACATGGGCATCGACACGCCCGTGTCGAGCCTGACACGCCCGTGTCATTCCTGAGACACGCCCGTGTCACCCCCCGCCTCACCGAGCTGCAAACAGCACACGGGTCGGAACACGGCATTGGACACGCCCGTGTCCAACCTGACACGCCCGTGTTCAAGGCTTGGTTCAAGGCTGTGTAATCTTCTGACTTGGGCCACATTTATTTGCTTGACACGCCCTGGGACACGCCCGTGTCCCAGGCCGTGTACCCCCGACACGCCCTGGGACACGCCCGTGTCCCAGGCCGTGTAAAATTACCTGTACCTCAAAAATCATTTTGAGTCTTTTTGGGGTCTTTTTGGGGTGTTACAATCCTCCCCCCCTTAACAAAATTTCATCCCGAAATTTGCACGGTAAGGAAACAAGAACCAGCAATGCTATAACTTGATAACTATGTTATAACAAAAGTACACGGTCTACAGTTTATACAAATAACTCGGGAAATTTAGCTCGCATGGTCTGCTCTCGCTCCCATGTTAGCTCTTCACGGTCACAATTGTCCCATCGGACCTTGACCATCCCGATCACTTTGTTCCGCAACTGTTTCTCGGCTTGATCCTCGATCCGAATGGGTCTAACCCTCGTCGTTTGCCCATACTCGACCGGTACCTAATCATTCTCCACTACTTGAGCTGGATCCTTCACCGCCTTACGAAGGACTAAGATGTGAAATATATCATGTAATCCACCCAAGTCTGCTGAAAGTGCTAGTCGATAAGCAGCTTCCCAACTCGCTCCACCACCTCAAATGGACCAAGATACCTCGGACTTAGCTTTTTCAAACGCCGGATCCTGGACACGCCTTTGAAGGGTTCGATCTTCAAATATACCCAATCACCCACCGCGAATTCCACGTTCCGGTGTTTGGCATTGTAGTACTTTGCTTGACGATCTTGGGCTATCAATAGCCTCTCCCGAATAGAGCGTATGAGCAAGGTAGCTTCTTCGACTTCCTTTTTCCCACTCAGCTTAGATTCGCCTGCTTCTGCCCAAGCTAACGGTGTACGGCATTTCCAACCATATAAGGCTTCAAATGGCGCCATACCAATACTCGCTTGGTAGCTATTATTATATGCAAATTCGACAAGAAATATATAATCTTCCCATCTCTTACCAAAGTCTAGGGCGCACATGCGGAGCATATCCTCCATCGTCCTGTTGGTTCGTTCAGTCTGGCCATCCGTTTGGGGATGAAAGGCCGTACTAAACGCTAACTTTGTACCCAACATTTGATGAACGAGCCGCCAATCATTCGATGTGAACCGCCCATCACGGTCACTAACGATGCTCCGGGGAACACCGTGCAGTCGAACAACCTGCTCCACATAAAGCTTGGCCAAGGTTTCCACTGAATCGTCTCTTTTGTTTGGAAGGAAGTGCGCCACTTTTGTCAACCGGTCCACAATCACCCAGATTGAATCATGACCGCGTTGAGATCTCGGCAACCCGTGCACGAAATCCATCGAAATATCATTGAACTTCCACTCCGGAATAGGTAACGACTTCAGGAAACCGCCAGGCTTCTGGCATTCTGCTTTCACCAACGCACTGGTGTTGCATTCAGCCACATAACGTGTGACATCTTTCTTTAATCCGGGCCACCAGAACAGCTTTTTCAGATCTCTGTACATCTTTGTGCTCCCTGGGTGAACTGAGTACTTTGCAAAGTGAGCTTCGTACATCAACTCTTCCCTCAATTTACCCACACTCGGGACGCACACTTGACCATTTCTTCTTAACAACCCGTTATCCCAAGAGAATTGGTCATCCGGCCCATCTTTTGCATAGCGCTGGAGGCTTTCATCAAGCTCCGTAGCTCGCCGAACTCTGTCCGTAAGGTCATATTGCACCTCCGTCCAGTTCAAGCATGCATCGATTGACGAACTTTGTCAACACAAGATATCTCAACGCTTCCAATTCCTGGATTAAACGCTGATCATGCCTCTACAACCAGCTTGCCCGTACCGGAGTCTTTCGACTCAAAGCATCAGCGACCACATTTCCCTTCCCGGGAGTATAGTGAATCTCGAAGGTGTAGTCCCAAGGAACTCCATCCATCTTCGTTGTCGCATATTCAGATCCTTCTGATCCAACAAATACTTTAGGCTTTTATGATCTGTATAGATATCCACTTTAACGCCATATAGATAGTGTCGCCACAACTTGAGCGCAAAGATTACCGCCGCCAACTCCAAATCATGGACGGGGTAATTCCGCTCATGCACTTTCAACTGGCATGAGCCATAAGCAATCACTTTACCAAACTGCAGAAGAACGCAGCCTAAGCCGCTCCCGGAAGCATCACTATAGATCTCATACCCATCGGTACCACATGGCGATGTCACACAGGCGCCGTGGTCAAACGACTCTTCAATTCTTCAAAAGCTCGCGCGCACTCCGGCGTCCAAATGAACTTTTGATCTTTCTCGTCAGCGTGGTCAGAGGTAAAGCAATCCGTGAGAAGTTTTCCACAAACCGTCTATAGTAGCCCGCAAGTCCAAGGAAGCTCCTGACCTCGGCCACTGAAGACATCACTGGCCAATCTCGGATGGCACTTATCTTCAACGGATCCACCGCGATACCCTCTCCACTTACCACATGGCCTAAAAAGGCTACTGAAGAGAGCCAGAACTCGCACTTTGAGACTTGGCAAAAAGCTTATTCCTCCTCAGGGTATGCAAGACCAACCGCAAATGGTTTGTGTGATCCTCTTCTGACTGAGAGTATACTAAGATGTCATCGGTAAACACAATAACAAACAAATCCAAGTACTCTCGGAACGTTCGATGCATTAGGTCCATAAATACCGAAGGCGCATTACATAGGCCAAACGGCATTACCGTGAACTCATAATGATCATAGCGTGTTCCAAACGCCGTCTTGGGAATGTCACCTTCCCTAATCCGCAGCTGATAGTATCCCGATTTCAAATCCAATTTGGAATAGACCGTTGATCCTGCCAGCTGATCAAAGAGGTCATCAATCCGCGGGATCGGATATTTATTTTTCTCTGTCAGCTTATTCAATTCGCGGTAGTCAATACACAACCGTAAGCTACCGTCTTTCTTTTTCACAAATAGAACAGGCGCGCTCCAAGGTGACATACTTGGGCGTATATATCCCTGCTCCAACAACTCTTGCAATTGGACTTTCAACTCAGCCATCTCTTTTGGCGCAATGCGATATGGAGAGCGGGCCACAAGTTTCGCACCTGGCACCAACTCAATAGAGAAGTCAATCTCCCGCTGGGGTGGTAACCCAGGAAGATCTTTAGGAAACACATCGGCAAACTCTGACACAACTAGTACTTCACCGACACTGGCCTTTGGCTCAACAGCCTGAATTAGCGTGAAGAATAACTGCGCGCCCTTCCGAACAGCATTGATGACTTGGAGTGCAGACAACAAAGTCCCGCCAACTCCTCGCATACCAGCGAACTTCGTCACAAGTCCGGTATTCTGGCCCAGTGTAAGCTCCTTGGAGTTGCAATCAATAAAGGCACGCTGCTCCGAGAGCCAGTCCATACCAAAGATCACATCAAACTCCGATAACGGTAGCACAGCTGCACTCAAACCGAAATCCCGACTTCCTATATGCACATCCACATCGCAAGCCCTATCCGCAAGCATCACACATCCATTCGGCAATAGCACCCTTGTACTATCCACCGTCACATGACTTGGTACCCCAATGCGAGATACGAAATCCTCAGACAGAAAAGAATGCGAAGCACCCGTATCAAACAGGGCTCTCGCTAAATTATTCCGAATCAGGACAAAGCCTGCAGCACACACACATGCACAAGCTATACATAACCAAAAAAACAATAGCACATAAGCAAGTAAGCTAAATCAACTCGTACCTGTGACGACGTCACTTTGCTTAATCGCTTCCTGTTGGCCAAGCTGATAGATTCGGGGCTGTGCCTGAGACGCAGAGGAATCAACCACCGCTTTGCCCTTATCAGCATACGATGCACCCGCCTTCTTATCCCCTTTGGGCTGAACAACCCGACAGTCACGAGCTATATGCCCCACCCGGCCACACTTATAGCATGTACGAGAATCCGGCCTTGATGTCGCTCCCGACACAACGGTCGTAGTCACTTGCCCAGACGGTTTGGACCTCTTGCCCCCTTTCTTCTGGTAAAACGATTTGCTCGGGCGAGGTGCTTGAACCTCTGGCTTTGACACAACTAAGCCCTTGTTCCCTTGCACCCGCCGCATGTCCTTCTCCAACGCACACGCAGTATCAACCAACGCCTGAAACCCTTGGTTTACTGAACTCGAAAGCAGGAATCGCAACTCATCCCGCAATCCTTCATAGAACCGATTCGTTTTCCTTTGGTCATCCGCGAAGATTGTACCCGCATACCGTCCCAACCTGGTAAACTCACGCAAGTAGATATCCACGCTATCTTCCCCTTGCTTTAACCGTTAGAACTCATTTTCTATAGCAATGCGTTGCGCCGCTGGGACATGTTTCGCCAGAAATATTCGACAGAACTCCTCAATTGAAACTTGCGTTAATTGCCTGCCCGCCAAATGGTGTACCTCAACCTCGTCCCACCACAAACGCGCCTCTCCTTCAAGCATGAAGGTGGCTAAGGTGACCTTTAGAGTTTCCTCCGCCCTGATCGCTGTCATTATCCTCTTGACACGCGATAACCAATCTTCCGCCTGCGTTGGGGATCCCATTCCCGCAAACGTAGGAGGACTGAAGCTCATGAATTGCTTCAACTGTCGGTCAGCTGCTCGTGGATCTACAGCCTCAATCGGCTCTGGTCTTACAATAACACGAACTAGCTCGACTGCCGGCTGCGCTTGCCCGGTCGCCTGAATCATGGCAAATAGAGCCTCAGCAACTAAACGAACAGTTTCCGCAGATGGAGGAGGTGTGGGCACCTCAGCTGGTGCCGCACTCTCATCAGAACGTTGGGGCTTAGACTGCCCAGCACCACTACGCGTCACCTATAGGTAGACAAGACACACATTAGCGAACGTATGCAAGCAAAACAACACAAAGAGGAACGCGCAGATTCCTCAAACAAGATTTTGTACATTCCTTAGTGGACATTCCAGAGTTCATTAGCGTTACAGCAGGGCGCATAAACACGCGCTCGCCACCCCATAAAAGAATTCGTCCACGAATTCGAATAGAGGAAGACCGAACGAAGCTGATACCAAAATGTAACGACCCCATCCGTTAAATGACGTATAGTAGAAGGTCCGGCCGGGGCCCCACACTATATGCCACAAACAGACGGTGAGGTCACAGGATAATACCAAACCAAACACGAATCCTAACTCAGCATTCTAGCGGAAGCTTTAAGTAGTAATTTGAACTCTAACCAGGAATGTCCAATATATAAACCACCTTTATATATATCACGGAATGTACACAAATACATAGAGTTTGGCCTTAAGGCCTTACAGTTCCTCTTTTTACAACGCATGGTTTACAAACCTTGGCGCACAGGCCGGCCATACATGAGTAAAAGCAAAAACATTCGCTTAGCCTTCAAGGGCTAGCCGCAGCAGCAGCAGCAATAGCAGTAGGGCTTCATCCCTTCACTTACCACTTGGCTCGCCAGCACCTGTACGGGAACAATCCACCCAACCAGTGGCAAACAATGCAACGGTCAGCATTCAGCTGACCCAATTATAACAATCTTACCCCTTTCTCGGGGCATTAGCATTCTTTCCCTGCAAAGCATGGCATCATCATATAGCAACTATGTGCGCGCAGGCACATTCAAGCCATCACAACTATCGGCCACACGGCCCGACAGTCCGTGCACTCAGGGCACATTTTCGGTGTACCGGAATACCAGGGTCAACACCACCATCTACACGGTATTTGAGCATTCTAGTCTTTCCAGCGCGTGGGCCTAAGACTCTCATTAGGCGCTCCAACAAAACCTATAACCAGGCTTCCAGTCGGACGGACCTAACGCAGGTACGGATCAGCCACCCCCCGTTGCTCAAGTCGCCGTGCCACTCGAATACGGAAGTATCCATGGTATTTATAGGCGCGGGTCGATTTCACCTTTCCTGTTCGGCAATCTGCCTTTTCATCGAGTTGCAGCCCAACGGCTCAACCGCTCATAAAGTGGCAACGCACGGCCACAAGAGTTGCATCCAACCCTCTTCATTTCCTGGACATCATCCAGTACTTCCTGCTGCACCAAGCAACAGATAGGCACAAGGCAACACAAGCCATAATCACGGAGCCTTCTCTGATATGCAAGCAAGCATCACCAATCCAGACCATGTCCAGATGGGCTTCACACAGCATGCCTAGAGCCGTACTCCAATTCCGGCCTCTAACAAGGGGGACTTCACATATCTACCCCAAGGGACACCACAACCCACCGCACACTCGCGGGGAAGGGTTTTCCCTATGCAATGCAGAAAAGAAGGACTTCACATGTCCAAGAAGGGAGATCATTACCCTTGTCGATCTCTTGGGAGCCATCGAAAACTAGCCGGTGAGAAAGAACCGCAGCAGCCTTGCCTTCACAACGCCGGCTTCGGATCACGAATCGGACTACGGGAACTCCGTCGGTGGCTTGATCTCCTCCTCCTTCTTCTTCCTCCTCTCTCTTTCTCTCTTCCTTAAGCACATGAAGAATGAATCTTCATCAACCTTCACGAATTAAATCCAGCAGGAAACCACCTGAGCCCTTGGATCAAAAGAGAGAAATTTGAACGGCCACGATTTGCCCAAAAAACCCAATTTTTGGCTGACACGGCCTGTGACACGCCCGTGTCACAGGCCGTGTGTACCCTTAAGCGGTTCATACCGACTGAGATTTACCAGAACACGGGCATCGACACGCCCGTGTCGAGCCTGACACGCCCGTATCATTCATGAGACACGCCCGTGTCACCCCCGCCTCACCGAGCTGCAAACAGCACACGGGTCGGAACACAGCATTGGACACGCCCGTGTCTAACCTGACACGCCCGTGTTCAAGGCTTGGTTCAAGGCCGTGTAATCTTCTGACTCGGGCCACATTTTATTTACGTGACATGCCCTGGGACACGCCCGTGTCCCAGGCCGTGTACCCCCGACACGCCCTGGGACACGCCCGTGTCCCAGGCCGTGTAAAATTACCTGTACCTCAAAAATCATTTTGAGTCTTTTTGGGGTCTTTTTGGGGTGTTACAATCGAGCTCAATTGGTGATGAAGGTTGAAAGAACTCCATAGTTAAGCGTGCTTGGGCGAGAGTAGTACTGGGATGGGTGACTTCCTGGGAAGTCCCGTACGGCCCAACTTAACTGTCGAGTTCGCTCATCAAAGGGAGGCTGTGGCCACCAACAACCTGCCTGTGGAGGGAGAGGGGTTGGGGTGCTTGGGCTGCAGCCCGGTAGCGATGCCATGGGGGGCTTCGGGCCAAATCCCGTGTCGTTATAGATGCACACCAAATCATTGGTAATGCAAGTCATGGAGTTCTGACCAGAAGCAAGAGCATGAACACTGTTCCATGTTCATGCTTCCTGTCTCAGATGGAACCTAAGAAATTTGAAGAGGCTATACAAGACACAAATTAGATTGATGTCATGCAAGAAGAACTGAATCAGTTCAGAAGATGCAAAGTCTGGGAGTTGGTTCCTAAACCAAAGAATCACAATATTATAGGAACCATGTGGATCTATATAAATAAGTTAGATGAAAATGGCACTATAATCAAGAACAAAGCCAGACTGGTTGCAAAGGGCTACAAACAGGAAGGAGGGATAGACTTTGACCAAACATTTCCCCAGTGGCAAGGTTGGAAGCAATAAGACTGTTCCTGGCTTATGTAGCTTTTCAAGGGTTCAAAGTATTTCAAATGGATGTAAAGTCAGTATTTTTGAATGGTGACTTGAAAGAGGAAGTTTATGTTGATCAACCTTAAGGTTTGTAGATCCCCTTTATCCTAACAATGTTTATAGGCTTAAGAAAGCTCTATATGGATTCAAACAAGCCCCTAGGGCTTGGTATGAAACTTTGTCTACCTTCCTTATTGAGAATAAATTCTCTAGAGGGAAAATTGACAAGACTCTATTCTTTAGGGAAACAAAGGCAAGATCATCCTAGTCCAGATATATGTTGATGACATTATCTTTGGATAAAATGAAAACAACCTTTGTAGAAAGTTTGCAAAACTTATGCAAGGGAAGTTTTAGATGAGTAGCATGGGTGAGATTAAATTCTTCTTGGGACTCCAAGTTAGACAGACTGATGATGGATTGTCCATTTCTCAATCTAAGTTCACCAAGGAGTTAATTAAAAAATATTGTATGGAGTCAGCCTCCACCATGAAAACTCCAATTGGGAAAAGTATGCCTATAAGAAAAGATGAAGCAGGAAAACTTGTTGATGAGTCTTTATATAGAGGGATAATTGGCTCCCTACTTTACTTGACTGCTAGTAGACCTGACATCATGTTTGTTATATGTGTCTGTGCTAGGTACCAAGCCTGCCCTAAGGAATCTCATTATTTTTCTATCAAGAGAATTCTGAGATATATTAAGGGCACACTGAAAGTTAGGGTTAGATCTAATATACTATAGAGGGGGGGGGGTGAATAGAGTATGTCTGTGTGTTTTTAAAATTTTCTTCTCTAATAGTATACTATCTTTACCTTTAATAACTATATCTAACTATCACAGATTAAAGTAAATCAAAGATCACAGAATATTTAACTAACACAACCACAATAAGAATAGAAAAGAAAGAGCAACCAGACAACACAAGAAATTTATAGTGGTTCCCCAAACTGGGTACATCAACTCTTCTACCACCCTTGGTAGGAATCCACTACAGGTTTTGATCAGGTGACTGTCACCAATGAGCTTTTGATCAGGTGCTTAAAAACCAAACCTCAAGTCTTTTGGAAGGAGACTTGCAACCAGAATAATTTTGAAGGGAATTAAAACCCTGTACAGAGGTGGGAATGAGAGAGTGATGTAAGTCTTCTTTTCTCAAATCAAAATGAGATGATTGTGTGGATTCTTATTTGTTGTCAAAGATCCCCCTAAGATCTTGAATGGTTCAGGAGTGGAAGCTTTGTTCAAGGGTGTAGGCCTTCAGCTTTTCAGAGATCCTTGACTAATTTGAATGTTGCTGTCACTTGAGAACCCTGAAAATAAAGAGGGAGAGAAGGAAAGATTCTTGATGGTGATAGTGGTTCTTTCTTCTTCTCTTCAGAGTAGTCAATTTTTGAGAGATCTTTTTCACTGCACTTTTTGAAGAACTTTTCTTTGTTGTGTCTTAGGTTGATGATCAATCTATGCTCTTCTGTGTAATCTTTTTTCTTGGCAGGGAGATGTGTATTAGATCACTGCAACTTTTTGAATTCAAAAGAAATTCTGCAATAAATGTTCAGCCGAAATCTTGGGAACGAGAAAATGGCAAGAATGCTATCAAATATTCTATTCTATGTCTGTCCCAAGATATAAGCAATTAATTCTATGGAGGATGTCAACAATCAATACTGCAAGTAACGGCTCTATTCAGATAATATAAGTGCATTGATTTGCAAGGGAATTAATAGCCTATAATGGAAATAAATGATGAGACAGAAAGAGAAAGAATAAATAACCAAATATCTTACAGTTTTCGTCGACCTGAGATCATCTTTCGCCGACCTCTAATCATCTTTCGTCGACCTGAGATTTCGTCGACCTCTGATCAGCCTTCGTCGACCTGAGATCTGCTTTCATCGACCTGAGCTCTGTAAATCAGCTGCTGTGCATAAACTGACTAATTTTGTGCTCTATGTTCGTCGACCTGAGACTGTGAAGTTAATCGACCCAAAAACTTTGTCCATCTATCGGCGTTGAGTGAATAACACATCTGGCGTTGAGTGATCTTTGTCTCTGAGTCAGCCTTAGCTTTGAGTGAATTATGGCGCTGAGTGTTGAAGAGTTAGTCGATTTGAGAAGTTCGTCGAGCTCAGCTCAGAGATTTTGGTTCTGAGTTAGTCGAGCTGAGCACGACTATCGTCGACCTGAGATTGACGAATGTAGATTTCTTTTTCTAATTCTTGATCTCTCTAAGTCTTGAGTCTTTTGCAGTGTTGTAGGTTGGTCCTCTGATCTGTTGACTCTAAGAACATGTCCTAGACTCTAGAAACACATAACATTTGACCCTTCTATACAATATGGGTCACAACCTAAGAAAGGAACCTAGCCCAAATCACCTAGGGGTTCCAACAATCTCCCCCTATTTGGGTGAGCTTACTCCAAATAAACAGAAAGAATCACAAAACAAAATGAAGTAAACATAGCATGAAAACTTAGATAACTGATAGAATAAATAAGCTATCAGTATCTTTATAAGGTTATGTACCCAGATTGTTCACAGTAAGCACAAAAAATAAACAATTTAAATGTTCTATTGAGAGTCAGAAGGCTTAGCAAATTTGATTATCCTGTTTGGATCATGAGCTTGCTTTATAGTCATGGTCATATCAGCATCACCAATAGTCACTTGTGAGGTAGTTCTTGGAACCACTGCTTCAGGATGTAGACTCACGTATTCATTAGCATTGAATAATTTTCCTACTTTATATCTTTCAAATTCTCTCTTCCTGTAGCTAGATATAGTAGAGAACTGTGAAGAGTCTTGAACTTTTTATTTGGCTTGCCTGATTTGAGAGAGAGCCACAGATTCCTTGAATCTAGCCATTCTTGTAGTTGGACTAGTTTCAGGATCATAAGCTGGAATTGGAGGTTCTTCAGGACTATTAGCTTTGTCACGAGATGGAGGAAGGGAAAATGTTGGCTTAAAAGTACTCTATTGAGCTGACTGATGTCTGGAATAAGATTGATGTATCTGTTTATGCTGACTGTCTCCATAAGAGTGAGAGGGTCTTCCCTGTCTCTGATAAGTTTTAGTGAGAGTAGGTTTAGTGAATCCTTCTAAGCTCTGAGATACAGTTCCTGAGGCACCTGCAGCTGGAGGAGGAGGAGGAGGAGGATCTCTTATGAACCTTTATGGAGAAGGATAATACCTCCTACTTTTCTTCCTTGCTTTCTATTCATTTTTAGATAGCCGCATCCATGCTGGCATACCCTTGTATGGAGTTATGTTTTGTAGGATGTAATATGGTGTATCATTGGTATTTCTAGGTTTGGGAGCAGGTGGAGGTGGAGCTTTCCTTTTCTTTGAGGCTTGCTTCCTTTTAGGAGCATCATCAGAATCATCATCATCATCATCATCAGATTGTTGTTGAGGATTGCCATAAATTTCATCAATCTTACTGAGCAGATCCTTGGGAATTTCTTTGCTGGCTGGAGTGGGAACAACTTCAGCTTCAGCTTCCTACGCTTCCACGGCAATGTCCTAATTGATTAGATCATCCAAATTAGGAATAGGGCTATCATCTATGATATAGGTTGGCCCAGGAGGGCTAGATCTTTTTTCATACAATACTGCTGGAGGAGCTATCAGACTTTCCTTTATACTGGCTAACACTTCTGAAATTGCAGGGGAGGTGTAGCATACTATTGCTCTGGATGATTGAGTGGGAGAGGAGAGGCAAAACTGAATATAGGATCAAAAAATTTTCAGCAGATTATGTAGATTTACTTTAGATTTAATGAAGTAGATTCTTCCAGGCAGAACTTCTGGCAAACTAGACTCTTGAGCATTGGATACTATAATATCTGTATATTGAGTATTTACATCTGCTACTGAGTCAGTTAACTCTATATCATCAGATTCCATATTAGTATCAAGAAAATTTAGAAAATCTGTTTCCATGTAAACATTAGTTCCTGCTGCTGCTGGTTCTGCTGCTGCTACTGCATCATTAAGTGTAATATCAACATTTGTTCCTGTTGTTGCTGGTTCTGCTGCTACTACTGCATCATTAAGTTTAATATAAACATTTGTTCCTGCTGCTGCTGCTACTTCATCATTAAGTATCTCCCCCTGCCTGGTTTCTGTATGAACTGAAGCCAGGCCCCCAAACGAAGAGAGGGTAGAGGTGAGGGTAGAGATTTGAGCAGAAAGAGAGGATATGGAGATAAACAGAGGTGAAATAGCCTCTGCAATGATTGTTTGTAGGATAGGTTTGAGGAGCTAAAGAAGTGGTTGGATGATAGAGGAATTCAAATATGTGGAGTCAGATGTTTTGTTAGGAGGTGGTTAAGAAGGTATAGAGGTAGTGATGATAGTTGCTGGAGGAGATGGTTGATTGGAGGTGTCTGGAAGGGGGTCCTGTGGAGATTGTTGAGGAGAAGGAGTGTTCAGAGGAGATGACAGTAGATTGAAGGATGGGATTGAAGAGAGAGTGGAGAGGGGGATATCAGCAAGATGAGATGGAAAAGGAGAATTGGGAGGAGTAGGGATTGGTGTATCAGCCCTAGGAGAGGGAGAATTGGATGGAATATGTGTAGGGGAAGAAGGAATTAGAGATGCTGGTGGTGTAGGGGTATGTATTAGAATGGAAGTGGAGGCTGGGGTTTGTTGAATTTGAGGCTGAGGTAGAGCTTGAGAATCAAGAGGAGGTTGAGTGGTGGATGGAATCTCTGTAGAGGGGTGGGGAGTAGCTGATGTAGCCCTTATACTTTTAGAAGTTCTTGTGGAAGAGGAAGGAGCCTTGGTTGGATTTGTAATGGTCCTCTCCCACTTGCAAAAAAGAGCATAGGTAAGTCTCTTTGAGGCATTAATGGATATTGTCGGGGAGACCAGGGATCCGGCAACCTTTTCTTTGAGGAAGATCCCTAGGATCCTTCCAAAACATACCTCCTTTTTATTGTTCTTATTTTTGATAAGATCAAATAAAACTTGAGCCTAGTGAATGGCTTTCTTGTTTACTATTGCACACATAACCAGGAATTGATGCTTGGTAATGTAATCATGTGCAGAGTGCTTTCCTAGAAGCACTTTCCTTATAATATCTGCAAGGAACTTATATTCAGTAGATAAATGCTTTTAAGCAGTTTCTGTGGGGTTTCTTCTGAATAACCCATGAGGCTCAGCATTATATCAAACTCTTCAGTTTCAATGTCTAATTCCTCCTCACCATTATGCAATCCAAATATTTCAGTTAAAACTGCGTGAGTGAGGGAGATGGCATTACAAGTGATAGTCCCTGTCATCACGTTCTCCTCCGAGATAGATGTATAGACCCATTCCCTGATCTCTGTTCCACAGATTTTGATACGTATTGATAGCAGAGTCTTGAGAGGTTGGTCTTTTAGAATTTGCAGAATGTTCACGAACACAAGGTCAGGGTATTGGAAGGATTCAAAATCCAGATCGAATCTTATATCAAATTTCATCACTGCAACAGAGCCTGCGGGAATCGCCATGAGAATTCCTGCAAGGAAAGTCGAAGATCAAGTGCAAGAGAACTGAAAGTGCGGGACAGAGGTCGAAGAAAACCTAAATATATTGTTTTCCTGAATATAAACCGACAGACTCTGTTCCACGAGAAATAAATAGATCTTCGATCTGAGGTCGACGAAATAATTTGGACTTAAATGATTCGTCGATCTCAGTCTGAAGGGTTGAAGATAGTTCGTCGATCTTTGTTCAACGAACGTTTTCTGAAGTAGGTTCATCGATCTCAATTCGACGAAACTAACTTCATACACAAAGAGTTCATCGATCTCCGTTCGACGAATATCTCACAAACTTCCCCCAGTTTGTCGATCTCCGTTCGACGAACTTTGAAAAAAAATTCGAGTGCAGACAGAAATTAAACTAATTTTTCTTCATTTATCATTCCAAGCAGATTTATGAAGAACACATGATTTCTTTCATCCAGAGGTTTGGTGAAGATATCAGCTCTTTGTAAATCAGTGTGGATATAGACAAGGTTAATTTTATTTTTGTCTACACTCTCTCTAATGAAATGATGCATAATGACTATATGCTTAGTTCTGCTGTGATGAACTGGATTTTGTGTTATGGCTATAGCACTTGTGTTATCACATAGTAATGTTGAATTATTTAAGTTGAGACCATAGTCCAGTTGTTGGTTTTGAATCCACAGTATTTGGGAACAGCAACTGCCAGCTGCAATATATTCTGCTTCAGCAGTTGAAGTGGACACAGATGATTGCTTCTTGCAAACCAAGACACTAATCTCATTCCAAGGAACTTACAAGTTCCTGAAGTACTTTTTCTGTCCACTCTGCATCCAGCAAAGTCAGCATCTGAGTATCATGTTAACTCAAACTCTAACTCAAAAGGATACCAGAGACCTAGACTAGGACAACCCTTTATATTTCTTAAAATTCTTTTTAGATAAACTAGATGGGATTCTTTAGGGTTCACCTGGAACCTAGCACAAAGGCATGTAGCAAACATAATATCAGGTCTGCTTGCTATAAGGTATAGTAGGGATCTAATAATGCCCCAATATAGTTTCTGATCCACAGGTTTCCCATGTGCATTAGTGTCTAGTACAGCATTTGTAGGCATGGGTGTTTTCTTTACAGAGGCATCAGCCATCCCAAACTTCTTTATAAGCTCTTTGGAATATTTAGCCTGGGAAATGAAAATGCCATCAGGGAGCTGCTTAACTTGGAGACCAAGGAAGTAGGAAAGCTCACCCATGCTACTCATCTCAAATCTTGAATGCATTAGATCAGAAAATCTCTTGCATAATTTGGGATCAGTAGAGCTAAATATTATATCATCTACATATATTTGTACTAACAGTATTTTATCATGATGCAATTTGGTAAACAAAGTCCTATCAACTATGCCTCTTGAAAAACCATGCTCGAATAAAAAGCTAGCTACGGTCTCATACCAAGCTCTTGGAGCTTGCTTCAAACCATAGAGAGCCTTGTGCAACTTAAACACAAAAGAGGTATGAGTTGAAGAAATAAAACCTGGAGGTTGTTCAACATAAATCTCTTCTTTAAGTTCCCCATTCAAGAAGGCACTCTTCACATCCATTTGATAGACTTTGAACTTTTTGTAAGAAGCATAGGCCAGAAATATCCTTATTGCTTCTAGCCTGGAAATTTGAGCAAAGGTTTGATCATAATCAATTCCTTCTCTCTTTTCTATATCCTTGAGAAACAAGCCTAGCCTTGTTCCTCACAATCACACCTTGGGCATCAAGCTTATTTCTGAATAACCATTTGGTTCCAATGACTGGGTAGTCTTTTGGTCTTGGAACTAAATCCCAAACCCCGCATCTCTCAAACTGATTGAGCTCTTCTTGCATTGCAATGATCCAGTGGGGATCTTGCTCTGCATCAGATATGGATTGAGGCTCAATTTGAGAGAGGAAACAGGCACGCATCAAGTCCTGGTTAAGTTGATGCCTTGTCTGTACACCTACTGTTATGTCTCCAATCACTTAGGATCTGGGATGATCCCTCAGTGTGACAAGATCAGTGGGTGGAGTTGGTTCAGCAATAACATTTTGGAAGGATTCCTCTTGTGGAATTACTTCTGCTATTGTGGAGGGTTCAACTGCATCCAGATTTTCTTCATCACTTTCTTCATTGGCTTGTTGAGGAGACTGAGATGTAAATTTCAATTCATCCAATTTCTCACACAAGTTGTTTACCTGCAGGAGGTTTCTAGTAGAAATTTATTTCTCCTTGTAAAACATGTTAGTCTCATCAAATATAACATACATGGATTCTACTATTTTCAATATGGATTTATTAAAAACCCTATAAGCTTTGCTGACTTGGGAATATCCTAGAAAAATTCCCACTACAGCCTTTGCTTCAAACTTTCTAATGTGCTTTTTGTCATTATTTCAAATATAGCATACACAACCAAAAACTTTAAAATAGTTAATTTTTTGTTTCTTCCCTTTGAGCAATTCATAGGGGGTCTTATGTTTTAGTTTGTGTATCAAGCTTCTATTCAAGACATAGTTTGTTGTGCTCACTGCCTCTGCCCAGTAGGATAGGGACATGTAAGCATCTACAAGTAATGTGCCTGCAGCTTCAATGAGTGTTCTATTTTTCCTTTCAGCTACCCCATTTTGTTGAGGAGTTCTAGGAGCTGAGAAGCAGTGTCTTATACCTTCTTTCCTACAAAACTCTAGCATAAGAAGAGACTCAAACTCAGTGCAATGATCACTTCTGATCAGTGCAACTTGAGTAGAATACTCAATCTGTATGTTCTTGAGAAAATCTATAAGAACTTGAAAAGTATCTGACTTTGCTCTCAAAAAGAAAACCCAAGTGAATCTTTAGAAGTCTTCTACAACCACTAAGGTATAAGACTTCCCTCCTAGGCTTTGTACAGCAATAGGTCCAAAAAGGTCCATATGTAGTAAGTACAAAATCCTAGGTGAATCACTCTTATTAATGAATTTAAACCAAATTTAGTTTGCTTGCCTAGTTGACAAGCCCTGTAGAGACCTTCCTTCTTGTAGGGGCCAAAAAGGTAAGCCTCTCACAAGGTTATCCTTAGATAACCTAGCAATGTTTTTCAAAGTTACATATCCTAATCTCTTATGCCATAAGTCATTCTGACTACTAACTAAGTTAAGCAGACATATATCTGAAGTAATAGACTGGAAATTAACTAAATATATGTTTCCTTGTCTACTGCCAATTAAAACTGGTTTGTTTTCTCTTGAGGTAATAGTACAGGATTCAAAGTTGAATGATACCTGATAGCCTTCATCACAGAGTTGGCTTATGGAGATGAGATTGTGCTTCAGTCCACTCACATATGCAACTTTCTTGAAAGTCACAGCTCCAATCTTGATTTTGCTATAACCCTCTATTTGGCCACAATTTGAATCACCAAAGATGTCCTTTGGTCCCAGCTTGGATTTATAGTCAATTAAGTTGTCCTTACTGCTTGTCATGTGCTTTGAGCAGCTACTATCCAGATACCAGTGTTGATTATATGCTAGATAGGTCTTCATCTGCAAGTATAACACTTAGTTATTCTTGACCCAGGTGACCTTGGGTCCTTGTTTATTTACATAGGAGTAACTGGAAATATATGAGCATTCAGGTTGATCTTTATAGCCTAAAGGATGATACCTTCTAGGAGGTATGACCCACTAACCAAAGGGATTAAAGAATTTTTTAGTTTTTAGATTACTCTTGTTATTAACTAGATCTGATAAATCTGGGTATGTTCGTCGACTTGAGCTCGACGATCGGGATTGAGTTCTTCGATCTCTGCTCGAAGAATGGAAGTATCCATTCTCAGAGCTCCAAAAACGTCGATCTCTGGTGGACGAACCATACTGGTTTCGTCGATCCCAGTTTGAAGAATAGATTACATTATTATTTGCGTTCAGAGTTCGTCGTTTTAAGTTCGACGAACTATACCCATTTCGTCGTTCTGAGTTCGACGAAATTTGCTGAACATAGTTATGTTGTTTATTTTTCCTTTTCTGATTGGCTTTCTTAAGTTCTTACTATTTAAGAACTTCATTAACCTTCTCTACCTGTTCAGTATTTTTCTTACCATTTTCATAAATAAAACTTATGGGTTTTGATAGTTGATTTTTCTTAATAAGGATTGGTTCACTAGATGAGGCTCCTAATCCTAGTTTGTTATTACTAGATCTTGTATTGACTGTGCTAGTTATGTCTATCAGTTGTAAACTTCTACCATTTAAGGTTTCTCCTAGTTCCTTAGCCTTACTTAATTCAGAATTTATGAACATTATTTGTTGATTAGCTAGGTCTAATTCTTCAGTTAATTTTTCATTATCAGCAATGACTCTTTCTTGTTCTAATAGTTTTTCCATGAGAAGTTTGATTTCCTTCTCAGACCCTATTAGGTCTAAACATAATAGTTTAAATTAAGATTTGAATTCCTCTGATTCAAAATCATAAGTGACCATTACCTGATCCTCAGCTGATATGAGCTCTTCATCTTCAGACTCATCAGCATCTGATCTGCTACTGCCTGCCTCAATAGCCATGAGGCAAACTTCTTTGGCCTTCTAATCTTCTTCATCCTCACTAGAGATGGAGGAGATTGACTCTTCTTCAGTGTCATTCCATGACTCAGCAACAAAGCCCTTGTCCTTCCTCTTGTGCTTGCTTGAGTAGGGCTTACTGTAGTGACCCTTCCTTGAGTCACCCTCCTTTCTTCTATCTTTCTTCTGAACTTCTTGGCACTCAGAGATGAAATGCCCAGGTTTCCTGCAGCCAAAGCACGCTACTTCTTTAGATGGTGTTTTGTCATACCTTGGATTGTCTTCATACTTGGATGGTTTCCTTCTGAAATATTTTCTAGACATCTTAAAGAATCTCTTGGAAAAGATACTCATCAATTGTTCATTCACAGGAATGACTTCAGAGTCTTCTGCTGCTTTGAAAGCTATATTGTGTTCTTTCCTAGTTGGTGTAGGAGTCTTAACTTCAGCTACTGCTTCCCTTGATTTTATCAGCTACTCATAGGACTTTAGCTTTCCTAGTAGAGCTTTAGTTGAGATCTCAGTTGTACTTCTGGCTTCTCCGATGGGCCATATTCTTGAGTCCCATGTGCTGGGGAAGCACATGAGGATCTTGTCATTTACTTCAGTCAAAGTGATTTCCTTATCTAGAGTCCTCAGCTCACTGATAATGGAGCTGAGTCTGTTGTACATCACTTCCACTGTTTCAGCTTCATCCTTTTTAAAGTTTTCATATTGAATGATGAGGTTGGATCTTCTATCCTTCCTCTCATCTGCTGATCCAGCCACCATCTGGTCCAAGGAGTCCCAAATGGCCTTTGTTGATGGGCACTCAGTAACCTTTTGAAATATCTCATCTGACATTGTTTGAGCCAATATGTTCATGGCTCTGGCATCAGCTATCTTTGCCTTTCTCTATGCATTTGTCCATCAAGGGGGTGGAATTGCACTCATGTCTGTTGAAGTTGATGGGGTTGAAGCCACTGGAGCTGGTGGTCCTATTAAGATTGAATTAAATATATCCTCATCAATAGAATTCATGTAGAGTCTGATTCTTGCCTTCCAGAGTGTAAACTTAGATAAGTTACATACTGGAGGTCTAGTGCTTGCATACTCTTTGTTCTGTGCCATCCTGTATAGATCTAGAAGATGTAAGAGAACAGATCTAACTTAGGATCTTTGGTTCAAGGGTGAGCTTGTACAACCAAAATAACCTCCTCTGATACCAATTGAAAGTTAGGGTTAGATCTGATATACTCTAGAGGGGGGGTGAATAGAGTATGTCTATGTGTTTTTAAAATTTTCTTCTCTAACAGTATACTATCTTTACCTTTAACAACTATATCTAACTATCACAGATTAAAGAAAATCAAAGATCACAGAATATCTAACTAACACGGCCACATCAAGAAGAGAAAAGAAATAGAAACCAGACAACACAAGAAATTTATAGTGGTTCCCAAAACTGGGTACATCCACTCTTCTACCACCCTGGGTAGGAATCCACTACAGGTTTTGATCAGGTGACTGTCACCAATGAGCTTTTGATCAGGTGCTCAAAAACCAAACCTCAAGTCTTTTGGAAGGAGACTTGCAACCAAAATAATTTTGAAGGGAATTAAAACCCTGTACAGAGGTGGGAATGAGAGAGTGATGTAAGTCTTCTTTTCTCAAATCAAAATTAGAAGACTGTGTGGATTCTTATTAGTTGTCAAAGCTCCCCCTGAGCTCTTGAATGGTTCAGGAATGGAAGCTTTGTTCAAGGGTGTAGGCCTTCAGCTTTTCAGAGATCCTTGACTGATTTGAATGTTGCTGTCACTTGAGATCCATAAAAATAAAGAGGGAGAGAAGGAAAGATTCTTGATGGTGATAGTGGTTCTTTCTTCTTCTCTTCAGAGCACTCAATTTTTGAGAGATCTTTTTCACTGCACTTTTTGAAGAACTTTTCTTTGTTGTATCTCAGGTTGATGATCAATCTCTGTTCTTCTGCGTAATCTTTTTTCTTGGCAGGGAGATGTGTATTAGATCACTGCAACTTTTTGAATTCAAAAAAAATTCTTTAATAAATGTTCAGCCGAAATCTTGGGAACGAGAAAACGGCAAGAATGCTGTCAAATATTCTATTTTATGTCTGTCCCGAGATATAAGCAATTAATTCCATGAAAGATGTTAGCAATCAATGCTGCTAGTAACGGTTCTATTCAGAGAATATAAGTGCATTTATTTGCAAGGGAATTAATAGTCTATAATGGAAATAAAATGATGAGGCAGAAAGAGAAAGAATAAATAACAAAATATCTTACAGTTTTCGTCGACCTGAGATCAGCTTTCGTCAACCTCTAATCAGCTTTCGTCGACCTCTAATCAGCTTTCATCGACCAGAGATTTCGTTGACCTCTGATCAGCCTTCGTCGACCTAAGATCTGCTTTCGTCGACCTGAGCTCTGTGAATCAACTGCTGTGCATAAACTGACTAATTTTGCGCTCTATGTTAGTAGACCTGAGACTGTGAAGTTAGTCGACCTAAAAACTTGGTCCATCTGTCGGCGGTTAGTGAATAACACATTTGGCGTTGAGTGATCTTTGTATCTGAGTCAGCCTTAGCTTTGAGTGAATTATGGCTCTGAGTGTTGAAGAGTTAGTCGATCTGAGAATTGAGTTCATCGAGCTTTGCTCATAGATTTTGGCTCTGAGTAAGTCTAGCTGAGCACGTCTATCGTCGACCTGAGATCGACGAATGTAGATTTCTTTTTCTAATTCTTGATCTCTCTAAGTCTTGAGTCTTTGGCAGTGTTGTAGGTTGGTCCTCTGATCTGTTGACTCTACGAACATGTCCTAGACTCTAGAAACACATAACATTTGACTCTTCTATACAATATGGGTCACAACCTAAGAAGAGAACCTTGCCCAAATCACCTAGGGGTTCCAACACACACCTAATCTAGGTCTTTGGGACCCTAAGAGTAGAGATATCTTACTAATAGGTTTTTCAGATGCAGACTTTGCAGGCTGCAAAGAAGACAGGAAAATCACCACAAGTACATGTCAGTTCCTAGGTGGTAGGTTAGTGTCATGGAGCAACAAAAAGCAAACAAGTGTAGCTATTTCCACAGCTGAATCAGAGTATATAGCTGCAGGCAGTTGCTGTGCTCAGTTGTTGTGGATACAATATCAACTTGGAGGCTATGACATGAAGGTACGTAGTATTCCATTATATTGTGATTCTACTAGTGCTATATCTATTGCTAGAAATCTTGTTTCACATAGCAGAACTAAGCATATAGAAATCAAATTTCATTTCATAAGAGTACATGTTGAAAAAGAAGACATAAGTCTTGAATTTGTCAACACTAACAAACAAATTGCTGATATATTTACAAAACCTATGGATGAAAGTAAATTAAATAATTTTATAATGGAATTAGGTAATTTGAATCTAGAATAAGATGTTAGGTCAGCACACAATTTCTCAAGAAATTTTGTCTAAGTTAGAAAGTTTGTGTCGACACAAGCTAACAGTGTCGACACTCTCAGTAAGTTGTGTCGACAGGAAAAATTTGTGTCGACACAACTATGTCGTGACCTTGTTTTAAAAGAATTTTTTGTGTCGACAAACAAAAATTGTTGTTGACACAATTCTTTCGAGACTTAAGTACACTTTGTCGATACTCGCAAAAGTATGTCGACACATAGACATGTCGACTTCAACAAAGTTTTGTCGAGACCTAGTTCATCTATGTTGACACATGTAAAATTTTGTCGACTAGTAAATTCCTAAGTTAGGCGCGTCTTTTGACCTTTCTTTTACTAGTATACTATAAATAGGAGAAGGCAAAATCTGGCCGACTGTGCTTTCAGAACTGTTGGGTATTGTATCCATAATGTACCTGATTTGAAGAAGCCCCTGTACAAGCTAAGGTGAATAGATAATGTATTTGATGATTTTCTATCAAGTTGTGCTTGCATTTATTTCTTGCTTAGTACACACCAATATCAGGGTGCAGTAGGTCAATATACACGGGTCTGCGCAACATAATCCCTCGTTGAGTAGATCAGTGTGTTGGATTACGTGTACTCTCTCTATTGGAGTGTACTTATTTACAAGTACAGGGCTGTGATAGATCAAGAGCAGTCAAGGAGCAAGGATGGGCCAAAGAGCAGCTCACGGGTGGAAAGGCGAAATATCGTCTAAGTAAGAATCAACGAGAATCACTAAGTGATTCTCGCCGAATCGTCGAGAATCACTGGCTGATTCTCGCCGACTATCTCCGGCTGACTCAGTGCGTGCAAATCTCACGCTAAGTCAAAATAGTCGAGAGTCATCAAGTGTCTCTCGACGATTCGTTGAGAATGATTCTTCATTCTCGACGATTTGTCGAGAATGATTGATGACTCTCACCGATCCACTCTTGTTTGCCAAGTTGGTCAGCATGAATTCTGCTAAATAGAATTCGGCGAGAATCATAGGTGATTCTCGTCGATTCGTCGAGAATCACCAATGATTCTTGCCGAATTCTACTTGGGAGAAATTCTGGTGCTCGCTGGACCGGACCAAGTTTCAGGCGCTGTTTTGAACCGGAGCTAGGGTTTCTTTTGGTGTGGCCCACAATGGTCATATTGTATGACCTACTATATAAATACTTCAGCATTTTTGAACAGTAATCAGTACAAATACACAAGAAAGAAAAACGAGCCGCCGACGTGACCTAGATCGCGGATTTTCTTCCGCCGCCGCCATCGCCGCTCGAGAAGTTAGTCGCTGCCGTTGATCGTGGATACCTCCTGATATTCCGACGACAGAAGCTTTGCCAAGCAACGCGTCTCACGTGTCCTTCTTGAGATCCTTTGTCTCTTGGTTTGTAGATCGGGAATACCTTCCCTTTCTAAATCGATCGAGACGATTGATCCAAGAAAGACCATTGGTAGACCTTGCCAGCATAGCTACGAAGGTTGGATCTCTAAAGCTCAGCCGCCGCACTTCTTGCCGCCGCCGATCCCGAACGCCAAGCCACCGCTCTTCATGCCACTGCCGGTTTCGTGGAGATTCATTCTAAGTGAGAGCTATGGTCGTGGACTCTTCGTCTTCATCAAGAACGCGTCATCGAACGAAGAGGGACACCTAACACTCCAAAAGTAGTTTGTATTTTATACATTTAAGTTTTTCTTTTATTGTAAAGGAACGTTGGTTCCTCTGTATAAGGGTTGGGTGCAACCCGTGGTGGAGGAGTGGTGACTCCTCGTATGGAGGAGTTACTTCCTTAGTGTGAGGATTGGTTTTCAATCCTATTGGTGAAGTGACCGAGTCATCCCTTGTTGGGAGATAGGTCAAAGGGGGAGAGTGGACGTACCCAAATCGGGGAACCACTATAAATTGCCTGTGTCTTTCTATGCTGTGTTATTTTGTTTGTTTGTGTAGGTAGAATTTTAATTTCGCAAAAACGCTGCAAGACACCTATCCCCCCCATAGGTGAAGGTTGTTGGCACTAGGTGGACTTTCAAGTGGTATCAGAGGCAGGTTTCTCAGCAATAAGGTTAACATCTTGAGTAAGATCTTTCCTCTAGTGTCAACAAGAAGACGAGACTCAAGCATGGAGCTGGACTTTGATGTCCCTCCTCTGAGGCTCCCTGCTTGCACAACAGAGTATTACCCCATCTGGAAGATGAGAGTTATGTTTCATCTAGAGGCCATCGACCCTCGGGCGTCACTCATCTTGGAAGAGGGTCCCTTCATTCCCATGAAGGCTTCCGGTTTAGGAAAGGATATCCAAATCCCCAAGAGTCCCGAAGAGATGTCTGAGACCGAATTCTCACTGTTCAACTTGGACAAGTTAATACGTTAAATCATCACTGACGTCTGGTCTGGTGTATCTCGTTCAAGAGTGGACAAGTGTAGGACGGCCAAGTCCATGTGGCAAACCATCTCAGACCTCATGGAGGGATCAGAGAAAGCAGGGACCAGTTGTCAGCAAGAGGATGAAGCCTATGTTGGGGTCCTCATTTCTGAAGATGAAGGGCATGATCAATCTATCAGTATCAGGGCTCCTGTGTCCTTGTATGAGATTAAAGAAGAAGCTGAGGAAAGCAGTTCTGATGAAGCTGACTCAATAGTCTCTGCCAATCTTGACGGTAACCCTGAACAGCAAAGCCAAGAGTAGGTAACTTTTTCCTCATGCCCCTCTCCTCTTGAAGTTCCTGAAGACAGGAATAGTTCAGAGGGTAGTCCTTCCAGTGATGCAAGGGATATGGATAGCTTCAATCAAAAGAATGAAAATCCATGTTCCTTTGAGATTGACCTTCAGACGAGCAACTTACTTGTTGAGGAACAAGCTAAGGAGATTGCTCAGCTAAAGATCTTGATGAATCTCCAACTTGAATCCATCAAGGTAAAGGACTCAAAGATCTCGGATCTAGAGAGTCGCTTAGAGACCGAGAAGAGGATAGTTTCTAACTTTTCCAAGATAGATGCTATCAAGAGAAAAGCAGAAAATGGGTGGATCTCCCAAATTATTAATTCATGGAGAAATGGGGAAACTGTGTTCAGACCCCCCACCCCGAGTAGGAAGGGCACTCATCATGCTTTCAGGTATGACCACAGAAACAACGTTGGTCACTGCAAGAATGATCAGCCCTCAGGTGGAAATACCCACAATGCCAGAGCTGTCATGGATACCCATGAGAGAATACCCAAGGCTCATTCTGAACCCTTTGTATTCTCAGCCTCAGCCGCAACTCATCATGAATATGCAGGAACCAGCTCTCACTACAGTACTTTCCACCCTAGGACACCGGAAAGGGGGGACAGGAAACATGTGGTAAGTACCCATGGGGCCTCTAGAAGTGTGCTGACTGAAAGGAAGGCACCACCTCCCAGGCCTCATGACACTCACCATATGCTCTCTATCCACCCTCCCACGTGTCACGGTGGAAAAGGAAAATTTGTAAGCAGAACCTGCCCTGTCCCGTTTAGACCTAAGATTCCGACTACCTCAGTCAGTAGATCAACTCAGAAATGGCGATACAACATTAATGAGTGTTGGTGTTGTGGCAAGGTGGGTCACTTTGCCGTAGATTGTTAGCACAATCCCTCTATGCCAAGGTAAGGGTATGTCCACTTCCTCTGGGCAGAGTTAGCCTTCCTGACAGGATTCCTATAGGAAGGCATTCAAGATTTTATGCTGACAAGAACCTAGGACCCAATACATATTGGGTTCCTAAGGAAAGGTAATTCTTTTTTGCAGGATAGTCTAGGTACCCAGGTACATGATGAGACGTAGATAAGAGAAGTTCCAGGCTTGCCATGGAACAAGATTAAGGGAAAAGAGATAACGCTAACTACGGTGCAAGGCTTGAACAGCTAAGTTTAGATGAGACTGCTAAAGGTGCAACTCCCAAGTATGTCTCGACGTCAGCTGGAAAAGTTGACGAGCAGGATGGAGAAAATCTTCCGGAAGAAGGAGAAGCCCGAGAAGATGTCAAAGCTACAGATGCAGGACTCCTAGAGCTCCGACACGTGAGGGATCATCCTAGAGAACAGATCATCGGAGATCCTCGTGACGGTATAAGAACTCGAAGAGGAAGCAGGGATGATAGGAAAAGCACTTCCGGGACGTGTCAATTCCTCGGAAGAAGGCTTATCTCATGGAACAGTAAGAAGCAGAATTTTGTCGCAACCTCCACAACTGAATCTGAGTACATCTCAGCAGGCAACTGTTGCGCATAACTTCTATGGATCAGAAATCAGCTAGCAGACTATGACTTCAGTTCAAAGAAGTACCAATGTACTGCGACTCCTCAAGTACTATAGCTATTGCGAACAATCCCATGTCGCACGGCAGGACAAAGCATATTGAAGTGTGCTACCACTTCATTCGGGGGCATGTGGAAAACAAGGAAACTCTCTCTGCTATGTCCCCACGGATAAGCAGATTGCAGATATTTTTACAAAGCCCCTAGACGAAGCCAAGTTCAGTCTCTTCAAAACTGAATTGGGTATGCTAAACCTTGAGGAATGAAGAATACAAAGGCTCCCGACTCTTGGATCAAGGGGGAGCATCCGCAAGAAACTCAAGTGTAAGCACAGATGCAAAATCTGAGAGGGAGCATGTAGTTCCAAGTGCAGTCCCAGATTTGCAGAAGCTAAAAAGGGGGAGATTACCCTCTTGGCTAAGGCTAAGGGGCTCCAAGTACCAAGTAATGCTCTCAAGAAATTGGTAATGAATTTCTCTCTCAACTGGATCTTCGTTTATGATTTTCATTTCCATATGTCCTATTCACCTTAGCTTGTAAGGTTAAGGCTTCTTCAAATAGGGGGAGATTGTTGGGTATTGTATCCATAATGTACCTTATTTGAAGAAGCCCCTGTACAAGCTACGGTGAATAGATAATGTATTTGATGATTTTCTATCAAGTTGTGCTTGCAATTATTCCTCGCTAAGTACACACCAATGTCAGGGTGCAGTAGGTCAATATACACGGGTCTGCGCAACGTAATCCCTCGTTGAGCAGATCAGTGTGTTGGCTTACGTGTACTCTCTCTATTGGAGTGTACTTATTTGCAAGTACAGGGCTGTGATAGATCAAGAGCAGTCAAGGAGCAAGGATGGGCCAAAGAACAGCTCACGTGTGGAAAGATGAAATATCGTCTAAGTAAGAATCGACGAGAATCACTAAGTGATTCTCACCGATTTGACGAGAATCACTAGCTGATTCTCGCCTACTATCTCTAGCTGACTCAGCGCGTGCAAATCTCATGCCAAGTCAAAATCGTCGAGAGTCATCAAGTGTCTCTCGACGATTCGTCGAGAATGATTTTGCATTCTCGACGATTTGTCGAGAATGATTTATGACTCTCGCCGATCAACTCTGTTTTGCCAAGTTGTTCAGCATGAATTCTGCTATGTAGAATTCGGCGAGAATCGTAGGTGATTCTCGTCGATTCGTCGAGAATCACCTATGATTCTCGCCGAATTCTACTTGGGCGAAATTCTGGTGCTCGCTGGACCGGATTAAGTTTCAGGCGCTGTTTTGAACCGGAGCTAGGGTTTCTTTTGGTGGGGCCCACAATGGTCATATTATATGACCTACTGTATAAATACTTCGGCATTTTTGAACTGTAATCAGTACGAATACACAAGAAAGAAAACCGAGCCACCGACGTGACCTAGATCGCGGATTTCTCTTCCTTCGCTGCCATCAACGCTCGGGAAGTTAGTTGCTGCCGTTGATCGTGGATACCTCCTGATCTTCCGAAGACAGAAGCTTTGCCAAGCAACATGTCTAACGTGTCCTTCTTGAGATCCTTTGTCTCTTGGTTTGTATATCGGGAATACCATCCCATTCCGAATCGATCGAGACGATTGATCCAAGGAAGACCGTTGGTAGACCTTGCCAGCATAGCTACGAAGGTTGGATCTCTAAAGCTCAGCCGCCACACTTCTTGTCGCCGCCGATCCCGAACGCCAAGCCGCCGCTCTTCTTGCCGCCGCCAGTTTCGTGGACATTCATTCTAAGTGAGAGCTAAGGTCGTGGACTCTTCGTCTTCGTCAAGAACGCGTCATCGAACGAAGAGGGACACCTAACACTCCAAAAGTAGTTTGTATTTTATACATTCAAGTTTTTCTTTTGTTGTAAAGGAACGTTGGTTCCTCTGTGTAAGGGTTGGGTGCAACCCATGGTGGAGGAGTGGTGACTCCTTCGTATGGAAGAGTTACTTCCTTTGTGTGAGGATTGGTTTTCAATCCTGTTGGTGAAGTGACCGAGTCGTCCCTTGTTGGGAGATAGGTCGAAGGGGGAGAGTGGACATACCCAAATCAGGGAACCACTATAAATTGCCTGTGTCTTTCTGTGTTGTGTTTTTTTGTTTGTTTGTGCAGGTAGAATTTTAATTCCGCAAAAAACGCTGCAAGACACCTATCCCCCCCCCATAGGTGAAGGTAGTTGGCACTAGGTGGACTTTCAAGAACTCTCGACTCTAGGCTTTGTGTCGACGAGAAATTCTCCCGTCGACTATCTTCTCTCTCTTTCACCAATGGCACCACAATAGGAAGACAAGATCAATAAAGGATATGAACTGGTACGCAAGGCGTTCGAGACTGCCTTGCTAGAAATCAAGGGCGTGATAACCCTAATCACAGAAAGTGGATTGGAATACTTGGTCTCTGAACCTTCAAGGATATGGAAGAAAGAAGTTCTTGAATTTTACTCTTCCACAACAATAGACTCTCATGGAAAGAAGATAAAGTCCTCTATTAATGGTACCAAAGTGAAACTCTCACCGAAGACTATAAGAAAGTAACTTCAACTACCCAAGATTAAAGAAGAAGATGATATCACATCCTCCATGACAAGGGATGCACTCCAATGGTGTGGGCTGGATCCCTGTACGAAGATTGGATCTTCAATGACCAGGAAGGGGATGAATTCCCAGGGTAAGTTCCTATCCGAGATAATAGGAAAAGTTATTCTCTACAAAACAGCCGGACATGATAGGATCTCTGTCTACATGTTAAAACTCAAGACCAAAGTTATATTCAAAGTGAAAACATACTGGTCAGCTATAATTTTTGACAAGATCAAAGAGAGTGCCAAGAAGCCTAATCTGGATAGGATATTGAGCTTTTATCGGGCTTCCACCATCCCAGAAGTGATGAATCAAAATCTAAGAACCAAGATAAATCACATGATAAGGATGGATTTGAGAATACTATCCAGATGGGATAGAGTTTTGACCAAAGATGTTTCTACTCCACAGAAACCAGTGAAGAAAGATAAGAAAAAGAAACCTACTACCCAGGAAGCAAAATCTTCTAGTGATTTTGAAGAGAAGGTTGTCTTCAGCTCAGATGAAGAACAACCAAGAAAATCACCTACACCAAAACCAGATAAAGAGGCTCAAGCCCAAGGGGAGAACATTCAACTACCAGAAAACCAGATGTCTCTACTCCAGGGGGAGACAACCCTAAGATTACAATTGTTCAAGAACATGAATAATCTTAGTAGCCAGCCAAAGGGGGAGATATTGCTGAAGTTGCACTGGAGAGTGAGTATGCAAAAGGTACTGTTATGTAAATATTATCAGAAATCAACAATGCAGCAACAATCATCACTGAAAAAGAAGCACCAGATTTGCATATGCCAGATCAAGATGAGCACCTCCCCTCCTCTAGTTTGGAGAGTGGAAATGGATCTTAATATACAGGGAGAACCAGTTGTTGAAAAAGAAAACATTATACCTTCTGTTCAGATGTAGCAGGAAGTAACTCTAGACGAGTTATTTCGTGATTTAGAAGGAGCTCAACCTGAGGGGGAGATGGCAAGGATTGAGAGGGAGATTCCACTAAATGCCTCAAGTCCTAAGGAAATTGTGGATATAAATAGTTCATCAAATTCTTCTAAAGATGAAGAAGCCACCAGGGCCAAGAAAAGGAAGCTGGTGGAACTCAAGAAGAGGAGCACAGGCTATAAGAAAGCCTGGCAGACTGTCCCTCAAACATCTGCTCCAAAAATAGACTTCAGTCCACTTTTGGTGAAACTGTAAGTGAAAATGGATGAGCAAAGACTTGCTCTGGAGAAATATGTGGATAAGTCACATAAAGAAATGTAGTTCCAGCTAGCTCAAGATATTTAATCTATCTGATTTGAAGTTATTTTCAATAAGAAAGAGATGACAGATTGCTTCCATAAGGGAGGTAATGCTTTAGTATATCTGGCAAGCCAACAATAAGAAATGAAGACCACAATAGCTGACATAGCAGAAAAATAAGGATATATTCTAGAAAATAAATTCAGAACGAATGAAAATCTCAAGGACTCACATGATGAAATTCTCACAAAACTGGAAGGTATTGCTACTGATTTGAAAACTGAAGTATCAAGGCAAATACAAGAAGATTTAGCTGTTGTTCAAACAGCACTTCAGGTATCCCAAAATACTATTTCAGATCAACTAGAGAAGTTCAGACTCTACTATAAAGATGGAATAGATTATCTGGCTGATCAAGTAAAGTTTCAGAAAGATGATCTAAGAGATCATGTGGCCAGAGAAGTCATAAAGGAGGAGAGAGTGTTTGTCAAAGCTAGCTCTGATCATACTAAATGGGTATCTAATACCATTAGAGCTACTCTTGGATATCTACCCCTTTGTGATGAATATAACACTGTTGAATCTGGTATTCAACCTGCTCACATTGAAGGGGTTCAACAGGAAGTTGCACAAGTCACTATCCTTAATCATATTTTGAAGCAGTACAGCAGGAAGTACATAAAATGTATAGCCCTCCACAGGAGGCACATAATGTTATTATTAAGAAAGTTGAAATTTCTGAAGCTGCTAAGGATGCTCAGAAAGAGGCTCCACTTTCTAAGAAAAGATTCATAGAACAGGTAGAATTAAAGCCTGATTTTTAGCAATGGGGTCCAACCTCCAGAAATATCAATCTTACTGCCTGGAAAGCTGTGAAAGATAATATGCATGATAGAGGCAAATGGTATTCTGAATAAGAGTGGGGTAAATATCAGAACAGGCAAGATTCCATACATCAGTTTAGAAGGGATATCAAAGCTGGGAAGTTACCTGCTAACTCTATGGAGCCTAGCAAGTACTTCTCAAAGCCTTATCATTACCTTGAAATGTAGAAGATCAAGGCAGAAGAGGTCAAAAAGAAAGATCTAAAAGGGAAGAAGCCAGCTAATTATAAAGAATCCAAAGTACAAGCTAAGATTCATCCTTGCAAAGTAATAGTTATCAAGGAGCCTGGTCAATCTTACGGATAGATAGGCTAGACTTAGAACTATGTAAATTTTGTTCTAAACAATCTTGAAAATCAAACACTTATTCCTGATTAATGAATTTTATCATATTATGTGATGATATTAAATGTTATTTGTGTTCTTAAGTTACCCTGCCTGTGAAATGATTTTATACATCTTAATCCTTGTTTTATTATAAGTGGTGTATATCATTGACTAAGGGTTATGACTTCTCCAAATAGAGGAAGATTGTTGGGTACACTGGAAACTATGTACCAGATTTGGAGAAGCCTCACTTAACTCAATGATATACATCAATGTGTATTTGATGGGATATTGAGTTTCAATGTACAGGTTAAATGAATGCAGGAAAATTTTCTGTGTACAAGTGTCGACACCTGTGAGGGAAATGTGTCGAAACTAGAAGCAAGATTGTGTCGACACACAAGACTTTTGTCGACACACAGAAATTCTGTCAGTAGCAGTTGTGTCGATACAAAGGACTTGTGTCGACACCCACTCAACACCAGCTATGTTGAAGACTAGAAGTAGTTGTGTCGGCACACAGGACTTGTGTCGACAAACACTCAAAGAAATCTATCAACAATAACAATACTGAGACTGGAAGGCTTGTGTCGACACACAGGACTTGTGTCAACACACACTCAAAGAAATATGTCAATAACAACTATATTGAGACTGGAAGGCTTGTGTCGACACATAGGACTTGTGTCGACACACACTCAAAGAAATCTGTCAACAATAGTTATACTGAGACTGGAAGGCTTGTTTCGACACACAGGACTTATGTCAACACACTCTCAAAGAAATCTGTCAACAGAAGATGTGTCAAGACTAGAAGAAGTTGTGTCGACACAAAGGACTTGTGTCGACACATCCAACAGAAGCTGTGTCGAGAAGTTAAAGAATGACTATATCGACATATTAGGAGCTGTGTCGACATCATCAAGAATTGTGTCGATACATGGTCTATTTGTGTCGACACATCTGAAGTGTTATGATGATAGTTCTCTGCTATGACAGAAGTTGAAGGAGGAGTCAGTTGTCAAGGCTAAAGACCTGATAGCTATCATAAGTTACAAAGCTGACATATCTGTCAGAGCTGTCAGAATGTCGTTATAAACTGGATCAGCTGGTAACCTTGGATGGATTCTATATATAGTCCTATTCTATAACAATCAAAAGCATGGTAATAAAAACAGAGGGGGAATAAGAGACAAACCCAGAAGAAGCAGATCCTGAAGAGTCTGCAAGAAAAATTCAGATCTGATTCTGAATTCCAGAAGAAAGCTAGATTGAAAATCAACTCCAACTCCAATTGAAGATCAACCTTACTTAGTACAAATTCAAGAAGCTTTGAAGAAGCTAAGACAGGTTGGATCTAAAGTAATCAGTTCAATCAAGAACTGATCAAGAAGCTTTCACCCTATTCTCTTTCTATTAGGGTGAAGATTTTATTGTTTCAAACAATTAATTTCCTTGTAAGATCTTATATAGATCTGAGTTGTAAGCCTAAATTTATAAAGGCTGAGGTAGGGTTGAGAGCATGAGGTAGGACTTGAAAAAGTCTGAGTTGTAGGCCTGGTGATAAAGGCTGAGGTAGGGCTATTACTTGAGGTATGATTCTTGGGAAGAATCTGAGGTGTAGGACTTGAAGAAGTCTGAGTTGTAGGAACCAGTTGGGTTCTGAGTTGTATGATCTGTGGATCTTAGATAGTGGAAGGAAGTTTGGCCGAATCTACTTCTCTACTAGATAGGTGAAGGGGGAGAGTGGAAGTACCCACAAATTTGGGAACCACTATAAACTATTGTGTTTGTGCTGTGAATTTTCTGTGATTGTTATTCTTTGTGCTGTGATAATTGTGGTATGTATAACTTAGTTAATTGCCTGATTTGATAAAAAGATTAGAACATATTCCCCACCCCCCCCTTCTAGGTCTTTGGGCTCTTTTAAACCAAATCTTTCACTTTATTTCACAGAATAAGACTGACTGCGACGTTTGTGATGAATTGCAGCTCTTTCATAACCAATTTGAATTTTGTAGACTTTTGTTGACTTTGTTGACGTCAGCCATTCTGGACTTAGAAAATTTAAGACAACTACCCAGGCGTTGAGTGCGTTGAGTGAAGAAGCTTTACTTCAACAAATCATGACTTAGACAACTTTCTTCTCTACTAGGAATTAAGAGCGTTGAGTGAACTAGAATCACTCAACACCTCTATACTTAGCCAAATCTCCTTCTGTTTGAAGGCATTGAGAACATTGAGTGAATATGCTTCACTTAACGATTTTCAACTTAGTCAACATTCTGTATCCTTCAACAACTCTAGGCATTTCGAGCATTGAGTGAATTGGCTTCACTCAACGCCTCTATCCTTAGCCAAATCTCCTTCAGTCTGAAGGCGTTTAGGGAGCTTGCCTTACTCAATGCTTTCTGCCTTTGCCTCTATAATCTGGCATTGAGAGCGTTGAGTTAATAAGCTTCACTCAACGCTTTCAAACTAGGTCAATTTCTCTATTTTATCATCGCTATCTACATTAGCTTGACTCAAAGCATTTTGATCTTGGCATTTAGTGAACAAGGTTCACTCAACACTTCTAGACTTAGCCTAATTCTTTGAAAGATTTGATGTGGCTTTAACTTAAGAAGCTTGATTCAACGCTTTTGGCTATATAGCGTTGAGTGAGTTGTCTTCACTCAACGCCTATGGACTTAGCTGCATTTCTACTTTGCCAATACTTAAAGCTTTTATTGCCTGCCTTCTCTCCGGACTGTTTGTTGTATGGCATTGAGTGAATTGGCTTAACTCAACACTTGTGAACTTAGTAAATTTTTCTTTCTCCAGCAACTGCCTTGATATCTGGCATTGAGTGAGCTTGCTTTACTCAATGCCTGTAGACTTGGGCAAATTTATGCAATTTTAATCAGTTTCTTTGAGTCCACATATAAATGTCACTTAGATTACCTGTCCAATCAATATGACATAGACCATCTGCATGCATGAACTTAAACATACATTAAATACAACTATATGTATAACATTGACTTATTTGACTTCTCACAAATTTGGGACATTGGGATCAATAGACCCAACAATCTCCCCCTATTTGAAGAAGTCAAAGCACCACTTAAAAATTCTTTCTCAAAGATATACACCAACATATGTAGAAACAATATATAATAACATATTAATACAAGAGAGTTAAGGGTTACCACATTTCCCAATTTTCATTCTAAGTCAAATTTGTCTAGTATCACGCTTGGCATTGAGTGATTTGGTTTTGGCGTCGAGAGCATCGAGTGATGGTCAGCCTAAGTCTAATTCGTCGTATAATCTCGATGAATATGTCGATTATTGACAGTTTGGTGTCAAGGGAATCGCTTGAACCAGACGACATTGAGTTCTTTGAGTGTTAATGTGTTTGGCTTCGAGTGCATTGAGTGGACTCAGCTAGAAATCCATTGAAGGCATTGAGTGAAGTAAAACCATGGAGTTACGTCCAGATGCTGAGTGGACTCACCGAGGCGTCGAGTATTGATAAGTTGTAAATATACGTATTTTTCAGTACTTCTATTAGGTCATTTTAGTTTATTTCCATTGTTTTTAGTTATTTTTCTTCAATAAAATGTTTCCTTTTTTGTAAAAATTTTTCTAACTTAGCTTTATTTTATTTTTCAGAATTTTTTCAGAAAAATCAATAAAACTGACCAGACACGCATATGTCCCCATGACAGACACGCCCATGTCATGCCCTCAATGTTCAACCATCGTCAATCCCAGCTTGACGTTTGAAGTTTACCAAACTAGACCTTAAATGCCAATGTTCAAACCAATACGCCCATGTTAATCCAGCTCGACGTTCAACGTTCAGCTTTCGTCGACCCCAACTCAAAGCTAAACCCCTTCACCAGTCAAACCTTCTTGACACACCCGTGTCTAGCCCGGCAAACCCATGACCAATGCGTGTCCCATTCCAGAATCTTCCAGAAAGTCGCCAGCTGACCAGATTTTGGCTTCTCCTACACCCCATCCCGACACGCCCGTGACCACAGGGCGTGTCCCCTACTTTTTTGTCTATAAATAAAAAGATTCTGAATGGTCCAAGGGTTCAAACTTTTGAGACAATTTTGTGTGTTAGTTGGCTGCCTTGGTGTATTTTTATACTATGTAAGGAGACTTTCTCCCCCTCTCTTTTTGGGTTTGTTTTAGCTTTGTAATAATTTCTTTTCATTAATAAAATATGTTAGTTTTTCTCTCCTTATATTGTCATGAAATGCATGTGGGCATCCCAATTTTATTCCTCTTTTATCCTTTGTTTTTTCCTTGTTTTTCTCTTTTTGTGTGTGTGTTTTTTAAAAAAAAAAAAATATTATGTTTGTTTGTTCAATTTGTCTTTATAATAGGCTTTGTTCTAGTTTTCTTTCTAACTATAATGTTGTTATGATAGTTTTATTTTCTTCTTGTTCTCTTTAGGTTTCATGTCTTTTTAAAAGTGTTTTTTATTTTCATTCTTGTGGGTTTGTAAAAGAGGTTTTAAAATGTGTTTTTGATTTTTTTCACTTAGTTTTTTTAGAATCGTAAAACTTTTTGTCCTTTTAATTTTATTTCAACTTTTTAATCGCTTTTATGAACTTCTAAGAATGAAAAAGTCATAATTTTAATTTTTGAAAGACTTTAGTTTTTGCTTTGTTTTGAAAACCTTTTGCTCTTTTTATTTTTATTTCTTCTCTTTTTGTGTCTTTGGTAAACTTTAGGAATAGAAATCTTGTTATTTTAATTTTTAAGTAACTTTGTTTTTTAACTCTTTAATAGTGTGTGTGAGTGTATGAGTTATCTTTTCATTTTGTATTTTTCAAACTTGATGAAGTGTGTGTGAGTGTATGAGGTAGTTTTTATGGCTTTATTTATGGCTTTCTTCAATTACACAGAGTGTGTGCGTGTACGAGATAATCTTTATAACTTTCTTTCAATTATGAAGAGTGTGTGCGTGCGTATGCATTTATTTCCCGCCTACTCATTTTAGTAGGACTGGCTTTAATTTTCCTCCTACTCATTTGAGTAGGACTTTGTGTGTGTAAAAATTCATGTAGAGTGTGTGCACTTCTTTCCTCCTACTCATTTGAGTAGGACTCGCTTTAAATTTTTCTCCTACTCATTTGAGTAGGACTTTGAGTGTGTGTGTTTTTATTCATGTAGAGTGTGTGTGTGTGTGTATTATTTCTGTAGAGTGTGTACGTGTGAGCATCTATTTCCTCCTACTCGTTTGAGTAGGACTCGCTTTAATTTCCTGCCTACTCGTTTGAGTAGGACTTGTCATTTCAATTATGCAAATTTTTCCCTTTTTGTAACATAGCTCCTTTTCTTTTATTATAAGTTTGGTTGAGCGCATGGGTTCTCAATCTTTAGTAGCTTTTCTCTTGCTAATATTAGGGTACCTTATTTCTTCTTATTTTTTGTAACCCTTCAACATTTAATTTAGAACTCGTGCCTCACCAAACTAATAAGTCATCCACATTCCGATTAGTGGCTAATTGTTCTTAGCCCTAGGCATCGATGAGCATTCAGACAAATAAAAAAACTCGAAATAATTAAAGTTCCTTTTCTCACTTTAATTTAAGGACTTAAGGTTTACCGCAAGTTTACAGTAGGACCACATATCGATGTGTGGGCCCTATTTCCGTTGTCCATACGCTAGCTTGCCGAGAGGCCGTTCGTATGGATCGATCACCCTTGGGTGAATAGACTTGCGTGCACACCCTCAAAAGAGGAGAAATATAACTCTACCAGATTGGGTTCCCCGCCCAATAGCGGGGTTCTTAGCATTATGCGGGCATTAAGAGGAATCTTCGTCAGACTAGCATTCGGTCGAATAGTCTTAATATTCAGGTGAGCGATATTCCTAGAGATAGGTGAGCTCATGTTTGTGGAACCTCCATGGCCAAGTGGCTTTAATTAATTTGAAAATTTGGTTCTCTAGTTATTAAGAGTTATTTTAGTCTTAATCTGATTCGGTGCCGAGCGTTAACATTTCATCGAATTTTCTAAATCATTTTCGCGCCTTTATTTTATTCGCCTTAGTTAATTAAAAATCCCCAACGAATTTTCAGTAAAATAATAGTTTCTCCTAGAGCAGTAGGGATAACCAACCCGACCCTAACGAAAATACGACCTCGGTATTCCCCCGAATATCGAGTACTACATGTGATAGGTGCATTTGACTCTTTTTGTTAGAAACTCGTTTTTTAGAAAGTTCACGACGTTCGACTCATCGAACCAACCACCTAAATAAGAGTTTGTTTGCGGGCAATCAAGTTTTTGGCACCGTTGCCGGGGATCGAACCCGGGTGACCCGCGAGACATGCAGGAATACTCACCACTATGCTACAATTTAAATTGCATTATTTCCTTTAAAACTCTTGTAAGCTAAAGTTCCTATAATTCCAATCTATTTTTTTTAGCTAACGATTACAATTTATGCTTGCTATTTGGTTACTTCGAGATGTCTTTTTGGCCAAAACTTTTCCTCTATTTAAATCATTTTCATGGATTAGGACTTAACTCTTATACCCCGGATTTTTATCAAGATCAATTAATATAAGCGGTAGTAAATTTAGGATTTCTTTTAATTCCCTATAAATTGATCTCCAATATTTACTCTGGAATAGCAAAAGCTAAGTATGAGGGTATTTGATAAGTTGTAAATATACGTATTTTTCAGTACTTCTATTAGGTCGTTTTAGTTTATTTTTGTTGTTTTTAGTTATTTTTCTTCAATAAAATGTTTTCTTTTTGTAAAAATTGTTCTAACTTAGCTTTATTTTATTTTTCAGAATTTTTTCAGAAAAAGCTAAAAAAACGACTAGACACGGCCGTGTCCCCATGACCGACATGCCCGTATTACATACTCGACGTTCAACCATCGTCGATCCCAGCTCGACGTTCGAAGTTCGTCAAACCAGACCTGACATGCCGGTGTTCAAACTGACACACCCGTGTCAATCCAGCTCGACATTCGACGTTCAGTGTTCACCGACCCCAACTCAAAGCTCGATGCCTTCACTAGTCAAACAATCTTGACACGCCCGTGTCTAGCGCAATACGCCCATGACCAATGCGTGACCTGCTCTAGAAGCTTCCAGAAAGTTGCCAGCTGACCAGATTTCGACTTCTCATGAACCCCAGCCCGACACGCCCGTGACTAGGGGCGTGTCCCCTCCTTTTTGGTCTATAAAAAAAGTTTCTGAATGGTCCAAGGTTTCAAACTTTTGGGCCAATTTTGTGTGTTAGTAGGCTTCCGTAGTGTATTTCCATACTATGTAAGGAGAGTTTCTCCCCCTCTCTTTTTGTGTTTGTTTTACCATTGTAATAATTTCTTTTCATTAATAAAATATGTTAGTTTTTCTCTCCTTATATTGTAATGAAATGCATGTGGGCATCCCAATTTTATTCCCCTTTTAACCTTTGTTTTTCCTTGTTTTTCTATTTATGTGTGCGTATGTTTTTTAAAAAAATTATTATGTTTATTTGTTCAAATTGTCATTATAATAGGCTTTGTTCGAGTTTTCTTTCTTACTATAATGTTGTTAGGATAGTTTTATTTTCTTATTGTTCTCTTTAGGTTCATGTATTTTTAAATGTGTTTTATTTTCATTCTTATGGGTTTGTAAAAGAGGTTTTAAAAGGTGTTTTTGATTTTTTTTTTACTTAGTTTTTTTAGGATCGTAAAACTTTTTGTCCTTTTAATTTTTTTTCAACTTTTTAATCGCTTTTATGAACTTCTAAGAATGAAAAAGTCGTAATTTTAATTTTTGAAAGACTTTAGTTTTTTGCTTTGTTTTGAAAACCTTTTGCTCTTTTTATTTTTAGTTCTTCTTTTTTGTGTTTGGTAAACTTTAGGAATTGAAATCTTATTATTTTAATTTTTATGTAACTTTGTTTTTTTTCTCTTTAATAGTGTGTGTGAGTGTATGAGTTATCTTTCCATTTTTTCCATTTCAAACTTGATGAAGTGTGTGTGAGTGTATGAGGTAGTTTTTTTTGCTTTCTTTATGGCTTTCTTAAATTACGTAGAGTGCATGCGTGTACGAGATAATCTTTACAGCTTTCTTTCAATTATGAAGAGTGTGTGTGTGCGTATGCATTTATTTCCCGCCTACTCATTTGAGTAGGACTCGCTTTAATTTTCCTCATACTCATTTGAGTAGGACTTTGTGTGTGTTTTATTCATGTAGAGTGTGTGCATTTTTTCCTCCTACTCATTTGAGTAGGACTCGCTTTAAATTTTCCTCAAACTCATTTAAGTAGGACTTTGTGTGTGTGTGTGTGTTTTTATTCATGTAAAGTGTGTGTGTGTGTGTTTTATTTCTGTAGAATGTGTGCGTGTGTGCATATATTTCCTCCTACTCGTTTGAGTTGGAATCGCTTTAATTTCCCACCTTCTCATTTGAGTAGGACTTGTCATTTCAATTATGCAAATTTTCCGTTTTTGTAACTTAGCTCTTTTTCTTTTATTATAAGTTAGGTTGAGCGCGTGCGTTTTCCTTCTTTAGTAGCTTTTCTATTTCTAATATTAGGGTACCTTATTTCTTCTTATTTTTTTGTAACCCTTCAGCGTTTAATTTAGAACTCGTGCCCCAGAAAACTAATAAGCTGTCCCCATTCTGATGAGTGGCTAATCATTCTTAGCCCTCAGCATTGATGAGTATTGGGACAAATAAAATAACTCGAAATAATTAAAGTTCCTTTTCTCACTTTAATTAAGGAATTAAGGTTTGCCCCGGGTTTACGACGCATAGGACCATATATCGATGTGTGGGCCCTATTTTTGTTGTCTATATGCTAGCTTGCCGAGAGGTTGTGTGTATGGGCTGATCACCCTTGTGTAAATAGACTTGTGTGCATACCCTCGAAAGAGGATAAGCGTAACTATACCGAATTGGGTTCCCCACCCAATAGCGGGGTTCATTGCGTAATGCAGGCATTAAGAGGAATCTTCGTCGGACTAGCGTTCAGTCGACTAGTCTTAATATTCAGGTGAGCGATATTCCTAGTGATAGGTGAGCTCATGTTTGTGGAACCTCCATAGCCAAGTGGCTTTTATTAATTTGAAAATTTCGTTCTATAGTTATTAAGAGTTATTTTAGTCTTAATCTGATTCGGTGCCGAGCGTTAACCCTTCATCAAATTTTCTAAATCATTTTCGCACCTTTATTTTATTCGCCTTAGTTTATTAAAAATCCCCAACGAATTTTTGTAAAATAATAGTTTCTCCGGGAGCAGTAGGGATAACCAACCCGACCCCAAGGATAATACGACCTCGGTATTCCCCTCAATATCGAGTACTACATGCGATAGGTGCACTTGCCTCTTTTCGTTAAAAACTCGCTTTTTAGCAAGTCCGCGACGTTCGACTCATCCAACTAACCACCTAAATAAGATTCTGTTCGCGGGCAATCAAGTTTTTGGCATCATTGCTGGGAAATCTTGAGTTGTTATTTTGAATTCCTAAGTCTATTCCTTATAATTATTTTCTGTAAACTAAAAAAAAACTTAAAAACTCTATTTTAAAAAAACAGAGTTTATTTAGTTTTTATTTTAGGGTGTATGACCCGTGGAAAACCCTTAGAGTCTGAAGATTTTTATTTCGACCCTGAGATCGAATGCTCCCTATCGCGTATTCGATCTCAACGCCGAATTCCTTTTTTAGACCCCGAAGAATCTATCGAAGAACCCTCTATAATAGTTATGGCCGACTCTATACCTGACCAAGAGGCCGAGCGTACTATGTCTTATTACGCCCGACCTAACCTAGATGATACTGGGTCTAGTATTGTTCGCCCTACGATGGCGAATAATAATTTCGAAATAAAATCAAGTATCATTCAAATGGTCCAAAACGCCATGCAGTTCGATAGACTGCCGGATTAGGACCCGAATGTCCACTTGTCCAATTTTTTGGAAATATGCGACACCTTCAAGATTAATGGCGTCACTGATGACGCCATTCTCTTGCGCCAATTTCCTTTTTCCCTTAAATCCAAATCTAAGCATGGTTGAATTCCCTCCCGCGAGGATGTATCACCACCTGAGCTGCGTTGACGTAGCGGTTCCTGACGAAGTACTTTCCGCCCGCAAAAACTGTAAAGTTGCGGGCGGACATTTCATGATTTGTGTAAAACGATCCTCATTCTCTATATGAGACTTGGGAATGGTTTAAGGAGTTCCTCTGCCGGTGCCCGAACCACGCGCTACCAACATGGTTGTAGGCACAAATTTTTTATAATGGCCTTAATTTTCAGACGCGTCAATTGATTGATGCAGCTGTCGGGGGCACATTAAAAAACAAAACCCCCGAGGCCACCCAGGCTTTATTCGTGGAGATGGATATGAACGCCTATCAGTGGAACGTCCCGCAGGGCACCTAAAGCAGGCGGCCAGCCTTTTTGAAGTGGATGTCACTGCTCTCTTAACCCTTCAAGTTGAAAGATTAACAAAGCAGGTTGCGAAGATGTCTGCTGCCTCCTCAACTCCGCCTTATTTTATTCTCCCTAACGTCTGCGTGGCTGAAGAGTTTGTGGACTTCATAGGAAATTCGGGTCATCCTTTCTTCAACCCCAAAAATAACCCTTATAGTAATAACTATAATTTGGGTTGGAGGAATCACCCCAATTTCTCTTGGAGCAACCCGAACAATGCGCAGCGTCCCCCTAATTCTTATGCGCCCACATTTTTCCCTCCTCTTCCTTTGAAACCTTCTCTGGTTGAGGGAATTTTTTATAAATACATAACATCCAACAAATAAAATATCCGGAACATCACCAGATCACTAAAAACCCTTGAACAATAGGTTGGACAACTAGCGAGAATGATGTCCGAGCGGGCGCTCGGACATCATTCTCGCTAGTTTTCCGACCTATTGTTCAAGGGTTTAGGGTTTAGGGTTTAGGGTAACCTATTACTCGAGGCACTGCCAGGAAACACGGAGCCTAACCCTCAGGATAACGCAAATGCTATAATCCTCCGTAGTGTTAAGGAGGTGGTCGATCCAAAATGTATCGATCCCCAGGTACATATTTCACCTTTGACCCCTCTTCCCCCTTCTTCAATTACGCCGCCTTTACCAATTTTAAATGAAAAAATTATTTTAAACAAGGCCCTGTCATATCCGCATAGAATAGATAATGAGCGTAAGGATGTGCAATACAAAAAATTTATTTTACTATTAAAACAAATTCATATTAATGTTCCCTTCTACAAGGCGATCTCGCAGATGCCTAAGTATGCAAAATATTTGAAAGAACTTCTTTCTAATAAACAAAAATTAGAAAATATTTTGCATATCTATCTCAACACGGACTGCTCGGCGGCTCTTACCAATAAATTGCCCCCAAAACAAAATGACCCGGGACGGTTTTCCATCCCGTGCCTTTTTGGCAATATATTAGTGAAATATGCTCTTGTAGATTTAAGCGTGAGCATTAATTTGATGTCGTTCTCGTTCTTTAAAAAATTAGGTTTGGGCACTCCGACCCCTACTAATATGCGCATCCAGTTAGCGGATCGCTCGATTAAGTTCCCCATCAGGGTAGTGGTGGACGTCCTTGTCCGAGTTGACAAGTTTATCTTTAGTAGTGAATGCGAGTCTGCATTTAATTTTATAAAACAAAAACTTATCAATTCACCCATTTTATTGGCGCCCGATTGGTCCCTTCCATTCGAGATTATGTGCGACGCTAGTGATATTTCCATAGGTGTCATTCTTTGCCAATGCGTAAACAAACACTTTCATCCAATTTATTACGCTAGGAAGACGCTCACTTCTGCACAAGTAAATTACACAACTACGGAAAAGGAACTCTTAGCCGCCATTTTTGGTTTTGCTAAGTTTCGCTCGTACATAACGCTATCTAAAGTTATCGTATTTACCAACCACTTCGCCCTTAAATATTTACTCGCTAAAACTGAAACAAAGCCCCGCCTTATTCAATGGGTTCTCCTCCTTCTAGAATTTGATTTGGAGATGCGGGATAAGAAGGGCGTGAAAAATTTAGCCGTCGATCACCTCTCCCGTTTAGAAAATTCGGGTGCAGAAGCGCTCGTTGAATCTGACATAAATGACAGATTCCCCGAGGAACGCCTCCTAGCCAAAAATACCATTTTGTCATCTCCGCCTTGGTTCGTAGATTTTGCGAACTATTTAGTTGCACGGGTGCTCCTAAAAGAAGTTTTGAGCGAGCAAATGAAGAAATTCTTTTCTGACTTGAAAATTTCTCTTGGGAGGACCCTTTTCTTTTTCGTATCTGCGTGGACCAGGCGGTCCGAAGATGCGTCGCGGGAGTGGAGTGCACGCAAATACTTAGTCACTTCCACGAGGTCCAACCAGTGGGCATTATTAAGCTAACCAGACCGCGCGGAAGGCGCTGGAGGCGGGCTTCTTTTGATCCACTCTTTTCAAAGACGCGCACACTTTTGTGAGCTCCTGCGATAGCTGCCAGCGGTCGGGTAAAATCTCTCGTCGCGACGAGATACCTCAAAATTTACTTTTAGAGTGTTAAGTCTTCGATTTATGGGGCATCGATTTTGTCGGCCCCCTACCTCCTTCTTTTAAAAATATTTATATTTCAGTGGCAGTCGACTACGTACCACGGTGGGCGGAGGCACAAGCTCTCCCAACAAATGATGTATGAGTCGTTGTTACCTTCCTTAAAAAACTATTTTCTCGCTTCGGCACTCCTCGCGCTATTGTTTGTGATAGGGAAATGCATTTCTGTAACGCCCAAATGGCTAAGGCGTTAGTTAAATACGGAGTCACACAGAACTTGCCACCCCCTACCACCCACAAACAAGTGGCCAAGTCGAGGTAGTAAATCGAGAGATTAAGCGTATATTAGAAAAAATTGTTTCACCTAATAGGAAAGATTGGTCCGTCAAACTCGATGATGCGTTGTGGGCGTATCGGGTGACATACAAAACGCAATTGGTTGTACGCCGTTTCAATTAGTCTATGGCAAAGCGTGCCATCTCCCCGTAGAACTAGAGCATCGCGCTCTTTGGGCCTTAAAACTCGTAAACCTCGACGCTAACTTAGCCGCTCAAAATAGAAAACTACAACCAAATGAGCTCGATGAATGGCGTGCAAATGATTACGAGAGCAATAAGTTCTATAAGGAGCATTCTAAGTTCTATCACGATCGAAAAACAAGACCCAAAATTTTTTTCTCCAAGCGATCTTGTCCTTCTTTACAATTCACATCTTAGGCTATTTCCGGGTAAACTAAAATCACGATGGTCCGGCCCCTTCAAAGTTGAAGAGGTTTGGCCATATGGGACCGTACTCGTCTCCCACCCAAAAAGAGAGGCATTTAAAGTAAACCGTCATCGGTTAAATTCTTACATAGCGGGCGATCCAATGATCTGTAATAACAAAACCATAACTTTCCTTGACATTATAACCCTGCCATAATAATTACGCTACATGACTATTAACAAAGCGCTCCTGGGAGGCACCACGTCTACCATTTTTGCTATTTTCTTACTTTCTTTGCAACTTGTTCTAATAATACAGATGTTGGGTACATTGGAAAATGTGTACCTGATTTGAAGAAGCCCAACTTAGCTCAATGATATACATCAAGGTGTATTTGATGTTGTTTTTAGTTGACATGTGCAGGTGAAGAAGTATTAAATAATGCAGAAAAATATTCTAAGTCCACATGTCGACACCTGAAGAAATTGTGTCGACACTTCAGAATATCAGTGTCGACACAGAGAAAGATAGTCGACCACATTTATGTCGACACTGGGAAGCAGTGTCGACACATAAAGAAAATCGTCGAACTCAACACTGGGAAGCAGTGTCGACACTGTGAAAGATAGTCGACCAGAGAAAGTTTGTCGACACCGTGAAAGATAGTCGACCAGAGAAAGTTAGTCGACTAGTGAAAGATAGTCGACCAGAGAAAGTTTGTCGACACCATGAAAGATAGTCGACTAGAGAAAGTTAGTCGACTAGTGAAAGATAGTCGACCAGAGAAAAATAGTCGACCACAACTGTGTCGACACTGGGTGGATGTGTCGACACCAGAAGACTGAGTCGACACATTTTGGCAGAATTGAAGATTGTTGTGTCGACACCAGAAGGCTGAGTCGACACATACTAAGTTCTGAATCTACAACAACTGTGTCGACTCCAGAAGGCTGAGTCGACACATACTAACTTCTAAATCTACAACAACTATGTCGATACACAGGACTTGTGTCGACACACTGCAGAGTCTAGACCAAGTTATTTTCTGAAGAAGCTGTGTCGACTTAAAGGCAACTTTGTCGACATCGTCAAAGACTGTGTCGACACCAAAGTCACTTGTGTCGACACAGATAGATAGATTGGTCTCGACACTTTCTAACTGACTGTCTCGACATTTTGCTGTCCAAGGCTAAGGTACAAGAATTGTTTGAAGACTTGACAGTTGTGGGTTGCCACCGTTTAACTGAAGCTGTCAGACCTGTCAGAAATCAGTTAGAAACCGGATCAGCCGGTTACCATGAAGAAAGTCTATAAATAGACACATTCAGAAGGAATTAGACATGAAGCTAAGCTAAGAAAAATAATAGAAGAAGATCTAAGAAGAAGAAACAGAAGGATTACGATCGTGTTGAAGTTTCAATTCAAGAAAGTGAAAAAGAAGATCTTCATCAGAAGGTCTAAGAAGAGGAAGTCTGAAGTATCAGTAAAGGTGTTGGATAGAGGGAGATCCAATCATCTTGAAGAAGAAGAAGGAAGCCATCAGTGGTTTCTCAAGAAGCTGTTTGGAAATCAACTCAGCTAAGTTCAGATTCAAGAAGCTTTGAAGAAAGCTCAGATTCAGTTGATTTCATTAGCTGATCAAGGAGTGTCTTGTCTTCTTCTCTCTCAACAAAGGCAAGACATCAAAATATCTTTTCTAAATTTCTGTAGGATCTGTTTACACAGATCTGAGTTGTAAGCCTGTGTTATAAAGGCTGAGTGTAGGAGAGGTGATCTCTGAGTGGTAGGGCTATTTGCCTGAGTGTAGGAGAAGATTATTCTCTGAGTGGTAGGCCTTGAGGCAAGGCTGAGGTAGGGCTGTTGAGCCTGATTTGTAGGAACCTATCCTAGTTCTGAGCTGTAGGATCTGAGGATCTGAGTATAGTGGAAGTTTGGCCGAATCTAGCACATTGCTAGATAGGTGAAGAAGGAAAGTGGATGTACCCAGATCTTGGGGAACCACTATAAAACATTGTGCAATCTGTGATGCTTAGTTTTCTGTGAATGCTATGCTAGATAATTTAATCTGCAATTGAATTCTGCCTAGATTTATAAACAAGAAATTAGAACCTATTCACCCCCCCCCCTCTAGGTGTTTAGGTTGTCTTGAAAGTAAAACTATCAAGTGGTATCAGAGGGAGGTTCCTCAAAAAGGACTTAACAGTCTGAGGTAGATCTGATAGGCAGAATCAAGATTCAAAAAGATGGGTTCTGGTGAGAATCATAAGGAGCTAGGGTCTATGAAATTACCCATATGCAAGAAAGAAATTTTTGGAATTTGGAAAGAAAGAGTCAGATTGTTTATGGAGGCATCTGACCCAAGGATTTACATCACAGTACAGGAAGGCCCCTTCATACCAATGAAGGTATCAGTTCTTGATGCAAATATCCAAACTCCAAAGAGTTATTCAGAGATGACCAAGGATGAAATCATCTTGGCAACCATGGATAAAAGAGCTCAGAACATTATTGTTAGTGCCATAGATGACTCAACATTTCAGAATCTGATTCACTGCAAGACCTCCAAAGAGATGTGGGACACATTGATTGTCTACATGGAGGGATCTGAAGAAGTAAGGCAGGACAGGAAATTTATGCTCAATCAGGAGTATGAAAGTTTTAGACAAGGAAAATCTGATAGCATAACTGAGTGCTACAAGAAATTCTATAGAATTGTGAATGAGCTTATGTCCTATGGAAGAGTCTTCAGTACTTATGAACTGAATGACAAATTCTTGAGATCCTTAACAAAGGATTGGGACACAAAGATCTGTGCCATAAGAGAAGTGGCTAAATTGGCAGAGATATCTCCTCCCACCTTGTTTGGAAAGTTGCTATCCTATGAAATGCAACTTATGGTGAGGAAGGAGGAGGAAAAGAATTCAAGAGGAGAGCATAGAGAAAAGACTGTGGCATTCAATGCAGAAGCCACCAGAAAGAATAGGAGGAAATCACCATCTCCTCCTAAGGAAGTGGCAGAAGATAGTTCTGAAAATTCAGATAAGGGTTCAGAAAGCTGTGATTCAGATGCAGACTTTGCTGCATTCACAAGGCAATTCCAGAGGTTCTTGAAAAAGAAGCAATGGAAGTCTAGGCCTTCCTCATCACAGCAAGATGATGACTATTATCAGAAGAAAAGGTCATCAAGGAAAGAGAAGAGCAGATTAAAGCCTAGCAAAGCCACTACTTCAAAGATTGTCTGTTATTGTTGCAATAGGCCTGGACATGTAGTGGCTGACTGTCCTGATAAGAGAAAGGAGTCTTCAGACAAGAAGAAGACTCATCAGAAGGGCAAGAAGGAGAAATCTTTTGTTGCAAAGAAAGATAGGAGTCTAACAGACCAGTCAACTTCAGAGTCAGAATCTGAAGCTGAAGCATATATTGGACTATATGCTGTGTCTGAAGAAGAGGAGTTTCTGCAGTTGCTATACTCCATCAATGAACAAAAGGATCATCAGTGTATGGGGCTAATGGCAGGATCAGAAGAGGACATATGCCAGAATCAGTCTGGTCCTAGTAAGGTACAATGTCCTTCTATTACATCTGTTTGTTGTACAAGTGAAGAATCAGCTACATCTGCATCAAGTGATGTAGATGCATCTGAATCTGAAGGAGATGTCTATCAATTGATAGACAAGTATGGGGATTTGTTGCAGGCCCTTAAGAAAAGCAAGAACCTGGTTAAATCTCAGGCTCAGGAAATTGCTGAACTAAGGGTTGCTACAACTGAGTTAGAGAAAGTTATTGATCAAAAATTAAATGAAATTGCCAAGCTGAAGAATATAACTATTATTCAGATGGGCACAATTAATTATACTAATGATCAAGTGAAGAGTCTGGAGGCCAGACTTAGAATTGAAAGGGATTTAGTGGCTAGTTACTCTAAGCCAAAATCTGTCTTACCCTTGATAGATGAATTTGTCACTCAAAAGGGTAAGGCTGGATTAGGATTTAAAGGTAACTCCAGGGCTGGCAGATTCAAGAGGAAAGGCAAAGCCCCTATTCAGCCACTAAATCTTTCAGTCCCTATAAAGTTTAGTAAGGTGAAAGTGCCTTCTAAGAAATATGATCATGAAGATATTCAAGGTTATATTAAGACTAATGTTCTGAAGAACAAGGGTGTAAATGCAAGCAGGCCTACCTATGGTCATAAACCTAATGGTTTTAAGAAATCAGTAGGTGAAGTTGCTGCAGCACCAGCAATGAACAGAAATTCTTCTGACAAGGATGTATCTAGATCTAGATACAATAAGTTTGAATGTTGGTGCTATGGCAAGAGAGGCCATTTTGCACTAGACTGTTGGTATAACCCAAGTGCTATAAAGAACAATAGTCTACCTATTAGAAGAGGTTATGGTAGCTTTAGTAATGCTAACCTGAACCAAGGACCCAAGACTTACTTGGGTTCTAAGGGTAAGTAATTCTGTGTTGCAGGTGAATCCAAGTAACCATGCCCCTATATGGTACTTGGATAGTGGTTGTTCCAGGCACATGACTGGAACAAACGGGCTGCTGAAGGAGTATTCATCTGTCAAAGATGGTCCTAAAGTGATCTTTGGTGGATCTGAAAAAGGAGTCATCAAAGGGTTTGGTAACATTTCTTCTAACCTTATCACTATCACTCAAGTGGCTTATGTAAAAGGTTTGAAACATAATCTAATAAGCATAAGCCAGCTAAGTGATTTAGGATATGACATTTCATTTGTTAAAGATGGATGTCATATCAAAAGGTCAAGTGATCAAAAGATCATATTGACTGGGTATAGGAAGAGAAATGTATATTGTCTTAATTTTGAATGTGAGAATAAGGCTTCTCCCATATCTCTTGTAGCTGATGACAATGCTTCTCATTGTGTTAAGTGGCACAAGAGATTGGCTCATCTAAACTACAAGACAATTGGTCAACTCTTTAGCAAAGAGTTAGTGAGGAATGGACCTCAAGTTAAGTGTATAAAGGAAGGGATATGCTCAGCTTGTCAAAAGGGCAAGCAGGCAAAATCCTCCTTTCAAAGCCTTGAAAACAAGGATTCTGTGAGGTGTTTATACCTTTTGCATATGGATCTTTTTGGTCCTATGCCAGTTCATAGTCTAGGTAGGAAGGTCTACACTTTTGTGGTTGTAGATGACTATTCTAGATTTACATGGGTGTTCTTTCTGAGACAAAAATCTGAAACCCCAAGTGTTTTACTTAATTTTGTAAAGCAAATTCAGAATGAACTGAATAGTACAGTGGTCAAAATCAGAAGTGACCATGGTACTGAGTTTCAATCTGAAAGCATAACAAAATTGTGTAAAGACTTTGGGATTTTCCAAGAGTTCTCCTCACCTAGAACACCTCAGCAAAATGGAATTGCTGAAAGAAAGAATAGAACATTAATTGAAGCTGGTAGAACTCTATTGAGTGACACCTCTCTCCCAGAATATTTTTGGGCTGAGGCAGTTAACACTGCTTGTCATGTAATCAATAGGGCTACTATCACCAAAAGCCACAAAATGACTCCCTATGAGATTGTGAAAGGCAGAAAACCAAATCTATCTTACTTTAGGATCTTTGGTTGCAAGTGTTATATACTTAACAATGGCAAGTCATATTTGACTAAGTTTGCTGCCAAATCCAAGGATGGGATATTTGTTGGGTACAACACAAATAGTAAGGCCTATAGAGTCTTCAACTTGACTACTCAAGTTGTTGAAGAATCTGTGCATATTGTGTTTGATGAAACAAGATTAATCAACTGTGAGTTGTCTTGTAGATCAAATGACTCAACAGGTATAAGCAAAAGTATGGACAAGCTTTCCATTACTGAAGTATCAAAGGAAGATGGGGCATTGGAAAATGAAGGCTTCAGTCCAGGGGGAGAACAAGACACTATAGAAGATGATGAAAGTCAAGAGAATCAGTTAAATGAAGGAGCTGGAGATGTTCAACCAGAAGGAAATCTTCCTCCAGCTACAAGACATTTAAGAGATCATCCAGCTGATCAGATAATAGGTGATCCAAGACAAGGGGTGCAAACTAGAAGCAGAAATCAAAACACAGTTCTACATTCAAGTTTCCTGTCACAAATGGAGCCTAAGAAGTTTGAAGAAGCTATCCAAGACCAGCACTGGATTGATGCTATGCAAGAGGAGCTGAATCAATTTAGGAGGTGCAATGTCTGGGAGCTTGTTCCTAAACCAAGAGGCCACAACATAATTGGCACAAAATGGATCTATAGGAACAAGCTAGATAAAAGTGGAATAATAGTAAAGAATAAAGCAAGATTGGTTGCAAAAGGATACAGGCAGGAAGAAGGGATTGACTTTGATCAAACCTTTGCTCCTGTAGCGGGGCTGGAGGCAATCAGAATATTCCTTGCCTATGCAGCCTATCAAGACTTCAAAGTATACCAGATGGATGTGAAGTCAGCATTTCTGAATGGTGATCTTAAAGAAGAAGTATATGTAGAGCAACCATCAGGTTTTGTAGATCCTCTTAAACCTGATTTTGTTTATAAGCTTAGGAAAGCTCTGTATGGGTTAAAGCAAGCTCCAAGGGCTTGGTATGAAACCCTGTCTACTTTCCTTATTGAGAATAAATTCTCAAGAGGAAAAATTGACAAAACTCTATTCCTTAGGGAATCCAAAGGCAAGATCATCTTAATTCAGATCTATGTTGATGACATAATCTTTGGATCTACTGAAAACAACCTTTGTAAAAAGTTTGCCAAACTTATGCAAGGGAAGTTTGAGATGAGCAGTATGGGGGAACTGAAATTCTTCTTGGGACTCCAAGTAAGACAGACTGATGATGGCTTGTCCATATCCCAGTCTAAGTTCACCAAAGAATTGATTAAGAAATATGGTATGGAGTCATCCTCCACCATGAGAACTCCTATGGGAACAAGTATGCCTATATGCAAAGATGATGCAGGTAAACCTGTTGATGAGACTTTGTATAGAGGAATAGTTGGCTCACTACTATATCTCACTGCTAGTAGACCAGATATTATGTATGATACATGTGTCTGTGCTAGGTACCAAGCCTGCCCTAAAGAATCTCATTATACTGCAGTTAAAAGGATTATGAGATATCTTAAGGGCACACCTAATCTAGGCCTTTGGTACCCTAGGAATAGAGATTTTAAACTAACAGGCTATTCAGATGCAGATTTTGGAGGATGTAAAGAGGATAGGAAGAGTACTACAGGTACTTGTCAATTCCTGGGAGGAAGACTAATATCATGGAGTAGTAAGAAGCAGACTAGTGTGGCAATTTCCACAGCTGAGTCAGAGTATGTTGCTGCTGGAAGCTGCTGTGCACAGCTATTATGGATGCAGCATCAGCTAAACGATTATGGTATTCAAGTAAGTAGAACACCTCTTTTGTGTGATTCTAAGAGTGCAATTTCTATTGCTAATAATCCTGTTTCTCATAGTAGAACTAAGCATATAGAAATAAAATACCATTTTCTTAGAGAACATGTAGAAAAAGAAGACATCTCATTGGAATTTGTGAAAACAGATTATCAAATAGCAGATGTGTTTACTAAGCCCCTAGATGAGACGAAATTCAATAAATTCAATATTGAATTAGGTATGTTAATCATTGATTAGTGTAATCACAAAATCATCAACAATAAAGTTGAAGTGGTAACAAAACATTCAAGTGATATTAAGACACATTGAAGTAGTATAAAGTACTTTGTTGTACTTATAAGTTGTGATGATCAAACAGAAATTAGCTAAGTAAGATGGTGTCGACACATTCAGTAATAATGTGTCGACTCAGGGTAGTAATGTCGACAAGTCAGAGATATTGTGTCGACACAGAAAATATGTGTCGACACTTAAGAATCTTATTGTCGACTTATCCAGGAATGTAGTGTCGAATTCACCAGGGTAGTGGTGTCGACACTTACAGATTTTGTGTCGACACTTATACTAAGAGTCGACACAGAATTTCTGATGCTCTACTATATATCTCTGGTGTCGACATAACCACAAATTGGTGTCGACACATAGTAGACGGACTTGATGTCGAGACTATAGAAGCTTGTGTCGACACATTGCATCTGTGTCGACACTTATAGTCTGTTTTTGGCGTCTTTTGATCTTCTTTAAACAGAAGGTATAAATAGGTCAAGAACTCATTCTGTCGACACGCTTACAAGGTTTTCGAAACCCTGTGTCGACATTCTCTCTCTCTCTCTCTTTCTCTCATCTTTCAAGCTTTCTCGACTGATCCATGGCGCCAAAGATTGAAGACAATGTGAATGAAGGATATGAGTTGGTGCGCCAGGCCTTTGCAGCTGCCCCTCCAGATGTTCTTGGGGTTATCTCTCTCCTCTCCGATTCAGGTTTAGAATTTCTGGTCTCCGAACCATCAAAGATCTGGAAGAAGGAGGTGCACGAGTTCTTTACCTCTGCATCTGTAAACTCTGAAAGTCATGAGATAAAATCCACAGTTCATGGGTCACCTATAGAGATTACACCAAGAAAGTTAAAAACAATTCTGCAATTATCTACAATTGAGAATGAAGAGGATGTCCCTGCTTCTAAATCTAGGGAGGCTCTTCAATGGTGTGGATTGGATTCCACCATGAAAATTGGAGCAGCATTCAACAGGAAAGGAATGAATCAACAGGGCAAGTTCCTGTCAGAAGTAGTTGGAAAAGTTATTCTGTGCAAGCCAGGTGGACATAATAGGATTTCTGCCTATATGTTCAGCCTAATGACCAGGATTGTTTTTACAATTCCTACGGATTGGTCATCTGTAATCTTTGAGAAGATTAAGGAAGGAATCAAGAAGCCAAATCTGGCTAGGATAATGAGTATATGCCTATGTAAGGAGATTCCTGAGGTTATGCAACAACAACCTGGAACTAAAATTAATCACATGAGAAGGATGGACATGAGATTATTCTCCAGATGGGATAGGGTGCTGACCAAAGAAATGCCTGAATTGGAAAGGCAGGATTCACCTGAGAAATCCCCAGGTCATGCTACCAGTACTGGGCATCCATAAGAAGAGCAAGTAAGACTAGAGGTTGAAGATCAGCCTGCATCTACACAAGATCAGGATGCCACAATACCTGCAGTTCAAGAAGAAGAAGTAAGTAAACTAGTTCAGCAAGTTTATTCACCTACACAAACTGTATCTACTCATGACCAGGTACAGGTGCAGGGGGAGCTGGTGAATTTTTCTACAAAAGAGATTTCTAATATTTCTATTTCTACACAGGTCTAGGGGAGCAAGTGCAAGAAGATGCTCAAATTGATCAATCTCCAAATTTGAATACTGCAAATGAGCAAGCCCAGAAGGAATATACTCTGGAGGAGTTATTTCTAAATGATGAAATAATTACTGATAGTCTGGAAGTGGAGCAAGAAATTGAGGGGGAGCCAGTGCATGTTGAGACTGTACAACATGGCACTGAAGCAGCTGCTTCTCCTCCTCCCAAAGAAAGAGTTCAAATTGAGAGTACTTCTGATTCTAAGAATGAAGAAGCCAGGGTGGCTAAAAAGAGAAAACTTATGGTCTTCCAGAGAAGGAGCAAGAGCTATAAGCAGGCTCTTCAGTCTACAGCACATCACACTCCTTCTAACTTTGATTATAACAAGTTCTTGGTAGATTTACAAGTGAAATTGGATGACCACAGAGTGGCTATAGAAAAATATGTTGATGAGAACAACAAGTCCCTGTAATTTGACTTAGCTCAAGATATAAAATCAATTAGGTTTGAGGTCAATATGCATAAGAAGGAAATGACAGATTGCTTCCATAAGGGAGGTAATGATGTGGTATATCTGGCAAAACAACAGCAGACTATCATCCCTAAGGTGGATGACATTGCTTTAAAGCAAAGCTATGTCTTGGAAAATCAGATAAGGATGAATGAAAATTTAACTGAATCTCATCATAAGATTATTGAGGAATTGAAAAAGATTGTTCTAAGTCTGCCTGCAACTAGATCAAAGGAAATGGAAGAATTTGATAAGAACTTTCAAGCTGCTATTGATTCTGTTAAAACTGCTATCACAACCTCTCAAAAGGAAATATCTGACAAGCTTCAAAAGTTAAAACCATTTTTTAAAGAGGGTGTGAATTATCTAGATGGTCAAATCAGATTTCAGAAGGAAGATCTAAGAGATCATGTTTCTAGAGAAGCCATAAAGGGGGAGAGGATGCTAGTTCATGCAGGCTCAGAGCACACCAAATGGGTGACCAATAGTATTAGAGCCACATTGGGATATCCGCCATTGTGTGATGATGCTATGGTGGTTGAGTCAGGAATACAAACAAGTCTACTTGAAGGCAATCAACCTGAGGTTGCCCAAGTCATTTACCCCCTCCAGATTATGATATGATTGATCAGCAGGTTCAAGGGATGTATAGTCCTCCAAAGGAGGTTACTAATATTGTTATTGGGAAGGTTGATAAGCCTGAGGCTACTTTGAAAGACCAGCAAGATGCTCTTCTATCTAAGAAAAGGTTTAGAGAGTAGGCTGAACTTAAGCCAGACTTTGAGCAGTGGAGTCCTACTTCTAGAAATATAATACTCACTGCATGGAAGGCTGTCAAAGACGAAGTGCATGAAAGAGGCAAGTGGTACAATGAGATGGAATGGCAGAAGTATAAAGCCAGGCAAGAGGTAATTGTACAGTTTAAAAGAAAAGCCAAGCTGGGTAGGCTGCCTCCAGATGCTCAGGAGCCAAGCAAGTACTTCCCAAAGCCCTTTCATTATTTTGAAAGGCAAAGGCTCAAGGAAGAAGCAAAGAAGAAGGCTGATCTAAAAGGCAAGAAGCCAGCTGAAGATTCTGAAGCTCCTGTGAAGGCTCAAGTTCTATCTGGCAAAGGAATTGTCATTAAAGAGCCTGATCAGTCTTAATTCTTAGTTCTTTCAAAGTGTTTTGTAATGTTTTGATTAAATCATTAGATGTAAATCTCTGTATTCAAACATTATCAAGTTATAAACAAAATGTTGTGTGTTTATATTAAGTATTCCTGTTATGTCATATATCATCAGTTTATACTTTTTATAAATGGTGTATATCATTGGCTATAGGGTTATGACTTCTCCAAATAGGGGGAGATTGTTGGGTACATTGGAAAATGTGTACCTGATTTGAAGAAGCCCAACTTAGCTCAATGATATACATCAAGGTGTATTTGATGTTGTTTTGAGTTGACATGTGCAGGTGAAGAAGTATTAAATAATGCAGAAAAATATTCTAAGTCCACATGTCAACACCTGAAGAAATTGTGTCGACACTTCAGAATATCAGTGTCGACACAGAGAAAGATAGTCGACCACATTTATGTCGACACTGGGAAGCAGTGTCGACACATAAAGAAAATCGTCGACCTCAACACTGGGAAGCAGTGTCGACACCGTGAAAGATCGTCGACCAGAGAAAGTTTGTCGACACCGTGAAAGATAGTTGACCAGAGAAAGTTAGTCGACTAGTGAAAGATAGTCGACCAGAGAAAGTTTGTCGACACCATGAAAGATAGTCGACCAGAGAAAGTTAGTCGACTAGTGAAAGATAGTCGACCAGAGAAAAATAGTCGACCACAACTGTGTCGACACTAGGTGGATGTGTCGACACCAGAAGACTGAGTCGACACATTTTGGCAGAATTGAAGATTGCTGTGTCGACACCAGAAGGCTGAGTCGACACATACTAAGTTCTAAATCTACAACAACTGTGTCGACTCCAGAAGGCTGAGTCGACACATACTAAGTTCTGAATCTACAACAACTGTGTCGACACACAGGACTTGTGTCGACACACTGCAGAGTCTAGACCAAGTTATTTTCTGAAGAAGCTGTGTCGACTTAAAGGCAACTTTGTCGACATCGTCAAAGACTGTGTCGACACCAAAGTCACTTGTGTCGACACAGATAGACAGATTGGTCTCGACACTTTCTAACTGACTGTCTCGACATTTTGCTGTCCAAGGCTAAGGTACAAGAATTGTTTGAAGACTTGACAGCTGTGGGTTGCCACCATTTAACTGAAGCTGTCAGACCTGTCAGAAATCAGTTAGAAACCGGATCAGCCGGTTACCATGAAGAAAGTCTATAAATAGACACATTCAGAAAGAATTAGACATGAAGCTAAGCTAAGAAAAATAATAGAAGAAGATCTAAGAAGAAGAAACAGAAGGATTACGATCGTGTTGAAGTTTCAATTCAAGAAAGTGAAAAAGAAGATCTTCATCAGAAGGTCTAAGAAGAGGAAGTCTGAAGTATCAGTAAAGGTGTTGGATAGAGGGAGATCCAGTCATCTTGAAGAAGAAGAAGGAAGCCATCAGTGGTTTCTCAAGAAGCTGTTTGGAAATTAACTCAGCTAAGTTCAGATTCAAGAAGCTTTGAAGAAAGCTCAGATTCAGTTGATTTCATTAGCTGATCAAGGAGTGTCTTGTCTTCTTCTCTCTCAACAAAGGCAAGACATCAAAATATCTTTTCTAAATTTCTGTAGGATCTGTTTACACAGATCTGAGTTGTAAGCCTGTGTTATAAAGGCTGAGTGTAGGAGAGGTGATCTCTGAGTGATAGGGCTATTTGCCTGAGTGTAGGAGAAGATTATTCTCTGAGTGGTAGGCCTTGAGGCAAGGCTGAGGTAGGGCTGTTGAGCCTGAGTTGTAGGAACCTATCCTGGTTCTGAGCTGTAGGATCTGAGGATCTGAGTATAGTGGAAGTTTGGCCAAATCTAGCACATTACTAGATAGGTGAAGGGGGAAAGTGGATGTACCCAGATCTTGGGGAACCACTATAAAACATTATGCAATCTGTGATGCTTAGTTTTCTGTGAATGCTGTGCTAGATAATTTAATCTGCAATTGAATTCTGCCTAGATTTATAAACAAGAAATTAGAACCTATTCACCCCCCCTCTAGGTGTTTAGGTTGTCTTGAAAGTAAAACTATCAACAGAGTTTCTGATGGGCTTCCCCGAACACCTTCCAGGGACGTTCCTACCCTCCCTTTTTATTTTTTTTGTAAATATTAGATTTTGTTTCATTTTTGTTCCGCATACTTGCGTTGCAACATTGGTGACAATATTGGATTTAAGTATGGGGGTGTTATCGTGCTTTCCTTTCTGCACTTCCATTTTCCGCACTTAAAAAATTTTAAAATAAAAAAAAAACAAAACTCAAAAATTATAGAATGAAAACACAAATAATAATAATAATCTTTTGTTTGTTTTATCATCAAAAATTTCAAAAAAAATTTATTACCAACCAAAAATTCAACAAAAAAATTATATTTAGATTTACTTTGTAAATATTTTACTTTGTAAATATTTTTCAAATAAATCAAATAATCCTTTCTTAATCATTTTTTGCTCTAAAAATATAGTTGCGAGTTTATTTATATGTGAATTTCATTAATTCTTTATTTACTATTCGTTTGTTAATTAGAGATTGATAAATTTAAATAGTGGGGTTATGTTTTAAAGAATATCTTATGTTTTTCTTCTTAATATAGGGGACTTATTTTAGGCACTACTTCTAATTTATCTAAAATAGAAGCATGTGTATTATGTAAGAAAAAACAACTATAGACTTCAATTATTTCTACTTCAAGCTTCTTGAAATACATGAACGTTCAATTTATCAAAGTTGCTCTCAATTTTTTTTATTAAAAGCTAGTATTCTTCATGAAAAAATAAACCCTATCTACCCATATTTATCATGTTTTACTTGACATGATAAAATTTCTATCCTTAAAAGAACCTATGTTCAATGAGAATAAGATTTCGTTCTGTAAACATATGCATCCAATATTTTAAAAGATTATATGTTATAGAGTAAGAGGATAAAATTCATTACTCCTATACATATACATTGGGATATATTGAAGTTGTTCAAAATAAATATATGTTAGGAAAATAAGATTTCATTTTCCTAAAAAATCCATTTGAGGTTAGAGAAAAAATTACCTCGCCTCCAAGCCTAATCCCTCTTCATAAACCAAAACAACTCCCTTAGTCAATTTCAATGATTCTAGAATTAATTTAAAATCTTTTTGAGAGCATAATTTTAAATTGCATTATTTCCTTTAAAACTCTTGTAAGCTAAAGTTCCTATAATTCCAATCTATTTTTGTTAGCTAACGATTACAATTTATGTTTGCTATTTGGTTACTTCAAGAAGTCTTTTTGGCCAAAACTTTTCCTCAATTTAAATCATTTTCATGGATTAGGACTTAACTCTTATACCCCAGATGTTTATCTAGATCTCTCTTTCAATTAATTTAAGCGGTAGTAAATTTAGGATTTTTTTAATTCCCTATAAGTTCATCACCAACTTTTGCTCAGGAATAGCAAAAGCTTAAGTATGTGGGTATTTGATAAGTTGTAAATATACGTATATTTTAGTACTTCTATTAGATCATTTTAGTTTATTTTCGTTGTTTTTAGTTATTTTTCTTCAATAAAATGTTTCCTTTTTGTAAAAATTGTTCTAACTTAGCTTTATTTTATTTTTCAAAAAAATTTCAGAAAAAGCTAAAAAACCGACCAGACATGCTCGTGTCCCCATGACCGACATGCCCATGTCATGCCCTTGACGTTCAACCATCGACGATCCCAGCTCGACGTTCGAAGTTCGCCAAACCAGACCTGACACGCCCATATTCAAACTGACATGCCCGTGTCAATCTAGCTCAATGTTCAGCATTCGTCGACCCCGGCTCAAAGCTCGACACCTTCACCAGTCAAACCTTCTTGATACGCCAGTGTCTAGCCAGACAAGCCCATGACCAACATGTGTCCCATTCTAGAAGCTTCCAGAAAGTCACCAACTGACCAGAATTTTGCTTCTCCTACACCCCAGCCCAACACGCCCACCGACACGCCCGTGACCAGAGGGTGTGTCCCCTCCTTTTTTGTCTATAAATAAAAAGTTTCTGAAAGGTCCAAGGGTTCAAACTTTTGAGCCAATTTTGTGTGTTAGTAGGCTTCCTTGGTGTATTTCCATACAATGTAAGGAGACTTTCTCCCCCTCTCTTTTAGTGTTTGTTTTAGCTTTGTGATAGTTTATTTTCATTAATAAAATATGTTAGTTTTTCTCTCCTTATATTGTCATGAAATGCATGTGGGCATCCAAATTTTATTCCTCTTGTATCCTTTGTTTTTCCTTTTTTTTCTCTTTATGTGTGTGTGTGTTTTAAAAATAAATAAATAATTATTATGTTTATTTATTCAATTTGTCATTATAATAGGCTGTGTTCTAGTTTTCTTTCTAACTATAATGTTGTTATGATAGTTTTATTTTCCTCTTGTTCTCTTTTGGTTTCATGTCTTTTTAAAAGTGTTTTTATTTTCTTTCTTATGGGTTTGTAAAAGAGGTTTTAAAAAGTGTTTTTGATATTTTTACTTAGTTTTTTTAGGATCGTAAAACTTTTTGTCCTTTAAATTTTATTTTAACTTTTTAATCGCTTTTATGAACATCCCAAAATAAAAAGTCGTAATTTTAATTTTTGAAAGACTTTAGTTTTTGCTTTGTTTTGAAAACCTTTTGCTCTTTTGATTTTTATTTCTTCTTTTTTTGTGCCTTTTGTAAACTTTAGGAAAAGAAATCTTATTATTTTAATTTTTAAGTAACTTTGTTTTTTTACACTTTAATAGTGTGTGTGAGTGTATGAGTTATCTTTTCATTTTGTCTTTTTCAAACTTGATGAAGTGTGTGTGAGTGTTTGAGGTAGTTTTTATCGCTTTCTTTATGGATTTCTTCAATTACTTAGAGTGCGTGCGTGTACGAGATAATTTTTACAGTTTTTTTTTCAATTATGAAGAGTGTGTGTATGCGTATGCATTTATTTCCCGCCTACTCATTTGAGTAGGACTTGCTTTAATTTTCCACCTACTCATTTGAGTAGGACTTTGTGTGTGTTTTTATTCATGTAGAGTGTATGCATTTATTTCCTCCTACTCATTTGAGTAGGACTTGCTTTTAATTTTCCTCCTACTCATTTGAGTAGGACTTTGTATGTGTGTTTGTTTTTATTCATGTAGAGAGTGTGTGTGTGTGTGTGTGTGTTTTATATCTGTAGAGTGTGTGTGTGTGTGCATCTATTTCTTCCTACTCATTTGACTAGGACTCGCTTTTATTTACCGCCTACACGTTTGAGTAGGACTTGTCATTTCAATTATGTAAATTTTTCCCTTTTTGTATATTTGCTCCTTTTCTTTTATTATAAGTTTGGTTGAGCGCGTGTGTTTTCCATCTTTAGTAGATTTTCTCTTTCTAATATTAGGGTACCTTATTTCTTCTTATTTTTTTGTAACCCTTTAGCGTTAAATTTAGAACTCGCACCTCACCAAAATAATAAGTCATCCCCATTGTAATGAGTGGCTAATCGTTCTTAGCCCTCGGCATCGATGAGCATTGGGACAAATAAAATAACTCGAAATAATTAAAGTTCCTTTTCTCACTTTAATTTAAGTACTTAAGGTTTGCCCCGGGTTTACGATGCGTAGGACCACATATCGATGTGTGGGCCCTATTTCCATTATCAATACGCTAGCTTGCCGAGAGGCCGTGCGTATGGACAAATCACCCTTGGGTAAATAGACTTGTGTGCATTCCCTCGAAAGAGGAGAAGCGTAACTCTATCGGATTGGGTTCCCCACCCAATAGCGGGGTTCTTAGCGTAATGTAGGCATTAAGAGGAATCCTTCGTCGGACTTGCGTTCGGTCGAATAGTCTTAATGTTCAGGTGAGCGATATTCCTAGAGATAGGTGAGCTCATGTTTGTGGAACCTCCACGGCAAAGTTGCCTTTTATTAATTTAAAATTTTAGTTCTCTAGTTATTAAGAGTTATTTTAGTCTTAATCTGATTCGGTGTCGAGCGTTAACCCTTCATCGAATTTTCTAAATCGTTTTTGCGCCTTTATTTAATTCGCCTTAGTTAATTAAAGATCCCCAATGAATTTTCAGTAAAATAATAGTTTCTCCTGGAGCAGTAGGGATAACTAACCAGACCCCGAGGATAATACGGCCTCTTAATGCCGGCATGGCATGGCATCATGACGCGTGTTTTCTCTTACTCTGATATAATTTTTAAATGTGAAAAAATGTGAGTTGTGTTAGTAGACGATGTGTCATATTAATACGATGCTCTCGATGATCTCGATGTCTGACGCTATCGCGACACGGTATTGCTACTGCCACATTGTACCTCACAAAGAGGTACTTCTGATAAAAAAGCTTTGCTACCGCTGACATTAGCACTACCACCGGGCGATATCTTAGAGAAGCCATTTCTAGCCTCAGGAAACTTGAGGCGATACAAATCTCCCCAACTAAAAGAATTTCGCACCGAAATTATATATGGCAGGAAAATACAGGAGTATCAGTAATACAAAAGTATACCTCAATCGAATAGCTCAAGGAACTCCGCCCTCATGGTTTGTTCCCGCTCCCAAGATAGCTCCTCACCGAGATAGTTGTCCTAATGGACCTTGACCATCCTGATAGACATATTCCGAATTTGATTGACTTTCGATTCTTCGATGCGAATAAGTTTGACCTTCGTTGTCAATACACCATCAATCGACACCTGATCTGCCACAACCACCTTCGTAGGCTCCAACACTTCTTTCCATAATACTGATATGTGGAATACATCGTGTCGACCGCTTAGTTCTGTTGAAAGCTTCAGTCAATATGCGGTTTCACCAATGCACTCCAATATCTCAAATGGCCCAAGGTATCTCAGACTTAGCTTTTTCAAGCGTCGAATCCTTGATATGCCCTTGAACGGTTTGATCTTCAAATATACCCAATCGCCCATGACAAATTCGTCATTTCTGTGTTTGGCGTTATAATACTTAGCCTGTCTATCCTAAGCGATCAACAACTTCTCCCGAATTGTATATGAAAGAGAGGGGATAGATTTGCTTAACTCTAGAGGGAGGGTGAATAGAGTATTTTAAATACTTGATTTGTTTTTATGGTGGAATTAAAATAAGTGATAATAATATATAAAAGAGACGGATAAACAAAACTATCACAGCATAACAAAATAAAGAGAAACACAACCAGAAAACACAAGGAGTTTAAATGGTTCCCCAAAACTGGGTACATCCACTCTTCTACTACCCTGATAAAAATCCACTAACAGGTTTTGTTCAGGTGCCCTACCACCAGAGGTTTTTGCTCAGGTGCCCTATCACAACAAGATCTATTTTAAGGGAGATCTCACAACCCTTTAGGCTTTTGATCAGGTGCCCAAAAACAAACACAAGTCTTTTATTTAGGAGACTTGACAACCAGGTGATAACTTTTGAAGGGAGATAAAAACCCTTCTGACAAAGAGGTAAAGAAAGTGACGGTGTCTTCTCTTTCTCAAACAACTTGAGAAGACAAGTGGATTGCTATTGTCAAAGCTCCCCCTAAAATATTGAATAGTTCAGGAAAGAAGGAAGCTTTGCTCAGGGTGTAGGCCTTCAACTAGATTGAAGTTTCTTTAGGAAGCTTTAGATAGAAGAATGTTGTTAGTCTCTCAAGAATCCTGAAGCCAGAAACTGAAGAAGACAAAAGATCTTTTTGTGTTGTTCTTCTACAATTTCCTTTAAGCACACTAGCAAAATACTGTGCAGAGAATGTATTCTGAATATCTATTATTTTCTGTATACTTTTCTTCTGTATCATTGTATCTCGTGTATTTGTGTTGTTGAGAGGAAGAAGAAAAACCTTTTTATATTCTGTGCAGTAATTAGCTTTTGAATTTTGAATAGAATCCTTGAATTACTGCTCAGAATTTTGGGGGTTGAAACGGTTGGAAATAGTCTTAAATGAGTTTCCTCAACTGTCCTAGTAAATAAGCAAGTAATTAACTCTGTGAAATCCATAATTAATGTTGTCTTGGAACGACTATATTCTTGATAATATAAGCATTAATTATTCAGAGAATTACTGCCTTAGAATAACATAATTAGGAGTCAAACAGAGAGATAAAACACAAACTGACTCTGAACAGAATTAGTCGAACTCAGAACAAATTTCGTCGACCTGAACTCCAAGTTCGTCGGGCTGAGATATCTGTTTCGTCGACCTGAGCTCAACGAACATCGATCTAGAAAATAACTGTTAATACTGAGCTCTAAGTTCATCGACTAGAGAATCATAGAAGAGGAGGGAGTTCGTCGACTTGAGCTCGGATATTGTCGAGCTCAACTCAGATAAGGAACTCTGAGTTCGTCGATCCGAGATCGATGATCGTCGAGCTGAGTTCGAAGAACTTCGAACTAAATTCTGAACTCTTTAAAATAGCATTTCTTCTAAGTCTGAGTCTCTGGAGTCTCCTGAAGGCTGGAACATAAGAGTCTAACCTAATCAGACTGACTTAACCTTAAAACAAATAAATTGACCCTAAATTATACATGATGGGTCAACGATCCTAATTAGTGAACCTAGCCCAAATCCAAACTGGGGTTCCAACAATCTCCCCATATTTGGGTGAGGTCACTAACCAAAAAGGAATTAAAAACTGAAAAACATTGCAATAAATATCTGACATACTTTTAAAACAATCAGCAGATATGATATAGCTATGGTTATATATATAGTTCAGATAAGAAACAACCAAACATAAAAGATCAAAAATCAGCAAGAGGAGGAGCATAAGTTGATTTTTCAAAAATAATTGTCCTGTTTGGATCTTCAGCTTCCCTCTGAGTCATCTTCATGTCTTGGGACCCAATAATTTTTATAGATGCAGCTCTGGGCACTACAGCTTAAGTATGAATCTGTATGTATTCATTAGGATAAAATAAGCTTTTGTTTACCTGAAACTTGTTGAGCTCTTTCTGTCTGTAAGAGGACATAGTTGTAAATTAAGATATATCTTCTCCTTATTTTTTGTATTTATTGATTTGAGATAGAGCTATAGTCTCCTTGAGTCTGGCCATCCTGTAAACTGTATCTAGCTCAGGTTCATAAGAGGGAGAAGGAGGTCTCTCTGGATTGGAAATCTGTTAAGCATTTTGAGAATTTTTCTGAAGAGGAGTTCTGTACTGAATTGATAGCTGTTGAAAGTTGCCTTGATTGGACCTCTGTTGATGTTGGATTTGATAATAAGACTTTAGAGGTCTGCACTAACTGTATTTTCCAGCTGGTCTGGAAGACTGATAGTATGCTGAGCTTTATGACTGAGAAACATTTCCTAATGAACCTACAACAGCAAGAGGAGGAGGAGGAGGTCCTCTCCAGGTCTGCTTATGTGGAGAACTGTATATTTTCTTTTTCTTCCTTTCCTTTAGCTCATTCTTGGAGAATCTCATCCAGTGAGGCATGTCTATAGGGAGAGGAAAGTTATTTAGAATGTAGTAAGGAGTGTCAGCAGTAGGATTTTGCTTAGGAACAGCTTTGGAAGGAGCCTTTCTCTTCTTGGATTTTCTTTCCTTGGTACTAGGATCATCTAAATAAAAATCCTCATCATCATCATCATCATATGATTCAACAGGATTAGCATATAAATCATCAATTTCTTTTAATTGCTCATCAAAAATGTTTTTCTTAGCCTAAGGCTCAGTAGATAAACTTTGGAAGGGAAGGGTAGCTGCTGAATTTGAATCTGCTGGTTTCTCTTGAAAATCTTCTATGTCTACAAACATAATGTCATCCGTATCTAGTATAAGGCTTTCATTCCAAAGAGCCAAAATAGGAGATTCGGCTTAGGGTTCAGAGGATTTAAGAGCAGAAACTGGCTCTACACATTCTGTAACAACTGCTGCTTCTTTGAACTCTGGAACTGCAAAACTTTCCTTAAGTTGCTTCACAACTTTAGGACTTAAGGGTGAGGTATAACAAACTATAAACTTATAGTGATCTTGCTAAATAATTGGTAAATCATATCTATATTCTTTATTAAAAGAATCTAACAAATGAAATAAATCAACTGTGGGATTGATAATGCAATCACCAATAATTATAATCTCTAGAATAGCTGTTGTTGCTGCTGGAGCAGGAGCTTCTTCATAGAACATCTCTCCATGCCTGGATTCAGAGGGTACTGAAACCAGGCCCCTAGAAGAAGAAGTGATAGAGGAAAAAGGAGCAACAAGAGCAGAAAGAGAGGAGATGGAGGCAGCAAGAGGTACAATTGCCTCTACTATAAGATTCCTTATGGGTGGAGTAATAAGCTCCAAGAGGTTGGAAATGGAGGGAGGATCTAATTACATAAACTCAGGAGGTGTCTGAGTAGATACAAATGTATAGATGGAGGAGGTAGATGGAATGAGAGGAGATGGAGGAATGAAATTAGTCATAATTTAATCCTGAGCAGGTGATAAATGTTGATGAGGAGAATGAGGTGGAGATGGTGATGGTAAAAGATCAAAATTTTGAAATGACAAATGGAATATTATGGAATGTCATCAAGATGAGGAGGTAAAGGGGATTGAGGAGGTGTTGACTGAGGTTGGGATGGTGAGGCTGGAGGGATTGGATAGGAAGTGGTTGGTTGTTATAGGGGATTTGAGGAAGGAGATATTTGAGGTGGAGATGGAGGAAGAGCAGGAACATCTACTATAGGTGGGGGAGAGTTTGTTACTGCCCTGATGTCCTCAGAAGCTCTAGAAGAGGAGGAATCCTTGGATGGCTTAGGGATGGTCCTCTCCCATCTACCAAATAAGGTAGAAGTTAGCCTCTTGGATTCATTGATTAATATAGTCTGGGAGACTAATAGTTCAGGAGCCTTTGCCTGGAGGAAGATGCCCAAAATCCTCCCAAAACAAACTTCCTTCTTAGAATTCTTTTTATTAATCAAATTAAAAAATAGCACACCCCAATTAATCAATTTATTATTAACCAGAGCACGCATTACTAGAAATTGGTGCTTAGTAATATAGTCATGGGTTGTGTGTTTGCCCAGCAAAACCATTCCTACTACATCAGCCAAAAACTTGTATTCTACAAACAAGTTTTTTAACAACTTATTAGAGTTTCCCTCTGAGTGACCCATCTTAATCAGCATAGAATCATAATAAGAACTATCTAATTCCATATCTTCTTCTCCTTTAACCAAACCAATAATCTCAGAAAAAATAGCAGGTGTTAGAGTAACCTGTTGTCCTGCGATGGTACCAATCTTATTTCTGCATCTAGGGAAGTTGAAGTGTAGACCCATTCACTTATCTCGGTCACTGGAAGTTTGATCCTGGTGGTCATAAGTTTCCTCAGTTGTTGTTCTTCAAATAGTTGCAGAATATCCGTGAAGATCTGATCGGAATGGCTGAATGAATCAAAGACAATGTCGAATCTAGTATCGTATTTCATGCTGGAGAGTGCAGTCGCCGTATTGCCATTGTTTTCCTGCAAATACAAGTGAGATCAAGTGTAAGAGAACTGGAGAGCGCGGGATAGAGCTCGAAGAAAACCTAGTTATAGGTTTTTAGAATATGAAGAGGCGAACTCTATCCTGCGAAAAATAAAAGAAATCTTCGTTCTCAGGTCGACGAAAAATTTCATGAAGAGATAATATCGTAGATCTCAGTTTGAAGAGGGGAAAAATTTTCGTCGTTCTCAGGACGGCGAACACTTTTTTGAAGCAAGATTGTCGATCTCCGCTCGACGAAAATAACTACACACAGAGAGTTCGTCGATCTTAGGTCGACGAATTTTCTCAAGAGGAGTTCTCAGATCGTCGATCTCCATTCGATGAACTGTGACCAATTCTTCGACAACAGACAGAAATAAAATTAATGCTTCTCCATCAATCATACCTAGATGATTTAGAAAGAACAGATGTTTCTTCTCATCAAATGGTTTTGTGAAAATGTCTGCTCTTTGTAAATCAGTAGAGAAAAAGACAAGTATAATTTTTTTTTTCTACACACTCTCTAATGAAATGATTTCTAATTTATATATGCTTTCTCCTACTATGATGCACTAGATTTTGTGTAATAGAAATTGAACTAGTACTATCACAAAATATAGTTGAATTATTTAAATTGAAACCATAATCTAGGAGTTGGTTTTGAATACACAATATTTATGAACAACAACTGCCAGTTGCAATGTATTCAACCTCTACGGTTGAAGTGGACACAGATGTCTGCTTCTTACAAAACCAAGACACAAGCCTATCACTAAGGAACTGGCATGTTCCTGACGTGCTTTACCTATCAATTCTACATCCAGCAAAGTCAACATCTGAGAATCCAGTTAATTCAAATTCTTACATAGTTGGATAAAAGAGTCCTAGATTTAGGCAACCCTTTATATATATCAAAATCTTTTTAAGAAAAATTTTGTGAGATTCTTTAGGGTTTAGTTGAAACCTAGCATAAAGACATGTAGCAAATATTATGTCTGGCCTACTCGCTATGAGATATAATAAGGACCCAACAATAACCCTATTTGTTTTCTGATCAAATGGCTTGTCATCTTCATCAGAATCAATCACAGCATTGGAAGCCATGCGTGTTTTCTTGGTTTAGGCATTAGTCATCCCAAATCTTTTAACTAATTCCTTAGCATATTTTGACTAGGAAATGAAAAATCCATCTTGGGATTGCTTCACTTGGAGACCAAGGAAGTAATAAAGCTCACTCATGCTACTCATTTCAAACTTGGAATGCATCAGGTCAGAAAACCTTTTGCATAGTTTGGAATCAGTGGAGCCAAAGATGATGTCATCTACATATATTTGTACAAACAATATGTTATTATTATGATGCCTAGTAAACAAAGTTCTATCTACAATGCCCCTAGTGAACTTATGCTCTAAAATAAAACTAGTTAGGGTCTCATACCAAGCACTTGGAGCTTGCATTAAACCATAGAGAGCTTTATGCAATTTGAAAACAAAAGAGGGATGAGTTGGATAAATAAAACCTAGTGGTTGTTAAACATATACTTCCTTTTTGAGTTCACAATTCAAGAAAGCACTCTTGACAAACATTTGGTAGACTTTGAACTTTTTGTAGGCTGTATAGGCAAGAAAAATCCTGATAGCTTCAAGTCTTGCAACTAGTGCAAAGGTTTGATAATAATTAATTCCTTTTTCCTTTCTATAACCTTGAGATACTAGTCTTGATTTATTCCTTATGATAGCTCCTTGTGCATCCAATTTATTTCTGAATACCCATTTAGTTTCAATGAATTGATAGCCTTTGGATCTTTGAACTAAATCCCAAACCCTGCATCTCTCAAACTGATTGAGCTCCTCTTGCATTACAATAATCCAGTGTGGATCTTGCTCAGCATCTTGTATGGATTGGGGCTCAAGTTGAGATATGAAGCAAACATACATCAAATCTTGGTTGAGTTGATGCCTTGTTTACACACCAACTGATATGTCTCCAATCACTTAAGATACAGGGTGATCTCTAAGTGTGACAAGATCAGTTGGAGGAGTTGGTTCAGCAAAAACATTGGGAAATAATTTATCTTGTGGAATTAAATTTGTTATTGAAGGTTCAACAATTATATAAATGATCTCTTCTTCACTATCTTCATCAATATGTGGAGAAGGATATGATTCAGCCTCATTGGTGAGGTTCAGATCATCCAATTTCTCACATAGTTGGGGTACCTACAATAAGTTACTAGTAAAAGAATCCTTCTCCATGTAAAACATGTTAGCTTTATCAAAAGAAATATGAACAGATTCTTCTAGTTTCAAAGTAGATTTATTAAATACCCTATAAGCCTTGCTGACTTGGGAATATTCAAGAAAAATTCCCATTGCAGCTTTGGCTTCAAATTTTTTAAGGTGTTTCTTGTTATTATTATGAATGTAACAAACAAAACCAAAGATTCTAAAATAGTCTATTTTAGTTTGCTTCCCTTTGAGTAATTAATAGGGAGTCTTGCCCTTAAGTTTATGTATCAAACATCTATTCAGGACATAATTTGCAGTGCTTATAGCCTCTGCCCAAAAGGATAGGGGCATGTGAGCATCTACAAATAATGTTCCTACAGCTTCAATCAGGTTTTTATTTTCATTTATGCTACCCCATTTTGTTGAGGAGTTCTAAGAGCAGAGAAATAATGCCTGATACCCTCCATCTCACAGAATCCTTGCATAGGAAGAGATTCAAACTCAGTACCATGATCAATTCTGATCAATGCAACTGGAGTAGAATACTCAATCTTTGTGCTCTTAATAAAATATGTAAGACCTTTAAATTTATCTGACTTGTTTCTCAAGAAGAACACCCAAGTGAACCTAGAGAAGTCATCTACTATAACTAAGGTGTAAGATTTCCCTCCCAGGCTCTGTACCGTAATGGGTCCAAAAAGATCCTTGTGAAGCAGGTACAGAATCCTAGGTGAATCACACTTATTAATAGATTTAAAATAATTTTTAGTTTTCTTGCCTAATTGACAAGCCCTGCAAAGGCTTTCCTTCTTATAGGGGCAAGAAGGCAATCATCTAACAAGGTTGTCCCTAGAGAGTTTTGCAATATTTTTCAGATTAACATGTCCTAATCTGTTATGCCATAATTTATTATTATTACTAATTTGATTAAATAGTCAAATTTCTGACCTAGTAGATTTGAAGTTTACTACATAAATATTTCCTTGCCTAAGGCCAGTTAAGTCAGTTTTATTATATACAGAAGTAATAATGCAGGAAATTTGATTAAATGATACCTGATAACCTTCATCACATAATTGTCTTATGAATATCAGGTTATGTTTGAGACCATTTATATATGCTACCTTCCAGAAAGTGACAGCTCCAACTTTAACATTCTCATAGCCTTCATTTTGGCAATAGTTGGAGTCACCCAATATCACCTTTGGACCAAGCTAGGACTTGTAGTTTGTTAAATTGTCTTTGCTTCCTGTCTTGTGCTTTAAACATCCACTATCCAGGTATCACTGTTCCTTTGTGGTAATAATTGCCTTTTACCTGCACAAAAACAGATTAGGTGTTCTTGATCAAGATAACCTTGGGTCCCTGATTCTTTTCAAACTAAAAACTAGAAATTAAAGAGCTTTCATGTTGGTTCTTATATCCTAGAGGATGAAATTTTCTAAGTGTAATAATCCATTGTGTAAAGGGTCTGACAAATTCTTTTGGTTTATTGAATGTTCATAAAGAATTTAAGTTTCTGTTGAACTGAACTGGGATAGATGAATTCTGATAAGTTCGCCGATCTAAGGTCGACGAATAGGGATGTGTTCGTCGAACTCTGCTTAGAGAATGGAAATATTAATTCTTTGTGCCCCAATATCGTCGAAATCGTTTCGAAGAACCATATAGGTTTCGTCGATCGCTGTTCGAAGAATAATTATAATAGAAATCTACATTCGGAGTTCGTCGACCTAGGTTTGATAAACTGTACACATTTCGTCGATCTGAGTTCAACGAAAATAGTTGAACATTGTTATGATTAAGAATTTTCTTGTTCTTTCTCTTTTTCTTAGGTTTCTATTTTAATACAGTTGGTTCATTATTCTCATCTACTTTTTCTTTTCCCTTTTCTGATATAAATTTTATGGGGGTTGAAATTATATTTTTCTAAATAAGATGAGGTTGGATTGATGAAGCACCAAAGCCCAGTTTGATATTTAGCCTGACATTAACAGTGCTTGTGATGTTCATCAATTTTATACTTCTCCCATTCAAGGATTCTTCAAATTACTTAGCCTCATTTAATTTAGATTTCAATGATATGATTTGTTTTGAGGCTATAACTAGTTCATCCTTTAGCTTTATATTTTCAGAAAATAGGTTATCTTATTCAGTTAATTTTTCTCTGAGAAGTTTGATTTCCTACTCAGATTTAATAAGGTCATTACATAATAACTTAAACTCAGTTTTAAAATTTTCTGAATTAAAATCAAATGAGGATATTACCTGATCCTCTTTTTATTCAGAATCTTCATTTTCTGAATCTTCAGCTTCTGAGGGATTGCCTGATGCATTGATATCAATCTAGTAAAGTTCCTTTGCTTTTGCTTCTTCTTCATTTTCACCAGAGCTGGAAGATGAAGATTCTTCTTCTATGTCACTCCAGGTTTCAGCAACAAACCCTTTGTACTTCCTCTTATGCTTGCTGGAGGAGGACTTGCTGTAATGCTTTTTAGATTACTTATCTCTTCTTTTCTCCTTCTTCTGATTCTCTGGACACTCAGGAAGAATATGTCTAGGCTTCCTGAAGCCAAAGCAAACAATTTCCTTAGTAGGGGTTTTGTCATACCTTGGTCTGTCTTCTTCTCTAGATTATTTCCTCCTGAAATCTTTTTTGGTCATCTTATAGAATCTTTTGGCCAGTAGGCTTTTGAGTTCATCATTTGCTGATGGAGCTTCTGATTCTTCAGATGCCTTGAATGCAATGCTTTGCTCCTTTCTTTCTGAAGATGAAGTCTTCTGCTCAGTTGCCTCTCTTGACTTTATCAGCTACTCATAAGATTTTAGCTTTCCAGGTAATGACTCAGTGGAGATTTCAGTCAAGCTTCTGGCCTCCTTGATTGGCCAGATCCTGGAATCCCATGTGCTGGGGAAGCACATAAGGATCTTGTCATTAATCTCTATCAGTGAGATATTCTTGTCCAAATTCTTAAGCTCATTGACAATTGAGCTGAGTTGATTGTACATGTTAGCCACTTACGCAGACTCATCCTTCTTGAAATTCTCATATTGAGAGATGAGATTTGATCTCATATCCTTTCTCTCATCAACTGATCCTGCAACCATTTGGTTGAGACAGTCCCAAATAACTTTAGCTGAAGTGCACTCAGCCACTTTCTAGAATATGTCATCTGACATAGTTTATGCCAGAATTTTCATGGCTCTAGCATTAGCAATCTGTGCCTTCTTCTGGGAATCAGTCCACTCAGGAGGTGGAACTATATTTATGCTTGTTGAAGTGGTAGCCACTGGAGATGGGGGACCTGTCAAGATGGAATTGAAGATGTCTTCATCAATGGAATTCATGTATAGTCTGATCCTTGTCTTCTAGATTGCAAACTTATTCAGATTGCAGACCAGAGGTCTGGTGCTTGAATATTCTTTATTCTATGTCATGATATAAAAAGGACACTATAGAAATTAAGATCTATCAAGGATCTTTTGGTTCAGGTATTAGCATGTACAATAAAAGAAACCTATCTCTGATACCAATTAAAAGAGAGGGGATAGATCTGCTTAACTCTAGAGGGGGGTGAATAGAGTATTTTAAAAACTAGATTTTTTTTAATGGAAGAATTAAAATAAGTGATAATAATATATAAAAGAGAGGGATAAACAAAACTATCATAACACAGCAAAATAAAGAGAAACACAACCAGACAACACAAGGCGTTTATAGTGGTTACCCAAAACTGGGTACATCCACTCTTCTACCGCCCTAATAGGAATCCACTAACAGGTTTTTGTTCAGGTGTCCAGCCACAATATGTTTTTGCTCTGGTTCCCTCTCACTATAAGATCTATTTTAAGGGAGATCTCACAACCCATTAGAATTTTGATCAGGTGCCCAAAAACCAACACAAGTATTTTGTTTAGGAGACTTGACAACCAGGTGATAACTTTTGAAGGGAGTTAAAACCCTTTTTACAGAGAGGTAAAGAAAGTGATGGTGTCTTCTCTTTCTCAAATAACTTGAGAAGACAAGTGGATTATTGTTTTCCAAGCTCCGCTGAGACGTTGAATAGTTCAGGAAAGAAGAAAGCTTTTCTCAGGGTGCAGGCCTTCAACTAGATTGAAGTTTCTTCAGGAAGCTTTAGACAGAAGAATGTTGTTAGTCTCTGAAAAATCCTGAAGCAAGAAACTTAAGGCTAAAGATCATTTTATGTTGTTCTTCTTCAATTTCCAATAAGCACACTAGCAAAATACTACATAGAGAATGTATTCTAAATATCTGTTATTCTCTGTATACTTTTCCTCTGTATCACTATATCACGTGTATCTGTGTTATTGAGAGGAAGAAGAAAAACCCTTTTATATTCTGTGCAGTAATCGGCATTTGAATTTTGAATAGAATCCTTGAATTACTGCTCAGAATCTTTGGGGTTGAAATTGCTAGAAATAGTCTTAAATGAGTTTCCTCAATTGTCGAAGTAAATAAGCAAGTAATTAACTCTATGAAATCCATAATTAATGCTGCCTTAGAATTGCTATATCCTTGAGAATATAAACATTAATTATTCAGAGAATTACTGCCATAGAATAACATAATTAGGATTCAAACTGAGAGAGAAAACATAAACTGGCTCTAAACAAGATTAGTCAAACTCAGAACAAATTTCGTCAACCTAAACTCAAAGTTCGTCAAGCTGAGAAATCTGTTTAACCGACTTGAGCTCAGCGAACATCGATCTGGAAAATAATAGTCAATACTGAGCTCCAAGTTCGTCGACCAGAGAATCTAAGAAGAGGAGGGAGTTCGTCGACCTGAGCTCGGATATCATCGAGCTCAACTCAGAGAAGGAACTCTGAGTTCTTCGATCCGAGATTGACGATCATCAAGCTGAGTTCAAAGAAATTTGAAAAAAAATTTAAACTCTTTAAAACTACATTTCTTCTAAGTCTGAGTCTTTGGAGTCTCCTAAAGGCTGGAACATAAGATTCTAACCTAATCAGACTGACCTAACCTTAGAACCAATAAATTGACCCTAAACTATACATGATGGGTAAACAATCCTAATTAGTGAACCTAGCCCAAATCCAAACTGGGGTTCCAACTGTTTAAATAAACAAAGTTATATCTTTGACTTCCTTTCACTTAAACATCTTTGATTCTCCCTTATCCAACCACGACAAGGGAGTACGATACTTCCTACCATAAAGGGCCTCAAAGGGCTCCATTTGAATGCTTGTCTGGTAGCTATTGTTGTAGGAAAACTTGATCATAAATAGGAGATCCTCCCACATATTCCTGAAATCTAGGGCGCACATGAGAAGCATGTCTTCCATCATCCTGTTTACCCTCTCAGTCTTACCATCCATATGTAGATTAAAGGTCATACTGGACTTTAGTTTGGTGCCCATCAGTTGATGTATAAGCCTCCAATCATTAGACGTTAAACGCCAATATCGGTCACTAATGATGCTATAGGGCACACCATGCAATCAAATAATATTATCTACGTAAAGCTTTGTAAGATTTTTCACTGAATCGTCCTTATTATTTGGAATGAAGTGCGACACTTTTGTTTAACGATCAATGATCAACCAGATGGTGTCATTTCCCTTCAGCAATCTCGGCAAACCATGCACAAAATCCATAGATATGTCGTCGAATTTCCATTCCGGTATAGGCAATTACTTCAAAAATCCACCGGGCTTCTTACATTAGGCATTCACTAAGGCACGCGTCTGACACTTCATCACATAAAGTGCTATGTCCTTTTTCAATCATGGCCACCAGAATAGCTTTTTCATATCCTTAAACATTTTTGTGCTCCCAGGTGAATCAATTACTTGGTGAAATGTGCCTCGTACATCAACTCTTCTCGTAATTTGCCAACCTTTGGGATGCACAATCGACTGTTCTTCCATATACGACCTCATCAATGGTAAACTTGGCATTTGACCCAGCCAAAGACTCTTCCATGTAGCATTTTATACTTTCATCCAGCTCAAACGCTTGTTGAATCTGGTCAGCAAGGTTACACTACACTTCTATCCAGTTCAAACGATATTCAGCACTAGATCTCCTATTGACACAAGAGATCTCCAAGGCCTCAAAATCTCGAATAAGATGCTCATCATGCATCTATATCCAATTGGCTTATGCGGGAATCCTGCGACTTAGCGCATCCGCAACAACATTTCCCTTGGTAGGAATGTAATGTATCTTGACGGTATAGTCCCCAAGGAACTCCATCCACCTTCGCTTATGCAGATTCAAGTCATTCTAACCTAATAGATACTTTAGGTCTTTTGGTCTAAATAAATATAGGCCTTCACTCCATACAAGTAATATCTCCATAGCTTCAGAGCAAATATCACGGCCGCTAACTCCAAATTGCGGACCGGATAGTTCCTCTTGTGTACTTTCAATTAGCGCGAGTCATAAGCTATCACCTTATCATGTTTTAATAAAATGCATTCTAAGCTGCTCCCTGAGGGGTCAATGTAGATCTCACAGCATATTGAACTGCATGGAGAGAACAAAATAGGCTTCGTGGTCAGATGACTTTTCAATTCTTCAAATCTTATTCATACGCTGACGACCAAACAAACTTCTGATCCTTTCTTATCAAGGTCGAGAGAGGTAATTCTATCCGCGAGAAGCTCTCTACGAAGCTCTTGTAATAGTCGACAAGCCCAAATAAACTCGGGACTTCTACCACAGAAGACAATACAGGCCACTCCCGTATCACAACAATCTTTGCCGGATCAACCACTGTCAACTCTCCACTAACAATATGACCAAGGAATGCTACTGAAGACAGCCAAAATTAACATTTAGAGAACTTAGCGTACAGTTGATTGCTCCTCAAGGTCTCCAACACTATGTGTAAATGATTCGCATGATCTTCCTCAGACTGGGAGTACACTAGGATATCGTTGATAAAGACTATCACGAAATGGTCAAAATACTTCTTGAATTTCTGGTTCATCAAGTCCATAAACACGGATGGCTCATTCGTCATCCCAAATGGCATGTCAGTGAACTCATAGTGCCCATAGCGTGTACTAAATGCCATCATGGGAATGTCACTTTCTCTGATTCTCAACTAATAATACCAGGATTTCAAATCTAGCTTTAAGTACACAGTTGATCCAACAAGTTGGTCGAACAGAGTATCAATCCTCGAAATCGAGTACTTATTCTTCTCTATCAGCTTGTTCAATTCCTCATAATCGATACACAGCTGCAGACTACCATCATTCTTCTTCACGAAGAGGACCGGTGCGCTCCAAGGTGATGAACTTGGGCGCACATACACTTGCTCTAATAGTTCATGAAGATGTAACTTCAACTCCGCGATCTCCCTCAATGCTAAATGGCATGGAGATCACGACATAGGTATGGCTCCTGACATCGACTCGATGGTTAAATCGATTTCTCTATGAGGTGGAGCTCTATGGAGAACTTTGGGGAAAATGTCCGCAAACTCTGACACCACGGGAATACTTACCAAACCAGGCTTGGGCTTCTTAGCCTCTAGTTGAGTAAAGAACAACTCCACACCCTCATGAACTGCTTTAACTACTTGGTGAACAGACATAAATGTCTTGATCAATCACTTCATACTAGAGAAAGTAGTTTCATGACCTATATTCACACCTAGTTACATCGTCTTTAGACTATAGTCGATGTATGCACATTGTTCTGAGAGCCAATCCATGTCAAAGATCACGTCAAGCTCTACTATCGGCAGTAGTGATGCTTCAAAGTCAAACTCTTGATTTCATATCAGCACCTTAATGCAATAGACTCTATCCATGCACATCGAACACCCATTGGGCAGCATCACATCCAATCTATACTTTGTTATAGAGGAAGGAACTCTGATACACGTTGTGAAATCTTCGGACAGAAAGGATTGAGAAGCTCCTATATCAAACTGTGCTCTTATCGGACAGTCCAAGATTAAGATAAAGCCAAAAATACGACAACCGTATAACCAAAGCATAAGGCGTAAGGTATAGAAAGCATTAATGCTAAAATATAACTGATAGCTATAACCACATCGCCTTGCTTGATGGCCTCCTTCTAACTAAGGTTGTAGACTCTAGGTTGGACTGGTGCATGATGGGATGTGGTTGACTAGACCGTCTTCCCTTTCTCAGCATAAGATGTTCCTTCCTTCTTCTTTGACTTCACACTCCAACACTCGCAGGCAATGTGTCCCGTCTTTCCACAATTATAACAATGGATTGGGTCTATCCACCCAGAGGATGCACCGTAAGTAATAGATGAAGAAGTCGGTCTAGCCGACCTGGGATTATTTTTTCTACCTTCGATGCCCAGTCTTCGATGAACTTGGTACTTTAAATTCTAACCTCTTTAATGTTGAGTCATTTTTACGCTGAACTTGCTTCATGTCCTGCTCTAGAGATAGAGCTGTATTGACCAGGGTAAGACAACCCTACGTCATTGGACCTGAGAGTAACAACCTCAGATCATCACACAGTCATATATTGAACCGGTTGGTCTTGCGCTCCTCATTAGCAAAGGTAGATCCTGCATATCGCCTAAACCTCGTGAACTCATGTAAGAAGTCGCTTGCACTACTCTCACTATGAGTTAATCTCTGAAACTGGTTCTCTATAGCAATTTTCTACGCTGACGGGATATACTGCGCAAGGAATAATCTCAAGAACTCATCCATCGAGATATTAGAGAGTTGTCTCCCAGGAAAGTGATGTAATTCTAGTTCATCCCATCACAACCTTGCTTCACCATCCAAAAGGAAAGTGGCTATAGTAACCTTCTACCACTCCTCCATCTCCATTACTGAAGTGACTCTCATAACACGAGAGAGCCCGTCCTCAGCTTGCATTGGGGTTCCAGTACCCATAAATACTAGAGGGTTAAAGCTCATCACTTGCTTAAGCTGCTTTTCCAACGCTATCCTTTGCACTATGGTCTCTGCTGCTACCTGATCCACCACTATATGTTCGGCTATGCCAAGCGGTACTTGACCCAATTCAGGAGTAGGGATTTCACTTGCCTCCCTGGCTGATCATTAATCATGGAAAACACCGCTTTAGCTACCAAACGTATAGTTTAAGTAGAAGGAAGGGTCGCAGGCACGTCATTAGGCACACTACTCTCCGTGCAGTGCTGACATTAGGACTACTCTACACCACTCCTAGTCACCTAAATCGTGAAACACCCCATTAGGCGACCAACCGTATTGCAAAAAAGCAATTATTGGAACACGTAGGTTTGTAAAACATGCGTATTTTCATTTCTAAGTTGCCATTCATGGGTTCTTTCATGTTATAACGGTAACCCACATAGATGTGCTCACCACCCCTTAAAAGAATTCGCCCACGAATTCAAATAATAAATACCAACACCAGAATATGATACTAAATTGTAACACCCCTATCCGTCACATAGAATATAACAAATTGTCTGACCGGGGCCCCACTCCATATTCCGCAAATAGTTAGTGGAGTTACGTATTGAAATCATAATTCATAAATGAGCATCCTATCTCATAGTGTATTCTAGCGGAAGATAATTTAGATTGAAATAAGAACCCAACCATATGAATGCCAACAAAAGTTCAAACATGAATGATAACACAATACACAAATGTCATGGCCTTAAGGCCTTACATAATTTACTCAAATATTAATGTCATAGATACTTCGACATGCAAGACGGCCACACATGAGAAGTAAAAGTAAAAACACTTCGCATTGGACTTTGAGTGCCAACTTAGCAACCATTGGCTTTAGACCGCTATTTCTTGCTCGGCTCAGCTGCACCTGGATGGATACATTCCACCTGAAAGGTGGTAAACCAGGCACTGGTCAGCATTAGCTGAACAAATTATAACGTCCCCACCCCTCACTCGGGGTGGTGGTGCTTCCCTGCAGGAATTTAACATATATATATATATAAATAATGTCAAACAGAATGTGCAATTTAAGCACCAATCACCACAGACGTTGGCAAGGCTATCCAACACCTCGTGCTCTTAAGGCACATTCTCAGTGCACAAGACCTCGAAGGGTCGCACCTCAGTCCTTTGCGACGATCAGCAAGATTGAGCTTTTTATTCATTCACGGACGAAGCCAAAGACAATGCCGCTCGGCTATGACAAAGTACTGGCGATCCTCAGGAAACATAGTTTAACTCACTCTAAGTTGATAATAATAGGGTTGTGTGCAATTCAGCTATTTCTCGTGCTCAAATCGCCTGTCTCGCAAGCCATGATGCGGGTTAGCATCCCCTTCCCATCCATACGATTCATAACCCCGTTATGATCCTAGGCTAGCACTCATGACCGCCTAAGCTGGGCCACACAGGCTCTCAGCTCAACAAATTGGCCCCTAGGTCTTCAAGAGACATGCCTCACCCAATGACCACCAGGTCTCCATGAGGCAGGCCTCACCAAATGGCCCCCAAGTCTCCACGATATAGGCCGCACAAAATATTGGCCACTAGGTCTCTACGAGACAGGCCTCACAAAACATTGTCCACCAGGTCTCTACGAGACAAGCCTCATAAAACATTAGCCACTAGGGATCTACGAGATAGGCCTCACAGAAAATTGGCCACTAGGTCTCTACGAGACAGACCTCACAAACAATATTACTCACTGGGAGCTAACTGTATAAGTAGCCCTACCGCCGCACAGTAGGGGACATACTATTGATTATTCTCCTTAAAAAGGGTGTTTTCCTACAGTCCTTCTCCAGTACTCTCTCTGCAGTCACCTGCACACCCCACGACTCCAAAATTTACATACTACCACAAAGTCTTCTTCGGTACAAAAATAATCATCACCAATCCAGACCAATCTGTCTGGATGGGCTTCACACAACAAGCCTATCACGTACTTCAATTCTAGATTCTAAATGCCAAAACAACGAGGATACACTCAATCTACCCGATAGGAGATCTACTTCCACGTGTTTGTGAAGCGTCTACCCTCACATTCCAAAACAACGGACTTCACATGTCCAAAGAAGAGGATCGTTACCCTAGAAGTTCATTTTGGCGTCATAGGAGAGATTCTAGCCAGATGGAAATGACAGCTACAGCTTTAACTCTATAGATCTGAACTTGTCTCGCAAATCCGAACTCCGGAACTCTAACAATGGCGAGATTTCCTTCCTCTTCCTCTTCCTCTTCCTTCACTCTCCCATCTCTCTTAGTCTTAGAAAGAGAAAATCTTGGGATCAATGGAAGAAAAAACGTCCAAACCGACCTTATACTGCCTGGGATGACACCCCACCATCGAATCTTAAATAAGACCGACGAACGGCCATGATTTACTCTAAATTTGGGTTTGTGAGACTTACTGCCACGTGTTAGGAAGTTAACACTGTGAGGTAGGTCAAGCGTTTGTTTGTCCCACAAGCCACCGATCAAAACCTCGAAACACACACTAACAATTGTCTATGTCATAACTGCTCTGCTAATACCACGCGACATCTTACTATCACTAGGTGATAGCTGGTTCATCTCATAACCAACGCAGAAATAACAAATGCACAGCTACCACCAGCTCTAGACCTACCCCTAGGTAGTAGTTCACCGAGAGCTTTGCCAAATAAATCTGCCCTGCTACCACCACACAATAACAACCTACCGCCGCACGGTAGACGTTACGTCATTTCAATATGGCGCACTCAATGCTCTAAACGCCTGATGCTACCACCACGTGGTATCACTACCGCCACGCTGTACCTCACTGAGAGGTATGTCTGATAAAATAGTTTCGCTACCACCAGCATTAACCCTACCGTCGGGCGGTATCTTACAGAATCCATTTCTTGCCTTAGGAAACATGGGGCGTTGCATTGATTGAACTAAAAGCACACCATGAGGAAATTTAAATGCATTACTTTTAACCATTTGTGTTTAGAACCCAAGCCCATCACTCAAGGGTAAGGAAGGTTCATTACCCCTAAGGCCCATTCCTGTGAGAAAGCTCGATGCTAGCAAAATGGTATCTCAATCTCACGAAGCGATATCCAATGCTATGAACACGATATCAACATATATCAAAATGATATCTATGGATGTTAAGGCGATATCCTCTTGTAAGAACAATTATTGTTATGCTTACAACTAGGTGATTGCACAAAGAAGTAAAAAAAAATTCTCTGGCTTTCTCTTCTGAACCTAGACAGTCACATGTGCATTCTACTACAATGAATGTTCAAAAGAGAAGGTATAACATCTTTGAGTGATGCTACTGCGGTAAAGTGAGCCACATTACTGTGGACTACTTATATAATCCAACAGTGCTTAATGCAAAGAAATGTTTTCCAGCTAGTGTTTCTAGTGGTAGAAAATTTACTTCAACTGCTAATAGGAACCAAGGATGACCCAAAGTTCATTGGGCTTTTAAGGTAAACTGAACTTTTCTTTCAGGTTAGTTCAAGTACCAATCTGAAGCAAATTTGGTACTCGGAGAGTGGATGTTCCAAGCATATGACTGGAACAAAAAGTCTTTTTAAAGAGTATAGCCCAATATAGAATGGACCGAGGGACATATTTGGATGTTCTAATAGAGGAATCACCAAAGGATAATGTATGATCTCCAAAGACATATTCCCAATCACAAGGGTAGCTTATGTGGAGGGGTTGCAACACAACCTTGTAAACATAAGTGAACAATAGTACTTAGGCTGTATCATTAAATTCTTTAAGGATATGTGCCTGATTAAAAAGTCAGTTGACTTAAATACAATTCTCTCAGGCACTGGGAGTGAAAATATTTAATGCTTAGACTTTATATGTTCTGACTCTTTTGTCTTGTGTCTAATGATAAGGAATCTCTCTATATATAGTGGAACAAAAGATTAGGTCACATTAGCCCCAAAACAATTTGCAAGTTATTCTTTAAAAATTTAGTTAGGGATAGTCTCAATTGGAAATGTGTTAAAAATGGACCATGTTAGACATGCCAAATAGGAAAGCAAATTAGAGCCACTTTTAAGGGCATTGCACACAAAGACTCTATAAGATGTCTTTATCTATTATATATGGATCTTTTTGGTCCTCTCCCCATTCAAATTTTAGAAGGGAAACGGTATACCTTTGTAATAGTAGATAATCACTCTATACATGCAAGAGTCTTCTTCCTTAAAAAGAAGTCAGATACCTTAAATATCCTCATGACATTTGTCAAGTCTATTAAGAATGAAATATACTGTTATATGGTCAAAGTAAGAAGTGAACATTGAACATAATTTCAATCTGGGTTTGACAAATTTCTATCAAGAACAAGGTATCTCCCAGGAGTTCTCTTCTCCCAGAAATTAACAATAGAATGGAGTGCCTGAGAGAAAGAATAGGACCCTTATAGAGGTAGTTAGAACATTGTTGAGTTGCATCTCACTGCCAAAATATTTTTTGGATAAGGCAGTCAATATAACTTGTTATGTTTTGAATGGCGCCTCTATCAATAAGGTTCATTAAAAACTCCCTACAAATTACTAAAAGGCAGAAAACCAATAATTTCATATTTTAGAACCTTTGGATGTAAATGCTTCATTTTGAATAATGGAAAATATTAATTAACAATATTTGCAGAGAAATGAAGTGATGGCATTATTGTTGGATAAACCTCACATAGTAGAGAGTATAGATTATTCAATAAGAAAATTCATTTATTGAAGAATCAATTAACGTAATTTTTCATGAGACAGGCCTGATATATAAGCGCTAGTCTAGTTTTCCTTACATTACACGTACTGAGCAAATATTATAAGAGTTGTCTATCCAAGATTAGTCTAACTCAAGCATGATCTCCCCTCTTCATGATTTTCTTATGAAGAAGTTTAGCCAATAGATGGAGATCATAAAGCTAACGATGTGCCTCAACAAGCTGAGACTGTGGCTAAAATATAGCTTGCTGTTGAAAGGCTGTTTACAACAATCAAGCTCCTTAAGGATCACCCCAACAATCTTATTATTGGGGATGTCATCCAAGGAGTCATAATAAGGAGTAGAATTTACAATGAAACATTATTTCTAAGCTTCCTTTCTTAGGAAGAATCAAAGAAATTTGAAGAAGCAAGTCAAGATCCTTTCTAGATAAAGGCTATGCAGGAGGAACTACACCAATTTAAGAGATATAAAGTTTAAAAGTTAGTGCCAAAATCACAAGGGCATAACATTATAGGAACTAAGTAGATCTTTCGAAACAAGCTAGATGAGAATGGTATAGTGGTGAAAAACAAGGCAAGGTTAGTTGTTAAAGGATAGATACAAGGAGAGGGCATTGACTTTGACCAGACATTTGCTCCAGTTGCAAGGATAGAAGCTATAAGGATGTTCCTTGCATATGCTGACTTCAAGAGATTCAAGGTATATTATAATACCCCAGGTTTCCCATATTTTAAAATAAAATTTTTTAGTTACTGGAAGCTATTACCTAACGATAGCAAGATACCACAGGCTATAGCAGGCATCAAGTTGATTGGGTCGAGAATAACCAGTGGAATCAAGTTGCTACTGCTAGGCTATAGTTATATCGCTGATGATAACATTCCACATGTCAAGTGATGTTGAAGAGATTGATAAGCGGCAGAGCGGTGTTGACTTGGTCAAGCGGCCACCGCTGGAGCTATTTTGCTGCAATAGTGAGGTACCACCCGACGATAGTAATAAATTCGACTTATCGTCTAAGATGGTGGCCATTCATTTGTTTTGGCCTGAGAGTCCTAAAAACAAGATTTATCATGTGTTTCTTAACCAGAGGAGTGTGGGAAGAGATGTTCATTTTCTTTTTCACTCTTTCCTTCTCTCACTTTCTCTTGAACCTTAACAAAGAAGGGAAAGAAGAAAGGTGAGATTGGAGGTAGATTTTATAAAGTTGAACTTATCCATTGAAGGAGCTCATGTGGTCAGAGTCGCGAGCATAAGCTACATTTACTGAGGGGAAAATTAGGCGAGTGTTTCAATCCAGATCATTTACAAGTTCATGGATCCTAAGCGATCTACAAGGTTATCAATCTATCTTCTTGGACAAGTGAAGTCCTTATTTGGCATGAGTGCATGGAAACCCCCAACGATGGGTGGAGAATGGGAATTTTCCAATGTGTTGATTGGTGGCATCCCCGGTAGTAAACTTGTATATAGAATTCAAAATAGAAGTATGGAATAGGCATATTGTGTGAATATCATCCGGACAGATTTGTCTGGATTGGTGATGATTAATTTGCATGTAGTAGAAGACTTTGTGGATAGACATATAGTTTTATGGAGTTTTGGGGTGTGCAGCTTGTCGTAGGTAGTACTTGAGGTGTGCTCTAGGAAAATACCTAGATTTGGGACATGAATGTTGTTATGTTAGATAACATCGGACGGTAGTGCTATCGTTGGCGATAGTTCCCAATGTGTTGATGTGTGATTGTGAAGCCTGTGTCTATAAGACAAGATGGGTTGCATGTTGAGCTGAGGGCCTTGGGTGACCAGTTGTGGTGGCCGTGAGAGCCATCCTTAGAACATAATGCAGTTATGTATGTTGTGACCGGAAATGGGGAGGCTGAACTGCGTCATGTCGACCGTTTTGATGACATGGAGATTTTAGCAATGTGAAAGGAATGATATGTACCCGCTCTATGTCACTTGACTAAATGACCTTAAGTAATTTGTGCGGTCATGGGCATATGAGAGAGTAATTATCTTTATACATGACTAGAAATGCTCAGTGATGAACCATCAAGTATGGGACTGAGGATGGTGGTGGGGCTGGGAAAGTCCAGTACACCGATAATATTCCCTAAGTGCATTAGACATTTGACTAAGCGTGCCAACATCTGTGGTGGTTGAGATATAGATTTATTGTCATACTGCTTGCTTGTAGGGAAGGAGCACCGCCGCATCGAGTGATGGGTGGGGTCGTTATAAATTGGTCAGCAAAAGATGCATGTTGCTTTATTTGCCACATTTTGGTGGATTGTCCCTTTACAGGTCCTAAAGAGCCGAGCGAGAAGTAGCGTGCTGAAGCCCATTTTGATGTTGGCTGGCCCTTGAAGGCCTAAGTGCGAAATGTTTACTGTATTCTTGTATAACCGACGTGTGTGCCAATGTATGCAAAAAACATTTATGAAGGAAACCATTTGTAAGGCCTTAAGGCCGAACAGTTTGTGTATTTATGTCATTTATATGTTTGGTTAGTGGACATTCCTGGTGTTGGGTTCTTAAGTAATTATAACACTTCTGTTAGAATGCAACTCTGAGTTAGGATACGTGAATGTTTTTGTTTCAATGAGAAACTTCATTGACTATCTGTGGAATATAGCGTGTGACCCCGACAAGACCTTTTTGTAATATTCTTCAAGATGGATATGGGTCTTACAATTTGTTATCTACTTCTGGTGCCAGTCTTTCTTATTCGAATTCGTGGTCGAATTATTTAAAGATGTGGTGAGTACGTATATGTGCATTACATTTATAATATGAAAGAACTCATGAATTTATAATTAGGAATAAAAATACACATGGTTGTGGAACCTGCGTTTTCCTTTGATTGCTGTTTTGCAATATGCTTAGTTGCTTAATTGTGTTTTTCACGATTATAGGTGACTAGAAGCTGTGCGGAGCAGTCTTATTCCCTACGCTTAGCGGAAAGTAGTGGACCATGCTTGGTTCCTACACCTCCTCCCTCTGCTGAAATAATATGACTAGTTATTGAAGTCGTGTTTGTGCGAATCAATATACAACTAGGAGGGAGCATACAACCTCCTAGCCCCGTAGTTGGCCCAGAGCAGGTTAGCATAGTTAAGCCTATGACTATGAGGTATGTGCCCGGTGAGCCTTTGGCGGTGAGGCGTGCGACGGAAAAGCAATTGAAGCATTTTTTAAGCTTTCATCCTCCAACATTTGAGGGAACTGGATCCCCCACTCATCCCAAAGACTAGCTCTCAAGAATAAAGAGAACCTTGATGGCGACGAAGACAAAGGAGAGATAGAAGGAGACTGTGGTTACCTTTCTTTTGGAATGGCAAGTGATAAATCTAATTTTATCTATATTTTTATATAGTTTTTATTTAATAATTAATTATTTTATAGTTATAATTTATTAATTAAGTTTTTAATTTATTTCTTTTCTTATTTCAAGTTAATCTGGCCTGTAATTATCAATTCGAAGCTGACAGGAATAATTAGGAGAAAATTTGGAGCAAAATTAGAAAAATAAAAAGTACACACCCCCTACTCATGGGCATGACCATGGCGCATGACCATTGTCACGACCGTGACTACCTCCAGATGTTCCAGGACTCATTCCACATCATTTAAAAGTACACGCCCCCATATCACGGGCATGACATGGGGCGTGACACCAGATACGGGCATGGCATACCAAAAGATCTCTAGATTCCATGCCATGTCATTTAATATTAATTGCCCAACCATCACAAGTGTGATCATCTGGTCACGGGAGTGACATATAGGAATTGCAGCCAGCTTTGGGGCATAACTTAGCCATCAAGAAGACAGTACCCATCGCAGGCCGTTCCAAGCTTACACGTCGTAGGTTACGGGTGTGACCTAAGGGCGTGACCTGTTCTTCAAACTCCAGATTAACTCCTACCATTTCGAGTTTCCGACATTTTCTGGAATAGTCAAGACACGCCCTAGGTCATGGGCATGACCCGCAATTTATATATTTTGGTAGTTTTTCCCCAACATTCCCAGGCTTTCATGATGAAGGTTACATAGCTTACATGCCCACTATTCACGAGCATGACCTAGGGGCATCACTCACCAGCGACCTTCACTATAAATTCTAGACAATGCCAGGAGCTGGAGGAGTCAGTTAAATTTTTTTTGCTACTTTAGTTCTTAGTATTTTTGCATTTTTCTATCATTTCCATTTCATAGAGAAGTTTTCAGCTTTATTATTTCTAATTTAAGTTCTCTTTTATTCATGCAATCATGTCCTTTTCTTTCTTTTGTAATTCCATTATCACGTTGAGTTGCTAAAATTCTATTTAGTACTTGATCATGATGATATTTGGAATAAAATAATTTTTTTCTTTTTTTCTCAAATTATCAAGCACTCTTCTTTATTTACTTCAATTTATCTTTGAATTAAATTGCTTCGAATTCATATGACATGAAAATGTTATTGATCCTTGATCCGTATACTAGATTTTACCGAGAGGTTGTGGATATGAGAAGATCTCTCAAAGATAAAGGGAGTTGCATGCACTCCTCGAGAGAGGACCACATAAATCTTCTGGATTGGAGTCAAATCAAATAACTGGGTTTACTATCTAAAGCAAGCTTAGGGGTTTCGATTGGTCGAGGGGTCTTAATCGATCAACCTAAGTTTAGTCGAGAGTATATTCTCGAGAGAGGTGATTTTGTATTTTGGGAACCTCCACAGTCGAAGTAAGTAATTAGAAGCTTGCATTGTATTATTTCATGAAATTTTATTTTAATCCAATGAGATTCCAGATCAAGTACTATTCTTTATTTCATAAAATTTCTCTTTATATTTTAATTAATCACTCTCTTTAATTTTGATAAAATAATATTAATTTCGGTGAGTAGATCGAAGCAATCAATAGGCCCGAAATAATACGACACTTGATATTTTATTTTAAAATATTCTATACTATGAACGATAGGTGCTCTCTACAAGAAAATCTCTTATTAGCTAGGAGAAAAATTCGTTGCTAAAACATAAAATTCGTTGCTAATTTACATTAGCAAGGTATTTAGCAACAAAATTTTTCCTTCCTAAATTGAGCCTAGCAAAATTTAGAAAGGATTTTTTTCCTTCCTATTTAGCAAGGGAATTTTAGCAAGGATTTTTATTCTTCTTAAGTTAGCAAGCAATTAATTTTTTGGTTGCTAATTATTATGGTAAAAAAAATTGTACATGCTAATAGTAGGATTTGAACCCCTTACCTCTCAAATAAATTCTTCCATGCTTGCCAACTGTGTTAACAAACTTATTTGTATATTTATGCGGTACTTTATATAAATATAAATTTTTAATATTTAATTTATAATATTAGGTAAAGAAGTAAATATATATTATCATTTCTAAATATATATATATATAAATATAAGTATTAAAAATTTATAATATTATATATATCTCCCCAAACTTATAAATATATATAAATATTTTAAAATTTCTAAAATTACATTAAAAAAATAAATATAATATTAATTAACTTGTTGAATACTAATTAATACTCTATTATAATTTATAAATATATTTTTAACTATTCTATTAGAAAAATTTATGTTAGTTTCTAAGATATGTATATGTTGCAATTGAAATAATTTACAAAATTATATACAAAATTAATTATATATAATAATTATTTTGTTAGACATAAAATATGTTAATTTATAGACATATATATATATATAAATAATTTTTTAAGTTATATGAAGTATGTATATGTATGATTATTTCATTTTAAATTTTATCTATGACTTAAATTTAAGAGATGAATATAAATAAAAAAAAATTATATTTCTTTATGAAAGGTAGTAAATGTTTTAGGAGAGAAATATCTCCATCAATATTTTGCAACAAAAAAATTGTTGTTGTTTTAGCAACAAAAAAGTTCGTTTCTATTTTTGCAACAAATATTTTGCAACAAAATAATTTGTTGCTAATTTTGTAACGAAAAAATTTGTTGCTAATTTCTTAAGTAAATTAGAAAATCATTTACCTTGCTAAATTTGATGCTAATTAGCAAGCAGTTATCTTGCCTTTCTAATTTTCCTTGCTAAATAGGCTTTTTCTTGTAGTTGCTCTTACCTATAGTTTGCAGAATTTGGAGATATTATTTATCTTAAATATCACCCATCAAGTTTTTGGTGATGTTGCAGGGGACTTATTTTTGTTGATATTTTGAAAGTGCGAATTTTATTAATTTTATCATTCTCTTTCTTTACCTCCATTTCTCTTTTTTTTTTCAAATTGATTCTATTAAGTAAATGTTATTTTAATTTTCTTTCTTAAAAAAATATTATCTCAATTGGCCACCACGGTTTCCTAGTTTAAAAAATTTACTAAATCTTTTGGAAACGACACTAAAGCGCCAAATTTTTTGTTATTATTGTGGAGCTCCTTATCGAAGTTAGTCTTGTTATCTTTATTATTATCACAAATTTTCTTATGAAAATAATTTTGATAATAATTTTTAAAATAATTATTCCCACTTTAATGATAATTATTTTTCAAATCCCATGAAAATAATTTTTCAGATTATACTAAGATTTTAAAGTTCATGAAAATAATGTTTCGAGCTTTGGTGAGAATAATATTTCTAATTTAAATAATTTTTCTTCCAACTTGGATTTTGATTTTTCTTGTTGACAAAATCACCTAGAAAAATTCTCGAGTAATGAGAATAATTCTTTAGATCCGATTTATTGTTTTTCTTTTTTCCGCACCGCAAGATGAGTTTTCTTATTTTGGGGAATTTTCCCAAATTTATTTTCATTCTCCTCCCCAAAATTTAGAAACTATTAATACTTATTTTATTGATTTTTCTCCAACTTCAAATATTTCTCCTATGGAGGAACATGAATCTTCATGCATCCCCTTAGTTTGTTATACTGAAGATGAAGAAAAAATATTATTTCAAAAATTTATTTATTGTGTGAACGCAACGGGAGAATTAGAAGAAAAACATATTTCTTCTCCTACTTTTCCTGATTTTTCTTCTCCTCTTCATGAATTTTCAAGCACAACTTATAAATATTTAGGAATTCAAATTCATGAAAATGATGTGTCCAATGACTTTACTTAAAATAAATTTTCAGATAACAATTTTAATTTAAGAAAATGAACAACCAGAGCTTATTCAAATAGTTTCATAGTAGCCTCCTCCTTGCGAAAATTCTTCTGACGCGTTTATTTTTGATTTTTCTTATTCTAATGATTTTCAGGTAGAAGATGAGCCGTTGCAATCAAACTTCATCCCCGATCCATTTGTTGCTCATCTACAAAAATTCAAATCATCTCAGCTATGTATAAGTGATTTTGATTTACATTTTCAAGCCTACTGCCACAAGGAAATTCAAGATTCAAGCAGAGTAGTAGTAGCGTGACCGACTTCGACACATTCACCTGAGCGTGAATTAAGGGACTTACCCATTCACTTCATTTTTTTACTTTCCTTTTTCTTAACCAAAGCCTTCTATCTTAAAGACGGGAAAAAGAAAAGAGCTCTTGAGAGACACCCCTTGTTTATCTTTTACTTTCTTGCAATTTAGTTTTTTATGCATTTGTTTTTCTTTTTCCCCTCCTACTTGGCTTATAAAATATTGGGGACAATGTTTATTTTTAAGTATGGGGGTGAGATCTAGTTTTGTTGTTTTTATTAAAAAAAATGAAAAATCATTTAAAAATACAAAAAAATTAGAAAATCGAAAATTTAATTTATTGGGAAGGGTCGTGTTGGGCTTTCATCCCCAAAACCACCTAGTACCTTGCGAACCCATCATTGGATAGTCCTCTGTACATCCAAGAATTAAAAAAAACTAGGTATAATTTTTAATTAGAGAAATCATTTGTTGGGATTTGTCTCCACAATACCTCAGATTTGTAGGAGGTCCAGACCTTGAACTAAGATGAATTAAGGTGTATTTGATATTGTGTTTAAGTTGTATGTGTGCAGGTCCTTATTGCCAAGTGTAGACCAATGTCAGTCTATAATGGGTCACCAAACACAGGACCATACAATGTAATCCCTCATTGTGTGATCCAAAGTGTTGGCCCATGTATAGCCTCTCTATTGGGATACACTTCCTATACATGCACTTGGATTGGTGGACTGAAGTATTGAAGTTTATTTTTTTTAGAAGAATTTTTCTAAGTCCACATACCCGAGTAGCTTCCCTATATACTCGAGTAAGTGACTTAATACTCGAGTAGATCCTTAGACATACTCGAGAAGACTCTGTATACTCGTGTAGATAAGCTTATACTCGAGTAGATAGTTAGTCACTCGAGTAGGTCATATTTTATACTCAAGTAGATCCTTCTGTTCTTAGATCCGAAATTTTCTCTAACTCCGCATACTCGAGTACCTCTTTTGTACACTCGAGTAAGTGAGTCTGTACTCGAGTAAGTTGGATTACATACTCGAGTAGACTGTATTGTACTCGAGTAGGTGATAAATTGTACTCGAGTAGTTGGTTAGTTACTCGAGTAAGTGTTATGTTCATACTCGAGTAAATATGCACTTCTCATCATAGAAAGTTTCTAAGTCTACCTACTCGAGTAGTTCCCTATATACTCGAGTAAGTGACTCTGTACTCGTGTAGTTGTTTTCATACTCGAGTAGTTTAGTGATTACCCGAGTAGTCTTCCCAAGATACTCGAGTAGTTAATTTTCCCCTCACTCGAGTATCTCCAACTCTTTTACTCGATTAGTTCTTTCTATTTTATCTGAGAAATTTTCTCTAAGTGTTTTTACTCGAGTATATACTCTCATACTCGAGTAGTTCTAAAATCACTCGAGTGTTGATCTCTGAATCACTCGAGTAGCTTCTCTTCTTATACTCGAGTATGCTCCTCCTATCCACTCGAGTATATAACATCTTATACTTGAGTATGTCTCTTCTCTGTCTCGAGTATATCTGTTCAAACATTCCTGAAATTTTCCAAGTATAATTTCGCTGTGTATTTCGAATTAATCATTTCTGATTGGTCCACGTGTCATCCCTAAATTAAATTTCTGACCGTTGGAGTCCACCTATAAATAGGTCCTTTCAGACTTGACTAATAATAAGCTTTACAGAGATTATTATTTTAAGAAAGAAATAAGTTCCCGTAAACCCTAATTTCTCACGCCGCCGTCATTTCTGTTCACGGAAGAAGGTCTTGATCGACGATCTCCGATCGCTGCTTTCAACTCTGTTTCTCCAGAGATCCAGACAAAAGACAATCACTCGATCTCGCTGAGCCTCAAGATTTCTGATCGATTTTCTCGATCGAGGTGATTCCGTTTTTCAGATCTGTGGATCTCTCTCAAGTCATCTTCAACATATTCTGATCAAGCCAAAGTTCTCAAGGAAGAAGACTATCAAAGATCCAGATCTGTGCAATATATTTTTTGTATTTTCTTTTCAAACAAATTTCATTGTAGGAGTTTTTCTCCGAGATTTGTAGGAAGGCTTTATCTTCCGAGTGTAGATCCGGTTTGGATCGAGTTTTGTAGGAACGTGGTTCCGAGGTGTAGGATTGTTTTCAATCCGAGATAGTGGAGTAGCCGAGTCTAGTGGTTTGCTAGATCGGTGAGGAAAGTGGACGTACCCAAGATTGGGGAACCTTTATAAATCTCTTGTCGTCTGTGTGATTGCTTGATCTGTGCTGTGTTAATTTTTTATTCCGCATTTGACACGCATTTCACCTATTCACCCCCCTCTAGGTGCTTTAGGTAGACAACTTAGTTCTCTCAATTGGTATCAGAGGGAGGTTCATCGTTAAAAGGTTAACACCTTGATCTAATCCTTACCAAGTTGTCTCAAGAAAAATTTCAAGCATGAGTAAGACCAAGGATTTTGCTAAGCTCCCTATCTGTACCAAGAACAATTTTCCGATGTGGAAGGAAAGAGTTAAATTCTTTATGGAAGCAGTAGATCCCCGGATCTTCATGATTGTTGAAGAAGGTCCCCACATTCCTATGACCACCTCCACCATAGATTCATCTAAGCAAGTTCCCAAGAAATTGATGGATCTAGATAAGGATGTGATTGCACTTGTTTCTTTGGACAAGAAAGCTAAAAATATTATCGCAAGTGCAGTCGATGACTCAATGCTGCAGAATCTGATTCATTGCCAATCTGCCAAGGAGATGTGGCAATCCCTAGTGACTCTAATGGAAGGTACAGAAGAAGTGAGGGATGATCGAAGGTCCCTACTGAACCAGAAATATGAAGCCTTCAGGCAGGGTCATAAGGAAGCCATAACTGACACTTTTGAGAACTTCTTCAAGATAGTAAATGGCCTAAGAGTTTATGGACATGTCTTCACCAATGGGGAACTCAATGAAAAATTCTTAAGATCCCTAACCAAGGAATGGGACAATAAGGTATGTGCCATTCGGGAGTTTGGAAGGTTAGCTGAGACGGACCCGCAGAATCTGTTCGGAAAGCTTATGTCTTACCAGCTGCAAATCAACTCAAGAAAAGCTGAAGAAGAGATAAGCAGGTCTGCATCCAAGGAGAAGTCTGTCGCTCTAAAGGCATATAGCTCAAGAAAGACAAAGGCTAGCTCTCCTGCCCCAGTTCCTGAAGCTGATGAAGAAGAATCATCTGATCCAAGCTCATCTGGCTCAGAACTATCTGAAGGAGAGTTCTCATTGCTCTCCTGGCAATTCAAGAAATTCTTAAATAAGAAGAAGCAATGGAGAGGCAAAGATGCCTCATTTAGAAGATCACGACGTGACGGTGATCAGTGAAAGAAAGGCTCAAGTAGCCATGACAGGTATAACTCTAAACAGAACAAATAGATTTCAACTGACATCATTTGTTATTGTTGTAATAAGCCAGGTCACGACATCGCGGACTGCCCTCACAAGAAGAAAGAGGGCGGCAGAAGAGAAGAAAAGAAATCCTCATACCACAAGAAGAAAACAGAGAAGAGTCTAGTAGCCAAGAAGAGCAAAACTCTCAGCGACTCCGACTCATCTGAGTCGAGTGAAGAAGAGGAAGCTTACTTTGGGCTCATGGCTCACTCAAATGATGAACAAATCCCCCAATTCACTGGGGAGGTAAAATCTCACACTCCTCTCTCTGATTCTAATGATGATAATGAGCAAGAGGGCTATTCCTCTGAAAGATGAATCTGAACTCATGGGTCAGTATAAGGAGTTACTCACAGCTTACGAAAAATGTCGTAGAGTAGTGAAAACTCAAGCCAAAGAGATAAAATCTCTACAGGCTAGTGAGAGCAGCTTGAGAGAAGCAGTCACCAAGACTAACTCTCTTCAAGAGAACTTCAATAGTGCTATGGAGGAATACAATCAAGCTCTCAAGCACCTCGACCTTAAAGTGGAAATCATCAAGGAATTGGAACAACAACTTGAGGCTGAGAAGAAACTTGTTGAGAGTTTCTCAAAGCCTAAGACAGTTCTTCCACTCGTTGCTGAATTCTAAGCTAAGGCCAAGGGTGCTGGTTTAGGCCACATTGGTTCTTCTAGTAAATCCTCTAGGAGAAACAAGGCCAAGAGAAAGAATAAGGCTGCTCAGAAGGCTCTAGCTGAAGAAAAAGGGAAAGTTCCCTTGGAACCTGTTTTGTTCAAGAAAGTTATCTTTCCTACGAACGAACTCGACTATGAGTCTACCTATGGACACTTTTCTAGGCCGATCCCTGAGAAGCCTAAGTCAAGATACCAAGGTTGGACTCGTCCTCGTAACTTTGGCGAGAGTGTCTTCAAAGCACCTTATGAAGAGATTCAACTTCAAAGCTATGGACCTTATGCTCATGGTCATAACATCAAGAAGACACCAAAGGTAAAACCTATTGTGGAAAAGCCTATGAAGGAGAAGTCTTCATGTTGATGTCTTCATCATGAAGCCTCCTCCTCCAAGAATAAGGTTCCTGCTAGACCATCACTTCAGAAAATCAAGCAGGAATACACTAGGCAAAGATACAACAGGTTCGACTATTGGTGTTGTGGCAGAATTGGTCATTTTGCCATCGATTGTTGGTTCTATCCTAGTAATGCTACAACCCCTCAAGTTAGCAACGTGAGAATGACCACTCATGAGGCTAATACTCGTAGGGGGAGTTTTCTAACTCGAGACCAAGGACCCCAAACGTGTTTGGGTTCCTAAGGCTAAGTGATTGTAATTACACGTATGTCCAAAGGCCACCAAAATGCCAATCTGGTATTTGGACAGTGGATGTTCTCAGCATATGACCGGGATAAGAAGCCTACTCCAGAATTTCACCTCAGTCTGCAACGGACCAAAGGTCATCTTTGGAGGTTCAGATCGAGGGATAACTAAAGGCTATGGTATGATTTCTAAATGTAGCGTATCCTTTTCGGATGTAGCCTATGTTGAAGGATTGGAACACAATCTCATCAGCATAAGCCAACTATGCGATAAAGGATACGTAGTTGAATTTCATGCTGACAAGTGTTTGATAAAATCGGTTGACAACATGGAAACTGTTTTATCAGGCACTCGAAGCAGAAATATTTTCTGTTTAAATTTCATTTGTATAGACTCTTCGACACCAGTGTGTCTTTTAGCAAAAAGTAGTGCATCTCTTGCTGACAAATGGCACAAGAGACTAGCTCATATTAATTTTAAAACTATTAATATATTATTCTCTCAAAACCTAGTACATGATGCCCCTAATGTCAAGTGCATTACGGACAGTCCTTGTCACGCCTATATCAAGGGCAAGCAAACAAGGAGTTCATTTAAAAGCATCATAGGCAAGGATTCCAATAGAAGCTTACAGCTTCTCCATATGGACTTGTTTGGTCCACTGCAAGTTAGAAGTTTGGGAGGTAAGGAATATACGTTGGTTATTGTGGATGATTACTCGCGCTTTGCGTGGCTGTTCTTTCTGAAACACAAGTCAGATACCTTCAGTATTTTCACCAATTTTGTTAGGCAAATCCAGAATGAATACAACTGTTCCGTAGTCAAAATCAGAAGTGACAATGGAACGGAATTCAAGTCTGGAGCCATGACAGAATTCTGCAAAAGTCAAGGTATCTTTCATGAGTTTTCCTCTCCTCGCACTCCACAGCAAAATGGAGTAGCTGAGAGAAGGAACAGAACACTCATAGAGGCTTGCCGGACCATGTTGAGTGATGCCTCACTTCCAGAATACTTCTGGGCTGAAGCCGTCAACACCGCTTGTCACGTGCAAAATCGAGCACTCATCAACAAGAACCATAATAAGACTCCTTACAAACTTCTAAAAGGAAGGAAACCAACCATTTCATACTTTAGAATCTTTGGCTGTAAGTGCTTCGTACTTAACAACGGCAAGTATCACACTACCAAGTTTAGCGAGAAAAGCTTTGAAGGTATTTTTGTAGGTTATAGTAGCCATAGTAAGGCCTATAGAGTATTCAATAGAAAAACTCTGGTGGTAGAAGAGTCGATACATCTTGTATTTGATGAGATGAGTCTGCAGCACAGCAACTCGTCTAGTGTGCCTATTGTAGATGCAGGTACAAAGTTGAAGGAACTTAGCTTGGATGAAACTACTAAAGATAAAGACGAGACGTTCATCAAGATCACCTCTACAACCCCTATTGGAGAAGTAGATGATCAAGATGAAGAACACATCCCAGCTGAAGATGCAACTCCAGTGGCTGAAGAGATCCCAGATGCAAGGACTTTAGAGTTCAGACACTTGAAGGATCATCCCGTTGATCAAATCATAGGAGATCCTCGGGATGGCGTCAGAACTCGTCGAGGTACAACTAACGAGAATTTACACTTAAGTTTTCTCTCACAGGTTGAACCAAAGAAATTTGAGGAAGCCAACTCCGACGCATCCTGGATTCTAGCCATGGAAGAAGAACTGAATCAGTTCAAACGATGCAAAGTTTGGACACTTGTTCCTAGACACAAGGGTAAGAACATCATTGGTACAAAATGGGTCTACCGGAACAAGATGGACGAAGATGGAACCATTATAAAGAATAAAGCCAGACTTGTCGCAAAGGGATATCGTCAAGAAGAAGAAATTGACTTCGACCAGACTTATGCTCCAGTGGCAAGACTGGAAGCAATCAGGTTATTTCTTGCCTACGCTGCACTTAAGGGCTTTACTGTCTATCAGATGGACGTTAAGTTCGCCTTCCTAAATGGTGACATAAGGAAGAAGTGTATGTAGAGCAACCACCAGGTTTCGTTGATTCAACTTATCCTAATTACGTTTACTTATTACAAAAAGCTTTATATGGTCTTAAACAAGCTCCTCGAGCTTGGTATGAGACGCTGTCCACATTTCTTCTTGAGAACAAGTTCACAAGAGGAAAGATAGACAAGACATTATTTCTTAGGGAAATAAGAGGCAAGATTTTGCTAGTGCAAATCTATGTCGATGACATTATTTTTGGCTCTACAGATAACAACCTCTGCAAGAAGTTTTCTAAACTTATGCAAGGGAAGTTTGAAATGAGCAGTATGGGAGAGCTGAAGTATTTCTTAGGGCTTCAGGTGAAACAATCTGAGGATGGAATTTTCATCTCACAGACCAAGTTCACCAAAGAGCTACTCAAGAAATTCGGAATGGAGAATGCAACCTCTATGAGGACTCCAATGGCCTCAGCTATGTCTCTGGACAAGGATGAGAAAGGGAAACCTTTTGATGAAACCAAGTACAGAAGCATAATTGGGTCCTTTCTCTACCTTACCGCAAGTAGACCAGACATAATGTTCTCAACATGTGTATGTGCTAGATTTCAGGTGAACTCTAAGGAATCTCATTACATTACTGCAAAGCGAATCTTGAGATACCTCAAAGGTACACCAAATCTTGGCTTATGGTACCCAAAAAGTAATGATAGTGAACTAATTGGATTTTCAGATGCAGATTTTGCAGGAAGCAAAGACGACAGGAAAAGTACTTCCGGGACTTGCCAATTCCTCGGAAGGAGACTTATTTCCTGGAGCAGTAAGAAGCAGAACTGTGTTGCCATCTCAACGGCTGAATCAGATTACATCTCTGCAGGCAGCTGTTGTGCACAGTTTCTCTGGATCAAAAATCAGTTTGAAGACTACAACATGAAGTTCCAGAACATTCCTTTGTTTTACGACTCATCCAGCGCTATAGCAATCGCCAACAACCCAGTCTCCCACAGCCGGACCAAGCACATAGAGCTTCGTTATCATTTCATCTGGGAGCATGTGGAAAATGGAGACATAGATCTACAATATGTCTCCACAGACAGGCAAGTTGCAGATATATTCACCAAGCAGCTGGACGAGTCCAAGTTCTCGTTCTTCAAAACGGAACTCGGGCTGCTCAACAAAGAAGACTAGTGATGGACTCACAAATCAAGAAGATATCAGTGGTGTTGGCTGCTCAGAGTTAAAGATTTCAGTGGCAATATACATCTCCCAAGGAAAATTGTCTTTCAAGTAATATATACTCGAGTATATCCAGACAGATACTCGAGTAAACGGGAATTACTCAAGTAAAAGGATTTACATACTAGAGTACTTGACAACATACTCGAGTACTTGACAACATACTCGAGTACTTGACAACATACTCGTGTACAAACTTGCCCTACTCGAGTATGCTCTGTCTAATACTCGTGTATGATGTTACCTACTCGAGTATACGACATTCATATTTTGGATTTCTAATTTTTCTATTCGCACCGAGCTATTTGCCGCTTCATTCAGGTATGAAATTATTATTTTTTTTAAACCTAATTAGGATTATATATATATATAGAAAAATCGGGAAACCCCTTTCCACTCCTCATTCTCTCGAGTAGCCGCCGACTCTTCATCTTCCGGAAAACTGCAGAGCATCGTCGTCTTCGCCTCTCTCGTCCTCCAGAATCGCAGATGGCCCCCTCTTCTAAAATCGGCATTGGCTCAGAACTTGCCCCCGCGGGTATAGCTGATCTTTCAAATGATTTCCGAAATCTTCTGATTTTGTTCGAGACCACCGGACTGTCGTTCGTTATCCAGACGCCGTGCCGAATTATTTTCCCAGCTGTTGAAGAATTTTATCAGAATCTGAATGTAAAACGAAATGGCAAGCTCCTGAAATCCAAGGTCAGAGGGATAAAAATCCGACTGGACACAGGCTCCTTAGCTGCTCTGTTACAACTGCCAGTAGTAGATGACGTTGCCGAAATGACTGCTGAAGATTCAGTAAGAACTAGTTTATTCTATGGAGCTAACCCTCAAGCCCATTCCTTTAGCAGAGCTGATTTTAACTCAAAAGGAAAGTTCCTAGTGGATGTAATTGCAAAGGTGTTGTTATGCAAGACTTACTCCATTCGAGACATTTCTATGGAAATGTTTGGCATAATGCAAGCCATTATCTACCGCAAACAATTCCAGTTTGGACTGTTGATCCTAGATAAACTCAGAGAAAGCATTAAGCATCCACGTTTTGCCAGGATTATTTCCATCCTTCTTCATGAAATCAACCTGTCAGTCTTTGACTTATCCAAAGGGACTCCCCTCCATTACATGAAAAAGGTTTCTATATCCTCCATCCAGTGATATGAAATTAAAATTCTGAACACTGCCCAAGCATCCAAAGCTGCTGTCCCTTCAGTAAATTCCCAAGAAACCAGTGTACCTGATGACAGGATTCCATCTCCTCCTCCATTTCAAACTGCTGCTACCTCAGTTGCAATAGTTGAGGGGGAGCCTGCCTCATCTCATCCTCAGTACCCAGCTTCATCAGAACCCTCACCGCAAGCAGAAGTCAGGGATTCTACTCGTCCAGTTTCTCCTCCTCCAGCAGATCCCCACTAAGAGATTCCAGATCCAGCAACCCTCCTGTCTACTGCAGAAGATATCAATAAATTGATTGATGAGCTCATCTCAGATGCTCCCCTGTTTCAAAATGAATCAGTTGTACTGACTCTAGAAGCTCAGACTCCAGTGGATATTTCTCCAGCTCAGTCTCCTACTCAGACTCCAGCTCAGTATCCTGCTCAGACTCCTGCTCAAATTCCTGCTCAGTCTCCTGTTCAGTCCCCTGCTGCAGAGAAAAGCCAACCAGAAACTATTCTTTTGTCTGATAACAGGGAAGTATCTCCAGAACCAGTGGAGGCCCCTCTGAGGACTTTGGACTTCTCTATTCCCTCCTTCCTAAATGAAGAAGAATCAGTTATCTTAGAATCTTTCAAGAGTGGTGAAAGCTCAGTGGTAATTACTGAAATCCCCCCATGGGTTACTCCTGCTCCTTCAGTCTCTGCCCCAACTTTAACTCCTTCTACTTCTTCAGATCTGGTAAGCAAGATTGAACAGTTACTCAGTGAACAAAGAAAGTACTTTGATGACTCTCTAGCCTCAGTAAATAACAAGGTCTCTACTCTTAAAAAGGAGATGGGTAGAGGCTTTGCTGAAATTCAAGCCAATACTGATGAGCTCAAGAGATTTTTTCAACTGGGTGGAAAAGCTATTGATCATACTATTACAAGTATAGGTGAACTGAGAAATCAAGCTGAAACTGTTGCACATAATCAGATACAATTGGACAAGAATGCTGAAGCAAATGTGATGAAAGTATGTGAAGAAGTTGGCACTTTCAGAGATGAAGCAATTGTCAAACTATCTGTATATATCAGCAAGGGGGAGAAAATTGTCAAAGAACAAGTTGAAAAAGTAGTTGAAAAACTGTCTGAACAAGCTCAAACAACTGTGAATGATCTAGTCAAGGATACGAAAGCAGATATTCTATCTCAACTCCAATCTGTCAAATTCTACATTTATGATACAGCTGTATGGGTAAACAACCAGAATTTCCCCAATGCCCAGCTCAACCCTACCATAATTCCTAAATTTCTGGATCCTCTTGAAGAAAATCCTCCATCAGGTGCTCCAGCTCAAGAAAATTTTCCAGCTCAGGCAAACTTTCCAGGAGGTGTGCCAGTCTTCTCACCCAGACCTGCTGGTGATGTGACTGAGCCTCCTCTCTCTTATACTGATATTTAGTAAGATGAACTTCCTCCTAGTTCTCAAGGTGCCCCAAGGAAGAAAAGGAAATATGGTGACAGCACTTCTGCCAGCCGTTCTGCACCTAGAAAAGAGCCTTCCCCAGCTTCTGAAGGTAGACCAAAAATTGTTCATACTGAAGTTTGGAGTCCAACCTCCAAATCTCTGATCCTTGATACCTTGAAGCTAGTAACAGATCTTGGTGAGCACAGAGATCAGTATTACAGTTATTCAGAATGGAAATCTTATGAAGTATACCAGATCAAGATCAGACTTCATGACAGGAATTGGGGATACAACAACCCAGCTGCTCCTCCTAGGCCCAGAACATATTTTCCTAAACCATTCAGTTACCTAGAGAGGCAAGAGCTGAAGAGAGAAAGAATGCACAAAGAAGCCCCTTCTTGAGTCAATGAGAATATGGAAATGGACTTTTTAATCTGTTAAAAACATTTCTATATATATATTTGATTCTGATTATGGCTATCTTATTATTTATCCTGCTTCAGTTTACTTTATTTTTTTAAGTATATGTGTGTTGTTCTTTTTACTCTAAGTAATTCACCTTAGTGTAGAGGGTGCTGACATCTACAAATAGGGGGAGATTGTTGGGATTTGTCTCCACAATACCTCAGATTTGTAGGAGGTCAGACCTTGAACTAAGATGAATTAAGGTGTATTTGATATTGTGTTTAAGTTGTATGTATGCAGGTCCTTATTGCCAAGTGTAGACCAATGTCAGTCTATAATGGGTCACCAAACACAGGACCATACAATGTAATCCCTCATTGTGTGATCCAAAGTGTTGGCCCATGTATAGCCTCTCTATTGGGATACACTTCCTATACATGCACTTGGATTGGTGGACTGAAGTATTGAAGTTTATTTTTTTCAGAAGAATTTTTCTAAGTCCACATACTCGAGTAGCTTCCCTATATACTCGAGTAAGTGACTTAATACTCGAGTAGATCCTTAGACATACTCGAGAAAACTCTGTATACCTGTGTAGATAAGCTTACACTCGAGTAGATAGTTAGTCACTCGAGTTGGTCATATTTTATACTCGAGTAGATCCTTCTGTTCTTAGATCCGAAATTTTCTTTAAGTCCACATACTCGAGTACCTCTTTTGTACACTCGAGTAAGTGAGTCTGTACTCGAGTAAGTTGGATTACATACTCGAGTAGACTGTATTATACTCGAGTAAGTGATAATTTGTACTCGAGTAGTTGGTTAGTTACTCGAGTAAGTGTTCTGTTCATACTCGAGTAGATCTGCACTTCTCATCTCAGAAAGTTTCTAAGTCTACCTACTCAAGTAGTTCCCTATATACTCGAGTAAGTGACTCTGTACTCGAGTAGTTGTTTTCATACTCGAGTAGTTTAGTGATTACCCGAGTAGTCTTCCCAAGATACTCGAGTAGTTCATTTTCCCCTCACTCGAGTATCTCCAACTCTTCTACTCGAGTAGTTCTTTCTATTTTATCTGAGAAATTTTCTCTAAGTGTTTTTACTCGAGTATATACTCTCATACTCGAGTAGTTCTAAAATCACTCGAGTGTTGATCTCTGAATCACTCGAGTAGCTTCTCTTCTTATACTCGAGTATGCTCCTCCTATCCACTCGATTATATAACATCTTATACTCGAGTATGTCTCTTCTCTGTCTCGAGTATATCTGTTCAAACATTCCTGAAATTCTCCAAGTACAATTTCGCTGTGTATTTCGAATTAATCATTTCTGATTGGTCCACGTGTCATCCTTAATTAAATTTCTGACCGTTGGAGTCCACCTATAAATAGGTCCTTTCAGACTTGACTAATAATAAGCTTTATAGAGATTATTATTTTAAGAAAGAAACAAGTTCCCATGAACCCTAATTTCTCACGCCGCCGCCATTGCCGTTCACGGAAGAAGGTCTGGATCGACGATCTCCGATCGCTGCTTTCAACTCTGTTTCTCCAGAGATCCAGACAAAAGATAATCACTCGATCTCGCCGAGCCTCAAGATTTCTAATCTATTTTCTCGATCGAGGTGATTCCATTTTTCAGATCTGTGGATCTCTCTCAAGTCGTCTTCAACATATTCTGATCAAGCCAAAGTTCTCAAGGAAGAAGACTATCAAAGATCCAGATCTGTGCAATATATTGTTTGTATTTTCTTTTCAAATAAATTTCATTGTAGGAGTTTTTCTCCGAGATTTGTAGGAAGGCTTTATCTTCCGAGTGTAGATCCGGTTTGGATCGAGTTTTGTAGGAACGTGGTTCCGAGGTGTAGGATTGTTTTCAATCCGAGATAGTGGAGTAGCCGAGTCTAGTGGTTTGCTAGATCGGTGAGGAAAGTGGACGTACCCAAGATTGGGGAACCACTATAAATCTCTTGTCGTCTGTGTGATTGCTTGATCTGTGCTGTGTTAATTTTTATTCCGCATTTGACACGCATTTCACCTATTCACCCCCCTCTAGGTGATTTAGGTAGACAACTTAGTTCTCTCATCATTATTTATATATTTATTCACATGCAAAATTCCTAGTAATCTAACTTTTACATAGTGTTTAGAGATTTTCATGCTTTAATTGAATTTTGAATTTTGGAGTACAACTATTGGCCATGCTGTATTCCTAGTCAAATGCATGTGTTAGTAAAACTTTATGTAAAACTAACTATTCAGCATACAATTTGACATTTATTTTTCAAAATGGGTGGAAATAGTTTATTCTACTTTCATTTTGAAACCGGTAAAATCCAAATAATAAATTAGGTTAGTACGTTGAAGTTTACTAGAAAAATATTTCGCGAATCAGGAGTAAATGTATTCTTTATCGATCTCTAGAACTTGCCCTCTAGCGATTCTCAACACTTACATAAGTTCAACTCATTACAATGAATTGGATATAAGCACTTCTTTTGGCAAGTTTGAGCATTTACACCCACACCTAACACTTTATCTTTATTAAAACAACTTTGAGTCCTATTACCCTACCTTTTGTTTCAACTCCAGCAAATACTTCACCAAGGCCTAAAAAGCATCCTAATCGCACACATAAGTCTGAGCTTGATAATGGTTATATAAAAAAGCATTGTGACTGATTTGGAGCCATTTTATTTTGGTGGCTATTTTTATTGAAAAAAAGAGCTGATTTGTTTTGTTTCTTCTTCCTCTTGAAAATATTAGAAAAATCTTAAAAGGGGAAGAAAAATAAGAAAAATGATGAAAGAAAAAAAATATAATGAAAAAAGGAAAAAAAAAGGTTTGGGAATTGGCTATGCTCTTAAAGACATAAATATTTATTTTGTTCGAGCTCTCTTTAGGTTTGAGTGTGACTAGCAATCATTTTTATCTTTGATTATCCACACCGAAAACCATAGCCTGTGTTTCAACCTAGTTAAGTCCTATTGATTTGCTCTTATGAGTTAGACTGATGTCGTGGCGAGAGTGTGAATGGCCAAGCCTTTGGCCATCGACATTGATGGATTTCTTTGGAGGGTATCTCAATCTTTGATTTGTGTAATGTTAATCTTAGTACACACGATACATTCTCCCTAAATATAATTTTAGAATTTACCGGATTTTCAATTTCAAAGTATAAATAATAAGTGGAAATGCATTCTCAAAAAATTGAAGCTAGTTTGTATGCTGAGTAGGTTTTTATGCTAAAATAGCTACGTGCATAGGCATAAGACTTTGCATTTTACTCCTTAGGTTCATTTTTATTTTTTAGCATTGAAATTTTTCTGCTCCTGAAAGTCTTTGAATTCAAGGGTAGCTAATCACCTAGAGGGGGGGTGAATAGGTTATTGAAGTCATTTGGTTATCTTTTGTTCTTTAACTAATTTCGGCTTTGTTGTGATTGATTAATTCGGCTTTCAAGACATTCACACACAATAAACCGAAGTTTTAAAGCGGTTCCCCAGTGTATGGGTACATCTACTATCCCTCCCACCTTTCTAACAGTATGTTAGACAAGGCACTTCTCCAATTACTCAGCTCCTCAGAGCTTACATCATGATCCCGCAGGACCACTAAGTCTTCTCCAAGACTTACAACTTGGGTACAGAACCATACCCCTCAGATTTAAGAATGAATCCTACCACTATAGCCCATGTTCCTACGTCTGATCCAAGGGATCCTACTACTCAGAACTATACAAGATTCTACACTCAGCCTTTATAACTTAGGCTTATAATACAGATCTCACCAGAGTTAACCCTCAGCCTTTATAATCTAGTCTTCCAACTCAAATCTTGAGAAGATCCTACATAAATGATGTAATTTTTGATGTAGTTTAGACTCTAAATATTTGTTCTCTGAGTCCACAGCTTCTCGATCTGAGAGAATCTTAGGCCAATTTTCTTCACAGTCACAAAGATGATGATCTCTAAGAATCTGATGCTTATGCTGGAATTGACATAGAAACAAATTTTTGATCGTGCTGATGAAGGGAGGAAGTTAAAGAATGAAGGTATTCAATCAGCTAACCTATTTTGGCAGAAATTAGATTGCTCTGCCTCTCCTTCTGTCTTGAGAAAACCAAGAACAGATATCTTCTTCACCGATCTTGAGATTGATCATCAGATTTGGCTCTACATAGATCGAGAAGTCACTACAACTAGGGCTAGCCTTGACTGCTTCTTCTTCCTCAAAAAATATCCCTAATTATGCTGTAATAGATGTTGATTGTCGTAGCTAACTCAGAGAACCTTCAGATTCGTCGAAATGACCTTCTTGTCTCTACAACAATGGTGGGGAGAAGATGAAGTTCCACTCCACTTTCGCGAAAATGAATTGATTCAGTCAAAATTTGTTTCTCTTATCTGATTCTTTTCCCTTTTACAATCCCGTAATCCAGCGACTCGATTGATACATGTCGTTATTTTAATGACATATTATAACCTTCATTTCATAGATTAAGACTAACGATGACGTTAGTGATGAATTGTAGCTCTTTCATAACCAATTTTATTTTTATTGACTTTGCTGACGTCAGCCATTCTGGTCTTAAAAAATTTCAGACAACTACCCAGGCGTTGAGGGAACAAGCTTTACTTCAACGAATCTGGACTTAAACAATTTTCTACTATACTAGGGGTTGAGAGCTTTGAGTGAACTGGCTTCACTCAATGCCTCTATACTTAGCAAAATCTCCTTCTGTCTGAATGCGTTGAGAGCGTTGAGTTAATAAGCTTTATTCAACGCTTTTGAACTTAGTCAATATTCTACATCCTTCTGCAACTCTAGGCGTTGAGAGAGTTGAGTGAACTGGCTTCACTGAACACCTCTATACTTAGCCAAATATCCTTCTGTCTGAAGGCATTGAGGGAGCTGTCCTTACTCAATGCTTTCTATCTTTTACTTTGAAATCTGGCATTGAGAGCGTTGAATGAATAAGCTTCACTCAACTCTTTTGAACTTGGTCAATTTCTCTATTTCCTCTTGTCTATCTGCATTAGCTTGACTCAAAGCCTTTTGATCTTGGCATTGAGTGAACAAGGTTCACTCAACACTTCTAGACTTAGCTGAATTCTTTGACAGATTTGTTGTGGTTTTAACTGAAGTAACTTTATTCAATGCTTTTGGCTATATGGCGTTGAGTGAGTTGTCTTCACTCAATGCCTATAGACATAGCCGCATTTTTTCCTTTCCAACACTTAAAGCTTTGACTGACTGCCTTCTCTCAACATTGTTAGCTTAACTCAATGCCTGTGTACTTAGTAAATTTTTGGTTCTCATGCAACTGCCTTGATATCTTGCGTTGAGTGAGCTTACTTCACTCAATGCCTGAGGACTTGGGCAAATTTTTGCCTTTCCATCCAGCTTCATTGAGTCCACCTATCAATGTCACTTGGACCACCTGTCCAATCAATATGATATAGATAAACCTGCATGCATGAACTTAAACGTACATCAAATACAACTATATGTATACCATTGACTTGTTTGACTTCTTACAAATCTGGTACATTTGGATCAATGGACCCAATAATCTCACCCTATTTGAAGAAGTCAAAACACCACTTAAAAATTCTTTGTTAATGATATACACCAACATATGCAGCAACAATATACAACAACATATTAACACATGAGAGTTAAGGGTTACCACATTTCCCATTTTTCACTCTCATTGTTTCACTGAATGGTTCACCTCTTCCCCATGTATTGGAACACCACCTGCTCCCCCTATTTAATTTTAATTGTCACCTAGTCACCTTCTCCCCCTTTTGACTTCTTTAGACAGAGGGAGAAGATAGCCATCTTTGATTATCTTCTCATTTTTCTGATTACAGATAATCAACTGATGCTGGACTTGCTCCCCCTCAACAAGAGAATCTTTTACCAGGACTTTGGTCATTCTAGCCTTGATACCATTTTCTAGTCTTCATTACCTACAAGATGAAGTAGTTCCTGCCACAAAACAACATGAAGAGCAATTGAAGCTATACCAAGTTCAACATACCCAACTCAAACTTGAAGGTGTTAAACATTTCTTCATCTAGTGGCTTGGTGAAGATATCAACCACTTTCTTGTCCATTGGGAGAAACTCAAGACCAACATCCTCACATTCCACGTGCTCTTTTATAAAGTGATATCTAATCTCTATGTACTTAGGCCTGCTATGTGAGACAGGATTCCTAACAATAAAGATTTCACTTGTTGAATCCCAAAATAAAGAGCTTCTACTTAACCAAATGTTAAAATCCTGAAGTTGATGCTGGATCCACAGCAACTATGCACAGCAACTCCCTACAACAATATATTTTGATTCTTTAGTAGAAATCGAAACACTTGTTTGCTTCTTGCTTCTCTATGACACTAGAGTTTTTCCTAGAAACTGACAAGATCCTAATGTGCTTTTCCTGTCCTCACTACAACCTATAAAGTCTGCATCTGAAAATCCTATTAGTTCAAAATCCATATTCTTAGGGTACCAAAGGCCAAGATCTGGTGTGCCTTTTAGATATCTGAAAATCCTCTAGTGGCATAGTAATGAGATTTTTTAGGGCAGGCCCGATACCTAGCATAGTCATATGTAGCAAACATGTTGTCTGGCCTACTAGCTGTTAGGTATATAAGCGAGCCAATTATCCCTCTATACAAAGTTTGATCAACAAGTTTCCCTGCCACATCTGTGTCTAAAGACATAGTTGACCTTATGGGAGTTTTCATTGTGGAGGCATTCTCTATCCCAAATTTTTTAATCAACTCCCTAGTAAACTTAGACTGGGATATGGATAATCCATTGTCAGTCTGTTTTACTTGGAGACCTAAGAAGACTTAAGTTCACCCATACTGCTCATCTCAAACTTCCCTTACAAAAGTTTGGCAAACATTCTTCAAAGGTTGTCATCAGTAGTTCCAAAGATAATGTCATAAACATATATCTGGACGAGGATGATCTTTCCCTTGGACTCCCTTAGAAATAAGGTCTTGACTATCCTCTCCCTTGAAAATTTGTTCTCAATGAGTAAGCTAGACAGGGTCGAATACCATGCTCTAGGGGCTTGCTTCAACCCATATAGAGCTTTCCTAAGTCTATATTCAAAACTAGAATGGTTAAGAATAGTAAAACCTGGAGGTTGTTCAACATAGACCTCTTCCTTCAAGTCTCCATTTAGGTTGGTTGACTTCACATCCATCTTATAGACTCTGAATCCTTGGTATGCAACATATACAGGGAACAATCTGATGGCTTCAATTCTTGCTATAAGGGCAAAGGTTTGATCAAAGTCAATACCTTTTTTTTGTCTGTACCCCTGATCTACCAACCCAGCTTTGCTTTTGGTTATAATTCCATTTTCATCAAGTTTGTTCCTGTATATCCACTTGGTTCCAATGACATTATGTCCTTATGGTCTAGGAACCTGCTTCTAAACTTTACTCCTCTTAAACTGGTTTAGTTCCTCTTGCATAGATACAATCCAGAACTAGTGCATGTTGGCATCTTCAAATTTCTTGGGATCCACTTGTGACAGGAAACTAGAGTACATTATTGTGTTGACATATCTTCTCTTTGTCACTACACCTTGACTTGCATCACCAATGATTTGGTGGCCTGGATGATCTGTCAAATGTCTGACTACTGAAGGTAATCTTCCTTTAGCATTCTATACTTCAAAGTCTCCATCTCGTTGAACATCATCCACTTCTTATGTACCTTATGCTTCCTCTGGAATGCACACACTTTCATCTTTGTCTTGGAATATAGGTTCAGCTTCCTTAATAGTCTGCTTGTCCATAATCTCTTTTGTGCCTGCAGGACTAGAAGAGGAGCTTGATAGCTCACTGTTAATAATATTTGACTCATCAAACACTATATTAACTGACTACTCTTCAACTTGACTTGTCAAGTTATAGATCATATAAGCCTTACTATGATTGATGTACCCAACAAAGATCCCATCATTGGACTTGGTGGAAAACTTAGTTATATAGGATTTCCCATTGTTGATAACATAACACTTGCTCCCAATGATTTTGAAATATGCAAGGTTTTGTTTTCTTCCCTTCAAGATTTCATAGGGAGTCTTCTTGTGGGTCTTAGTGATAGAAGAACTATTGAGGACATGAAAAGCAGTGTTTACTTCCTCAGTCTAGAAATATTCTGGGAGAGTTGTGTCATTCAGTAATGTCCTTGCAACATCTATGAGAGTCCTATTCTTACTCTTAGCAATGCCTTTTTGCTGAGGTGTTCTTGGAGAGGAAAACTCTTGATGAATCCCAAGTTCTTCACAGAACTTTGTCATGCATTTAGATTGAAACTCAATCCTATGATCACTTCTGATTTTGACCACAGAATTGTTCAATTCATTTTGAATTTGCTTGACAAATATCTTGAAGACAACAGGGGTTTCATGCGTTTTATAAAAAAAAACCCAAGCAAATCTGGAAAAGTCATCAACAACCACAAAGGTGTAAACTTTCCTACCTAGACTATGAACTTGCATAGGACCAAACAAGTCCATATGCAGGAGGTATAAACACGTCACAGAGTCTTTAATTGTAATGGTTTTAAAAGAAACCTTGGTCTGCATGCCCTTTTGTCATGCAGAGCAAATGTCTTTCTCAGTGCATATCATTTTAGGACCATTCCTAACTAGATATTTACTAAAGAACTTGCCTATAGTTTTATAGTTCAAATTAGCTAGGCTCTTGTTCCATTGGACACAGTGTGAGGCTTTCTCATTTGCAACCAGACATATGGAAGAGTCTGAATTAAGACAAAGAAAATTTAAACAATACACATTCCCACTCTGAGTTCCTGTCAAAATGACCTCTTGATCACTTGACCTCTTAATATGGCATTCATCCTTATGGATTGAAATATCATAGCCAAGATCACAAAGTTGGCTTATGCTTATAAGGTTGTGTTGCAATCCTACCACATAAGCCACTTTAGTGAAAGTGACTAATACATTTGAGATCTTACCATAACCTCTTGTAATCCCTTTGTATGATCCACCAAAATTCACCTTGGGTCCATCCTTCACTGGAGTGAACTCCTTAAGATTGCTCTTTGTTCCAGTCATGTGCCAGGAAAAATCACTATCCAAGTACCATATAGGGATATGGACACTTGGACTAACCTGCAAAACATAATTACTTTACCTTAGGACCCCAACATCTAGTGGGTCCTTTGTGTATGTTAGTCTTAAAATGAACATGTCTATTAGCAATTTTTCTGACTGGTAGACTCACTTTAGCTCTTGACACACTAGGGTTATGCTAGCAATCAATGGAATAATGGCCTATCTTGCCACAGCATCAACACTCATGAAGGTTATACCTTCTTTTTTGAGTTGGTCTAGTAACTGTGCTAACAGCAGGACACTTTCTAGAAGAAACAATAGTAGTCTTCTTCAGATTTCATTCAGCATTTATCTAACTAAAGGAAGGTCTTTCAGCAGCTTTAGTTATATTTCTCTAAGTGCTATCAACAGTATTTTTTTTGCAGAAGTCGTGCTTCTGATAGCATAAGAAACACCAAAATTAGGCTTGCTGAAAGACTGACCTTTAATCTGAGTCTTTTCTTATTGAGTCTGAAGTTTGGCCACTGCCCCATTCTTTAGAGTGGGAGATGGAACACTATAGACAAATGGTCTGGGATGGGCTATTTGTATTTCTTCATGAGTATCCTTGAAGGCACTCATCCCCATTACTCTTCTCCTTACATTGGAAGATACACTAGCATCCTCCCAAGAAGAATTCCCATTCTTATAGTGATCATACATGGAGTATTGATCATACCTGTTAGTAGGGAGTATTACCCTTTTAAATGCAATGGGTGGCTGAGTTGGATTTTTTCCCTTTCCTTTGAAAGGGGCAGCTCCAGTGTTTCCCTTGAATCTTACTCCTTTCTTGTTTCTTTGATAAGAGAAGGAGTCAATAATAGGCAACACCGAATTAGGCTTAAAAAAACTTGCCACAATCCTCTTCTCCCTTTGGAGCTTTTCATCTAGATCCCTTATAAGTGCATTCTTGTATTTTATGGTGCCTATCCTTATGAAAGTGATAGTTTTCAGCTGGTTGACTCCCTTGATTTTTTGTTCCAGCGGGGTTGCTGACTCAGAGTGTTGGGTCTGGCGTTCCTTCACTTGACCTGTGGTTCTCTGCTACTTATTTAAGAAATTAAGTAGCGCCCTTTCCAACAGTCTGGGCTATTGGATCAGTTGGGTATGCGCTTGATCCTATAATTGGTTTCAAAGCAGGTCACGGGTTCAAGAACAGGGGCCGCTATTAAATCCCAATTTTTCCCTTCTACTTGTGTGGGTCCGACGGGTCAGGAAAATGGTGGACATGTGGTAACCCCACCTATGAGCCATTTGGGCCATATGGTAACCCCACCTCTGATCCAACGGGTTGTGCTAGACGCTGGGGGGGATTGTTGGGTCCGGCATTCCTACACTTGACCTGTAGTGCTCTGCTACTTAGTTAAGAAATTATGTAGCGCCCTTTCTAATAGTTCGGGCTTTTGGAACAGTTGGGTATGCGCTTGATCCTACACAGAGTGCTAAGAAGTAACAAGTTGTAGTAATTCTATCTCTTGAGCCTGCTTTTTAAACAGCTGCTTTCTCCTTTTGAATGCATGCAGAAGTTCACCATATTTATCAATCACTTGATAGATGTCATCCTCAGACTCAAAATCACAATCATCCTTTGATGAAAATGCTTCTAAACCTGGACCAGTCATATATTTTGACTTAGATGATGAACTGGTTGGAGAGAATACCTTAGATGTACCAGTATGATCCAGGCAAGATTCTTCATCAAATCTTTCCATCTGCCCAATATAGGATTCATCTTCTTCATCTGACTCTGAGGTTGATAAGTTAGTCCAGCTTTTTCCTTCCTTTGCAATAAAGGTCTTCTCCTTCTTGCTCTTCTGATGATGATGTTTCTTTTCACCAGCCTCCTTCTTCTTTACTGGGCAATCAGCTATAATATGTCCTGGCTTCCTGCAACAATAATATATAATTTATTAAAAATCTATTTACTGTGTTTTGAGTCATACATGCCTTCCTTGGAAGGTTTCTTCTTTGTTGTGTAGTAGTCCTCATTGTTCTGATAGGAAGAGGAAGTCCTGCTCCTCCAGACCTTATTCTTCATCAGCTTCAGAAACTGTCTTGAGAAGGCATCAAATTCCTCATCAGACATATTGTAGTCTGATGTACCTTGTTCAGAACTATCTAACTCAGTTGTCCTTCTAGGGTAGAAGGATTCTTCTCCTTACTCCTCTTGGAGCTGTCAGCCTTGAAGGCCACTGTGTTTTCTCTAGCCTGGGATTTTCTTGATTTAACTTCCTCCTTCCTTGCAGTTAGCTTCATTTCATAAGACAGTAACTTCCCTAATAAATTTTATGGTGGAGTATCTGCCAGCTTTGCCACTTCCCTAATGACACATATCTTAGTGACCCAATCTTTAGTAAGAGACCTTAGGAAATTGTCATTAAGTTCATAGTTGGTAAAGACTTGGCTATAGGTCCTTAACTCTTTAACAGTTCTGAAGAACCTTTCAAAGAAGATAGCTATGGTCTCCTCCTTGATCTTCTTGAAAGCCTCATACTCTTGATTAAGCATAGACTTCCTATCATCTCTAACTTCCTAAATGCCCTCCATGTATATCATTATAGTGTCTTACATTTCCTTTGAGGTCTTGCAGTGCACCAGGTTTTGAAAAGTTGAGTCATCTATGGCACTATCTATAATGTTTTGTTCCCTCTTATCCATTATAGCCAAAATGACATCATCCTTAGTCATTTCAGCATAAATTTTAGGAGTCTTGACATTTGCATCAAGGATATATACCTTCAATGGAATAAATGGTCCTTGTACGATGACACAAATTCTAGGATCAGAAGCCTCCATAAACAACCTGGCCCTTTCTTTCCATATTCCAAAATTTTCCTTCCCGTAGAGAGGAAGCTTCATGGAACCTAGTTCCTTATGGTTCTTTCTTGAACCTATAAGTTTCTTTTATCAGTTACCCTTGGAGATCTACTCAGACTGTAAAGCCTTTCTTAAGTAACCTCCCTGTGATACCACTTGAAAGATTTTGAATTCAAGGGTAGCTAATCACCTAGGGGGTGAATATGTTATTAAAGTCTTTTTATTTTCTTTTGACCTTTAAGTGATTTAGGAACTATTGTGATTGATTAATACTGCTTTCAAAACATTCACACACACCACACCAAAGTTTTAAAGTTGTTCCCCAGTGTATGGGTACATCCACTATTCCTCTCGCCTTTCTAAGAGTATGTTAGACAAGGCACTTCTCAAATAACTCAGCTCCTTAGAGCTTACAACACGACCCCGCAAGACCACTCAGTCTTCTATAAGACTTACATCTTGGGTACCCCTCAGATTCAAGAATGAATCCTACCACTCCGGCCCACGGCCCTATCTCAGATCCAAGGGATCCTACTACTCAGATCTATACCAGATCCTATTCTCAGCCTTTATAATTTTGACTTACAACACAGATCTCACCAGATCTAACCCTTAGTATTTAAAATCTAGGCTTACAACTATGATCTTGAAAAGATCCTACAGAAATGAAGTAAATGTTGATGTAGATTAGACTCTAGAGATTTATTCTTTGAGTTTACAGATTCTAAAACTGAGAGAATCTCAGCCCAATTTTCTTTATAGTCACAAAGATGATGATCTTCAAGAATCTGATGCTTGTGTTGGAATTGACTCAAAAACAAATTTCTGATCATGCTGATGAAGGGGGGAAGATCAAGATAGATGGTCTTCAATCTACTAACCTATTTTGGAAGAAATTAGATTGCTATGTCTTTCCTTCTGTCCCAAGAAAACCCTAAACATATATCTTTTTTAACGATCCTAAGATTGATCTTCAGATTTGGCTTTGCTTGGATCGAGAAGTCACTACAACTAGGGCTAGCCTTAGCTATTTCTTCTTCCTTAGAAAATATCCCTGATCATGCTGTAGTAGATGTTGATTGCTACAGCTCTCTCAGAGAACCTTCAGATTCGTCGAAACGACCTTCTTATCTCTACAACAATGACAGGAAGAAGAAGACGAAGTTCCGCTCCTCTTTGGTGAAAATGAATTGATTCAATTAAAAGTTGTTTCTCTGATCTGATTCTATTGCCTTTTATAATCTTTCCATCCAGCCAATCGATTGACACGTGTCGTTGTTTTAATGACAGATTATAACCTTTATGTTGGGTACACTGGAAACTGTGTACCAGATTTGGAGAAGCCTCACTTAACTCAATGATATACATCAATGTGTATTTCATGGGATGTTGAGTTTCAATGTGAAGGTTAAAGAAATGCAGAAAAAATTTGTAAGTACAAGTGTCGACACTTGTGAGGGAAATGTGTCGACACTAGAAGCAAGATTGTGTCAACACACAGGACTTGTGTCGACATACAGAAATTCTATCAACAGCAGTTGTGTCGACACACAAGACTTGTGTCGATACAAACACAATACCAGCTATGGTGAAGACCAGAAGTAGTTGTATCGACACACAGGACTTGTGTCGACACACACTCACAGAAATCTATCAACAACAGCTATATTGAGACTAGAAGTCTTGTGTCGACACAGAGGACTGTGTCGATATATTAGGAGCTGTGTCAAAATCATTAAGATTCGTGTCGACACATGGTCTATTTTTGTCGACATATTTGAAGTGTTATGCTGACAGTTCTCTACTATGATAGAAGTTCAAGGAGTAGTCAGTTGTCAAGACTGAAGACCTGACAGCTATCATAAGTAACAAAGCTGACACATCTGTCAGAGCTATCAGAAGGCCGTTTTAAACTGGAACAGCCGGTAACCTTGGATGGTTTATATATATAGACCTATTCTATCACAATCAGAAGCATGGTAATAAAAAAGAGAGGGGGAACAAGAGACAAACCCAGAAGAAGGCAGATCCTGAAGAGTCTGCGAGAAAAATTCAGATCTGATTCTGAATTCCAGAAGGAAGCTGGATTGAAGATCAACTCCAACTCCAATAGAAGATAACCCTTACTTGGTACACATTCAAGAAGTTTTGGAGAAGTTCAGACAGGTTGGATCTAAAGTAATCAGTTTAATCAAGAACTGATCAAGAAGCTTTCACCCTATTCTCTTTCTATCAGGGTGAAGATTTTATTGTTTAAAATAATTAATTTCCTTGTAAGATCTTATATAGATTTGAGTTGTAAGGCTAAATTTATAAAGGCTGAGGTAGGTCTGAGAGCCTGAGGTAGGACTTTAAAAAGTCTGAGTTGTAGGCCTGGTGATAAAGGCTGAGGTAGGGTTGTTGCCTGAGGTAGGATTCTTGGAAAGAATCTGAGGTATAGGACTTGAAGAAGTCTGAGTTGTAGGAACCAGTTGGGTTCTGAGTTATAAGATCTGTGGATCTGAGATAGTGTAAGGAAGTTTGGTCAAATCCAATTCTCTACTGGATAGGTGAAGGGGGAGAGTAAACTTACCCACAAATTGGGGAACAACTATAAACCATTGTGTCTGTACTGTGAATTTTCTGTGATTGTTATTCTTTGTACTGTGATAATTGTGTTGTGTATAACTTTGTTAATTGCCTGATTTGTTTAAAAGGATTAGAATCTATTTACCACCCCACCCCCCCACCCCCCCCCCCCCCCCCCCTCTAGGTGTTTGGGCTCTTTTAAACCAAATCTTTCAAGTAGTATCAGAGGGAGGTTACTCAAATATAGACCTAACAGTCTGAGTAGATCTCCAAGGCAATTAACTGTTAGACAGAATGGGTTAAATTGAGAATCAGATGGAACTTGGATCCATGAAACTTCTTATCTGTAGGAAATAAAACTTTGCCATATGGAAAGAGAGGGTCAGATTGTTCATGGAGGAATCTGATCCAAGAATTTACATCACAGTTGAAGAAGGTCCTTTCATTCCAATGAACTTATCAGTTCTTGATGCAAATCTCAAAACTCCAAAGAGCTATTCTGAAATGACTAAGGAAGAGATCATCCTAGCAACCTTAGATAAGAGAGCACAAAATATAATTGTGAGTGCTATAGATGATTCTACATTCCAGAATCTGGTACATTGCAAAACCTCCAAGGAGATGCGGGACACTTAGATTGTCTACATGGAGGGAACTAAAGAAGTAAGACAGGATAGAAAGTCCATGTTAAATCAAGAATATGAGAGCTTTAGACAGGCCAAGACTGACAGCATAGCTTAATGTTACAAGAAATTCTTTAGAATTGTAAATGAGCTAATGACCTGTGGAAGAATCTTTAGCACATATGAACTGAATGGCAAGTTTCTTAGATCACTGAGCAATGATTAGGATACAAAAATATGTGTCATCAGAGAGGTGGCCAGGCTTGCTGATACACCTCCACCAACCTTGTTTGGAAAACTGTTATCTTTTGAGATACAGCTCACTGCCAGAAAGGAGGAGGAGAAAAGAAATAGGTCTGAATATAAAGAAAAGTCAGTAGCCTTCAAGGCTGAAGCCACAAGAAAGGGTATGAAAAAGTCTCCTTCTCCACCCAGGAGAATTGCTGAGGCTGAATCAGAAAATCCTGACATCAACACTTCAGACAGCCATAACTCAGATGAAAATTTTGCTGCTTTTACAAGGCAGTTTCAGAGGTTTATGAAGAAGAAGAAATGAAGAACAAAGCCATCAACATCCTTCTCCAAAGATGACTATTATAAGAAGAAGAAACCTTCCAAGGATGACAGGTATGGCTTTAATCCTAGTAAACAAACTACTTCTAAAATTGCTTGTTATTGCTGCAATAGGCCTGGACATGTCATAGATTATTGTCCTGACAAAAGAAAAGAGTCTAAGGACAAGAAGAAGCATCAAAATAAGGGAAAGAAGGAGAAGTCCCTTGTTGCCCAGAAGCAAAAGAGTTGGACTGACTCTTCATCATCAGAATCAGGAGAAGAGGATGAAGCAGAAGCCTATATAGGATTGTTCACTACAGAAGAGGATTCTGTGGAAACAGAATTCTTGCAAATGATGGATTCCATAAATGAAAGTGAAGATCATTATTGTAGAGGGCTGATGGCTTTATCTGAGGAAGATCAGTGCCAGGATCAGCCTTATCCTAGTAAGGTATACAATCCATTATTAGTATCTGAGTATTATACTGGATCTGAACCAGAAGCATCTGCATCAAGAGATGTGGATAGTTCTGAATCTGAAGGGGATGTTCATCAATTAATTGATGAGTATGGTGGTCTATTGAAAGCTCTTAAGAGAAGCAAATTCCTTATCAAGAAGCAGGCTGAGGAAATTGAATCTCTCAAACTGGCTGCATCAATTTTAGCAAAGATGTTGGATTTGAAATTTAATGAGGTTGCCAAACTGAAAAATATAATTGTTATTCAGATGGGTACAATCACTTTCAAAAATTATCACATCAAGAATCTGGAAGTAAGACTTCAGAAAGAAATGGATCAGTGGCTAAATTCTCTAAGCCAAAGTCAGTCTTACCCATAATTGATAATTTCATCTCCCAAAAGGGTAATACAAGATTAGGCTTTAAGGGAAGAACAAGGGTAGTCAATTCTCAAAGAAAAGGCAAAGCCCCAGTTCAACCACTAGCCTTCAAACCACCTCTTTCTTTTATGAAAGTGATGCATCCTACTAACAGGTATGATCATGACATCACTCATGGTCACTGTAAGTATGGTGATCTGAATAGCAAGGGTGCAAATGCTAATAGGGCACCCCATGAGCAAACCCATCAGGTTCTTATGGAATCCTTAGTATTTGCTGCTCCAGCACCTGCACTTAAAAGAACTATTGACTGCAATATTGTTAAGCCTGTACTTAAGAAAAGGTACAACAGATTTGAGTGCTGGTGTTGTGGCAAGGTGGGCCACTTTGCCATTGATTGTTGGTTCAATGCTAGTATTCAGAATAAGGCCAGCTTACCTGTCAGAAAGGCTGCAGGTAAGTATGTCAAAAATCAAACAAACTTGAACCTAGGACCCAATAACTATTAGTGTTCTAAGGATAGATAATTATATTTGATGTAGGTGAGTCCAAGTGGCCATACCCCTATATGTTACTTGGATAGTGGATGTTCCATACACATGACTGGAATAAAAAGGATGCTGAAGGACTACTCCCCTATAAAAGATGGACCCAAAGTGATCTTTGGTGGATCTGAAAAGGGAGTCATCAAAGTGTGTGGTAACATTTCCAATAACTCCATTACCATCACCCAAGTGGATTATGTGAAAGGTCTAAAGCAAAACCTAATTAGCATAAGCCAACAAAGTGATCTTGGTTATGACACTTCTTTCCACAAGGGTGTGTGCCAAATAAGAAGGTCAAATGATCATGAGATCATTTTGACAGGCACTAGGAAAGGAAATGTCTACTATCCTAACTTTGATTGTGAGAATAAGTACTCACTTATTTGTCTAGTTATAGATGAGAAAGCATCTCATTGTGTCCAATGGCACAAAAGGCTGGCTCACCTGAACTATAAGTCAATAGGCCAACTCTTTAGTATGGAGTTAGTGAGGAATGGTCCTCAGGTCAAGTACATTAAAGAGGGTTTATGTTCAGCTTGCCAAAAGGGTAAACAAACCAGGACCTCTTTCCATGGACATGATACCAAAGATTCTGTAAGATGTCTATATCTTCTGCATATGGATCTATTTGGTCCTATGCCAGTTCATAGTCTAGGTAGGAAAGCTTATACATTTGTAATTGTGGATGACTATTCTAGATTCACATGGGTTTTCTTCTTGAGGCAGAAATATGAAACCCCTACTGTCTTTTAGAATTTTGTTAGGCAAATTCAGAATGAACTTAACAATTAAGTGGTCAAAATCAGAAGTGACCATGGAACCGAGTTTCAGTCTGAATGCATGACAAAGTTCTGTGAAGTACTTGGGATTCATCAGGAGTTCTCCTCACCTAGAACTCCCCAACAAAATGGGGTTGCTGAAAGAAAGAATAGGACTCTTATTGAGGCAAGTAGAACACTACTAAGTGACACTTCTCTCCTAGAATATTTCTGGGCTGAGGCAGTAAATACTGCATGTCATGTTCTCAATAGAGCATCCATCAATAAAAGACACAAGAAGACACCCTATGAGATTATGAAAGGCGGAAAACCAAACATATCCTACTTTAGAATCATTGGTAGAGAGTGTTATGTTCTAAATAATGGCAAGCACTATCAAACTAAGTTTGCTGACAAATCCCTAGAAGGGATATTTGTTGGGTACATCAATAATAGTAGAGCTTACAGGATCTACAACTTGACTACACAAGTTGTAGAAGAATCTGTACATGTAGTCTTTGATGATTCTAAGCTAATTAATAGTTAACTGTCTAGCACTTCTATTAGTCCAACAGGTTTGAAGGAAAGGATGGACAAGCTAACAATTAGTGAAGACCAACCTTCAAGATAGAATGAAGAAAATAATGGATGCTTTCCAGCTGGAGTACAAGACTCACTTGATGAAGATGAAGACAATGAAGTGTATCCAGATGAAGAAAATGAAGAAGACCAAGAGATGGACAAATTTCCTCCAGCAAGAAGACATTTAAAGGATCATCCATCACACCAAATAATTGGTGATGCAAGTCATAGAGTTCTGACAAGAAGCAAGAGCATGAACACAGTTCTATGTTCAAGCTTCCTGTCCCAGATGGAACCTAAGAAGTTTGAAGAGGCTATACAGGACATAAATTGGATTGATGCCATACAAGAAGAACTTAATCAGTTCATAAAATGCAAAGTCTGGGAGTTGGTTCCTAAACCAAAGAATCACAATATTATAGGAACCATGTGGATCTATATAAACAAGTTAGATGAAAATGGCACCATAATCAAGAACAAAGCCAGACGGGTTGCAAAGGGCTATAGATAGTAAGAAGGGATAGACTTTTACCAAACATTTGCCCCAGTGGCAAGGTTGGAATCAATAAGACTGTTCCTGGCTTATGCAGCTTTTCAAGGGTTCAAAGTATTTCAAATGGATGTAAAGTAAGCATTTTTGAATGGTGACTTGAAAGAGGAAGTTTATGTTGATCAACCTTCAGGTTTTGTAGATCCCCTTTATCCTAATTATGTTTATAGGCTTAAGAAAGCTCTATATGGATTGAAACAAGCCCCTAGGGCTTGGTATGAAACTTTGTCTACCTTCCTTATTGAGAATAAATTCTCAAGAGGGAAAATTGACAAGATTTTATTCTTTAGGGAATCAAAGACAAGATCATCCTAGTCTAGATATATGTTGATGAAATTATCTTTTGATCAAATGAAAACAACCTTTGTAGAAAGTTTGCAAAACTTAGGCAAGGGAAGTTTGAGGTGAGCAGCATGGGTGAGATAAAATTCTTCTTGGGACTCCAAGTTAGACAGACTGATGATGGATTGTCCATTTCTCAGTCTAAGTTCACCAAGGAGTTAATTAAAAATATGGTATGGAGTCAGCCTCCACCATGAAAACTCCAATTAGGATAAGTATGCCTATAAGAAAAGATGAAGTAGGAAAACTTATTGATGAGTCTTTATATAGAGGGATAATTGGATCCCTACTTTAATTGACTGCTAGTAGACCTAACATCATGTATGCTATATGTGTCCGTGCTAGGTACCAAGCCTTCCCTAAGGAATCTCATTATTCTGCTATCAAGAGAATTCTGAGATATCTTAAGGGCACACTAAAAGTTAGTGTTAGATCTGTTATACTCTAGAGGGGGAGGGGGGGTGAATAGAGTATGTCTGTGTGTTTTTAAAATTTTCTTCACTAACAGTATACTATCTTTACCTTTAACAACTATATCTAACTATCACAGATTAAAGTAAATAAAAGATCACAGAATATCTAACTAACACAGCCACAGCATAAACAGAAAAGAAAGAGAAACTAGACAATACAAGAAATTTATAGTGGTTCCCCAAACTAGGTATATCCACTCTTCTACCAACCTTGATAGGAATCAACTACAGGTTATGATCAGGTGACTGTCACCAATGAGCTTTTGATCAGGTGCTCAAAAACCAAACCTCAAGTCTTTTGGAAGGAGACTTGCAACCAGAATAATTTTGAAGGGAATTAAAATCCTGTACAGAGGTGGGAATGAGAGAGTGATGTAAGTCTTCTTTTCTCAAATAAAAATGAGAAGACTGTGTGGATTCTTATTTGTTGTCAAAGCTCCCCCTGAGATATTGAATGGTTCAGGAGTGGAAGCTTTGTTCAAGGGTGTAGGCCTTCAGCTTTTCAGAGATCCTTGACTAATTTGAATGCTGCTGTCACTTGAGATCCCTGAAAACAAAGAGGGAGAGAAGGAAAGATTCTTGATGGTGATAGTGGTTCTTTCTTCTTCTCTTTAGAGTAGTCAATTTTTGAGAGATCTTTTTCACTGCACTTTTTGAAGAACTTTTCTTTGTTGTGTCTCAGGTTGATGATCAATCTCTGCTCTTATGTGTAATCTTTTTTCTTGGCAGGGAGATGTGTATTAGATCACTGCAACTTTTTGAATTCAAAAGAAATTCTGCAATAAATGTTCAGCCGAAATCTTGGGAACGAGAAAACGGCAAGAATGCTTTCAAATATTCTATTCTATGTCTGTCCTGAGAGATAAGCAATTAATTCCATGGAGGATGTTAGCAATCAAGGCTGCCAGTAATGGCTCTATTCAGAGAATATAATTGCATTGATTTGCAAGGGAATTAATAGCCTATAATGGAAATAAAATTATGAGACAGAAAGAGAAAGAATAAATAACAAAATATCTTACAGTTTTCATCGACCTGTGATCAGCTTTCGTCGACCTCTAATCAGCTTTCGTCGACCTCTAATCAGCTTTCGTCGACCTGAGATTTCGTCGACCTCTGATCAGCCTTCATCGACCTGAGATCTGCTTTCATCGACCAAAGCTCTGTGAATCAACTGCTGTGCATAACTGGCTAATTTTGTGCTCTATGTTCGTCGACCTGAGACTGTGAAGTTAGTCGACCAAAAAACTTGGTCCATTTGTCGGCGTTGAGTGAATAACACATCTGGCGTTGAGTGATCTTTGTCTCTGAGTCAGCCTTGGCTTTAAGTGAATTATGGCGCTGAGTGTTGAAGAGTTAGTCGATCTGAGAACGGAGTTCGTCGAGCTCAGCTCAGATATTTTGGCTCTGAGTTAGTCGAGCTGAGCATGACTATCGTCGACTTGAGATCGACGAATGTAGATTTCTTTTTCTAATTCTTGATCTCTCTAAGTCTTAAGTCTTTGGCAGTGTTGTAGGTTGGTCCTCTTATCTATTGATTCTAAGAACATGGCCTAGACTCTAGAAACACATAACATTTGACCCTTCTATACAATATGGGTCACAACCTAAGAAGAGAACCTAGCCCAAATCATCTAGGGGTTCCAACAATCTCCTCCTATTTGGGTGAGGTTACTCCAAATAAACAGAAAGAATCACAAAAAAATGAAGTAAACATAGCATGAAAACTTAGATAACTGATAGAATAAATAAGCTATCAGTATCTTTATAAGGCTATGTACCCAGATTGTTCACAGTAAGCACAGAAAATAAACAATTTAAATGTTCTATTGAGAGTCAGAAGGCTTAGCAAATTTGATTATCCTGTTTTGATCATGAGCTTGCTTCATAGTCATGGTCATATCAGCATCGCCAATAGTCACTTGTGAGGTAGTTCTTGGAACCACTGCTTCAGGATGTAGACTCATGTATTCATCAACATTGAATAATTTTCCTACTTTATATCTTTCAAATTCTTTCTTCCTATAGCTAGACATAGTAGAGAACTTTGAAGAGTCTTGACCTTTTTATTTGGCTTGCCTGATTTGAGAGAGAGCCACAGATTCCTTGAATCTAGCCATTCTTGTAGTTGGACTAGTTTCAGGATCATAAGCTGGAATTGGAGGTTCTTCGAGACTATTAGCTTTGTCAGGAGATGGAGGAAGGGAAAATGTTGGCTTAGAAATACTCTGTTGAGCTGACTGATGTCTGGAATAAGATTGATGTCTCTGTTTATGTTGACTGTCTCCATAAGAGTGAAAGGGTCTTCCCAATCTCTGATAAGTTTTAGTGAGAGTAGGTTTAGTGAATCCTTCTGAGCTTCTAGATACAGTTCCTGAGGCACCTGTAGTTATAGGAGGAGGAGGAGGAGGAGGAGGAGGATCTCTTCTGAACCTTTGTGGAGAAGGAGAATACCTCCTACTTTTCTTCCTTGCTTTTTGTTAATTTTTAGATAGCCACATCCATGCTGGCATACCCTTGTATGGAGTTATGTTTTGTAGGATGTAATATGGTGTATCATTGGTATTTCCAGGTTTGGGAGCAGGTGGAGGTGGAGCTTTCCTTTTCTTTGAGGCTTGCTTCCTCTTAGGAGCATCATCAGAATCATCATCATCATCATCATCAGATTATTGTTGAGGATTGTCATACATTTCATCAATCTGACTGAGCAGATCCTTTGGAATTTCTTTGCTGGCTGGAGTGGGAACAACTTCAGCTTCAGCTACTTCAGCTTCAACAGCAATGTCCTGATTGATTCGATCATCCAAACTAGGAATAGGGCTATCATCTATGATATAGGTTGGCCCGGGAGGGCTAGATCTTTATTCATATAATACTGTTGGAGGAGCTATAAGACTTTCCTTTATACTGGCTAACACTTCTGAACTTGTAGGGGAGGTGTAGCATACTATTGCTCTGGATGATTGAGTGGGAGAGGAGAGGCAAAACTGAATATAGGATACAAAAATTTTCAGCAGATTATGTAGATTTACTTTAGATTTAATGAAGTAGATTCTTCCAGGCAGAACTTTTTGCAAACTAGACTCTTGAGCATTGGATACTATAATATATGTACATTGAGTATTTACATCTACTACTGAGTCAGTAGACTCTATATCATAACATTCCATATTAGTATCAAGAAAATTTATAAAATCTATTTCCATGTCAACATTAGTTCCTGCTGTTGCTGGTTCTGCTGCTGCTACAACATCATTAAGTGTAATATCAACATTTATTCCTGCTGCTGCTGTTGGTTCTGCTGCTACTACTGCATCATTAAGTGTAATATAAACATTTGTTCCTGCTATTGCTGCTGGTGATGTTGCTTCTACTTCATCATTAAGTATCTCCCCCTGCCTGAATTCTGTATGAACTGAAGCCAGGCCCCCAGATGAAGATAGGGTAGAGGTGAGGGTAGAGATTTGAGAAGAAAGAAAGGATATGGAGATAGACAGAGGTGAAATAGCCTCTACAATGATGGTTTGGAGGATGGGTTTGAGGAGCTCAAGAAGTGGTTGGATGATAGAGGAATTCAAAGATGTGGAGTCAGATGTTTGGGCAGGAGGTGGTTGAGAAGGTATAGAGGTAGTGATGATAGTTGCTGGAGGAGATTGTTGATTGGAGGTGTCTGGAAGGGGGTCCTGTAGAGATTGTTGAGGAGAAGGAGTGTTTAGAGGAGATGATAGTAGATTGAAGGATGGGATTGAAGAGAGAGTGGAGAGGGGGATATCAGCAAGATGAGATAAAAAAGGAGATTGGGGAGAAGTAGGGATAGGTGTATCAGCCCTAAGAAAGGGAGAATTGGATGGAATATGTATAGGGGAAGAAGGATTTGGAGATGTTGGTGGTGTAAGGGTATGTATTAGAATGGAAGTGGAGGATGGGGTTTGTTGAACATGAGGCTGAGCTGGAGCTTGAGAATCAGGAGGAGGTGGAGTGGTGGATGGAATCTCTGCAGAGGGTTGGGGAGTGGCTGATGTATCCCTTGTACTTTTAGAAGTTCTGGTGGAAGAGGAAGGAGCCTTGGTTGGCTTTGTAATAGTCCTCTCCCACTTGCCAAAAAGAGCACAGGTAAGTATCTTTGAGGCATTAATGGATATGTTCCGAGAGACCAGGGATCCGGCAGCCTTTTCTTTGAGGAAGATCCCTAGGATCCTTCCAAAACATACCTCCTTTTTATTGTTCTTCTTTTTGATAAGATCAAATAAAACTTGAGCCAAGTTAATGGCTTTCTTGTTTACTATTGCACACATAACCAGGAATTTATGCCTGGTAATGTAATCATGTGTAGAGTGCTTTCCTAGCATCACTTTCCTAACAATATATGCAAGGAACTTATATTCAGCAGATAAATGCTTTTTAAGCAGTTTCGGAAGGGTTTCTCCTGAATAACCCATGAGGCTCAGCATTATATAAAACTCTTCAGTTTCAATGTCTAATTCCTCCTCACCATTATGCAATCCAAATATTTCAGTTAAAACTGCGGGAGTGAGGGAGATGGCATTACCAGTGATAGTCCCTGTCATCACGTTCTCCTCCGAGGCAGATGTATAGACCCATTCCCTGATCTCTGTTCCACAGATTTTGATGTGTGTTGATAGCAGAGTCTTGAGATGTTGGTCTTCTAGAATTTGCAGAATGTTCACGAACACAGGGTCAGAGTATTGGAAGGATTCGAAATCCAGATCGAATCCTGTATCAAACTTCATCGCTGCAAGAGAGCCTGCGAGAATCGCCATGAGAATATCTGCAAGGAAAGTCGAAGATCAAGTGCAAGAGAACTGAAAGCGCGGGACGGAGGTCGAAGAAAACCTAAATATAGTGTTTTCCTGAATATGAACCGACAGACTCTATTCCACGAGAAATTAATAGATCTTCTCTGAGGTCGACGAAATAATTTGGACTTAAATGATTCGTCGATCTCAGTCTGAAGGGTTGAAGACAGTTCGTCGATCTTTGTTCGACAAACGTTTTCTGAAGTAGGTTCGTCGATCTCATTTCGACGAAACTACCTTCACACAAAGAGAGTTCGTCGATCTCCATTTGACGAATATCTCATAAACTTCCCCCAGTTCGTCGATCTCCGTTCGACGAACTTTGAAAAATTTGTCGAGTGCAGACAGAAATTAAACTAATTCTTCTCCATTTTTCATTCAGAGCTGATTTATGAAGAACACATGATTTCTTTCATCCAAAGGTTTGGTGAAGATATCAGCTCTTTGTACATCAGTGTAGATATAGACAAGGTTAATTTTATTTTTATCTACACACTCTCTAATGAAATGATGCCTAATGTCTATATGCTTAGTTCTGCTGTGATGAACTGGATTTTGTGATATGGCTATAGCACTTGTGTTATCACATAGTAATGTTGAATTATTTAAGTTGAGACCATAGTCCAGTAGTTTGTTTTGAATCCAACGTATTTGGGAACAGCAACTGCCAGCTGCAATATATTCTGCTTCAGCAGTTGAAGTAGACACAGATGATTGCTTCTTGCAAAACCAAGACACTAATCTCATACCAAGGAACTGACAAGTTCCTGAAGTACTTTTTCTGTCCACTCTGCATCCAACAAAGTCAGCATCTGAGTATCCAATTAACTCAAACTCTGACTCAGTAGGATACCAGAGACCTAGACTAGGACAACCCTTTATATATCTTAAAATTCTTTTTAGAAAAACTAGATGGGATTCTTTAGGGTTCACCTGGAACCTAGCACAAAGGCATGTAGAAAACATAATATAAGGTCTGCTTGCTGTAAGGTATAGTAGGGATCCAACAATGCCCCTATATAGTTTCTGATCCACAAGTTTCCCATGTGCATCAGAGTTTAGTACAACATTTGTAGGCATGGGTGTTTTCTTTGCTGTGGCATCAGCCATCCCAAACTTCTTTATAAACTCTTTGGCATATTTAGCCTGGGAAATGAAAATACCATCAGGGAGCAGCTTCACTTGGAGACCAAGGAAGTAGGAAAGCTCACCCGTGCTACTCATCTCAAATCTTGAATGCATTAGATCAGATAATCTCTTGCATAATTTGGGATCAGTAGAGCCAAATATTATATCATCTACATATATTTGTACTAACAGTATTTTATCATGAAGCAATTTGGTAAATAAAGTCCTATCAACTATGCCTCTTGAAAAACCATGCTCTAATAAAAAGCTGGCTAGGGTCTCATACCAAGCTCTTGGAGCTTGCTTTAAACCATAGAGAGCCTTGTGCAACTTAAACACAAAAGAGGGAAGAGTTAAAGAAATAAAACCTTGAGGTTGTTCAACATAAACCTCGTCTTTAAGTTCCCCATTCAAGAAGGCACTCTTCACATCCATTTGATAGGCTTTTAACTTTTTGAATGAAGCATAGGCCAGAAATTTCCTTATTGCTTCTAGCCTGGCAATTGGAGCAAAGGTTTGATCATAATCAATCCCTTCTTCTTTTCTATATCCTTGAGCAACAAGCCTAGCCTTGTTCCTCACAATCACACCTTGGGCATCAAGCTTATTACTGAATACCCATTTGGTTCCAATGACTGGGTAGTCTTTTGGTCTTAAAACCAAATCCCAAACCCTTCATCTCTCAAACTAATTGAGCTCTTCTTGCATTGCAATGATTCAGTGGGGATCTTGTTATGCATCAGATATGGATTGAGGCTCAATTTGAGAGAGGAAACAAGCATGCATCAAGTCCTGGTTAAGTTGATGCCTTGTCTGTACACCTACTGTTATGTCTCCAATCACTTGGGATCTAGGATGATCACTCAGTGTGACAAGATCAGTGGGTGGAGTTGGTTCAACAACGACATTATGGAAGGATTCCTCTTATGGAATTACTTCTGCTGTTGTGGAGGGTTCAACTGCATCCAGATTTTCTTCATCACTTTATTCATTGGCTTGTTGAGGAGACTGGGATGTAAATTTCAATTCATCCAATTTCTCACACAAGTTGTTTACCTGCAGGAGGTTTCTGGTAGAAATTTCTTTCTCCTGGTAAAACATGTTAGTCTCATCAAATATAACATGCATGGATTCTTCTATTTTCAATGTGGATTTATTAAAAACCCTATAAGCTTTGCTGACTTGGGAATATCCTAGAAAAATTCCCACTGCAGCCTTTGCTTCAAACTTTCTAATGTGCTTTTTGTCATTATTGTGAATATAGCATACACAACCAAAAACTTTAAAATAGTTAATTATTGGTTTCTTCCCTTTGAGCAATTCATAGGGGATCTTATGTTTTAGTTTGTGTATCAAGCTTCTGTTCAGGACATAGTTTGTTGTGCTCACTGCCTCTGCCCAGTAGGATAGGGGCATATAAGGATCTACAAGTAATGTGTCTGCAGCTTCAATGAGTGTTCTATTTTTCCTTTTAGCTACCCAAATTTGTTGAGGAGTTCTAGGAGCTGAGAAGCAGTGTCTTATACCTTCTTTCCTAAAAAACTCTAGCATTAGAAGAGACTCAAACTCAGTACCATGATCACTTCTGATCAATGCAACTTGAGTAGAATACTCAATCTGTATGTTCTTGAGAAAATCTGTAAGAACTTGAAAAGTATCTGACTTTTCTCTCAAAAAGAAAACCCAAGTGAATCTGGAGAAGTCACTTACAACCACTAAGGTATAAGACTTCCCTCCTAGGCTTTGTACAACAATAGGTCCAAAAAGGTCCATAAGTAGTGTAACATCCCATGTTACATCTAGGCCCCTTAACTTAGATTGGATTAGGCATGGGGTGGGTGTTAGGGTAATTAGCTAGGTTTGACCATAGGTAGTGGGTTGTAGCCATGTGGGGCCCACTATAGGATCAAGTCAAACTAGGTCAAACTAGCATAAATGGGAACCCTAGCCACACCATGACCCCACCACATTGCCCTAACCCTAAAAACAATCTAAGTAGACCCTAGGGTAGGTCATTGGGTCACCTAATTGACCCATGTTGACCCAAGTCAACCCTAATCCCTAATTGGTCAAACCCACACCTAAAGGCCCAATAAGTCCAAGTGGGGCATCACCATGGCCTAACCCATGTTGGGTGATGCCATAGGGTTCATGACCATCAAGTGGGGCCATCCCACTCATCAAGTTGACCAAGTCAACCTAAAAAGTCAACAAGTCAACAAATGGCCTAAAGGAAGAAAAGTGAAGGCCAAGCCCATTCCCAATGGGCAAAGCCCATGAGCCAAGGACCATGACCAGCCCAAATGACCATTGGCAACCACTACCTCTCTGAATTTCGAGAGAGATTACATGCATGGGGGTAGTTTTGGAATTTTGGTGAAAAGGAAGAGAGAAAAAGGAGGAAATGAAGGGATGGAGGCCATGTGGCCCTCCTCCTCTCTTCCCAAGCTCTCCTCTGAGCTCCAGCAGCATTTACCAGCCATTTCCAGCAATCTTCATGCAACATGGCATTTAGGAGGAGCATCCAATGTAGAGGCCGAAATCCACTTAATGGCAACTCACTATACAACCAATATCAGCTCATTTTAACCTCCCATTAGCTTTAGAAGGTCCAAAGGAGTGGAATTCGATACCTAGATCGAAGCTTTTGGTTGAGAATCGGGTTCGGGAGCAAGCTCGCTGGAGAGGAGAAATTCCATTGCCAACCACCGCCACCATCGCCGTCGGGCTTCGATCAAGGTCCGTTTCGCCTCCCATCTACCCGTACTAGCTTTCTAGATCGATTAGGCGAGACATCAGGCTCAATTGAGCCCGATCTAATGTGAGATTTTCATGGATTTTCGGATTTTAATGGAGTTCAAGTTCGCCGGAAACCGCTACCTCCGGCGGCCAAGTCGCCGCCAAACGTTAGCCCTCACCACAATGAAGGTGGTGGTGGTGGTGGCCGGCCAGGGAGGTGGCCGAGTGGCTAGGAAATGAACTTGGAAGGAGCTCCAGGTCGGGAAAATCTCGGCCTTTGGTTGTTTGGAGAAGATGAACAGATGCCCTTTATCCTGCTTTGAGATTAGTGCTGTTATGATGTATAGTTTTCTGTCCCTATTTATACAGTCACTTGCATGTTAAATATAGGGAACTTAGAGCAATATTCAGGACTGATGATTAATATAAAACTTGTAGCCCTCCCTCTTACCATTAATATGCGACCCTAAACCTGTATTTTGTCCAAGTATATTTTCCTATTGAGCTGTTTTGCTAATACTGGTCCTAGGCTAAGGCAGAAAGTAAAATGGATGCCCATGCAAAACCAGAGTTCCACATGGGCTGAAATTTTGGGCATGTGACCTATTTGGACATGTATAGCCCCTCCCCAAAAATGATAATTTTTGGGGAATATTTTTCTATAGTTTTATTAAAAATATGATAAATGAAAAAAATGTGATTTTTAAAGTATTTCAGCTCCAAAGAGCCCCAAATTTTTGTGACATGTCCTTAGGGACATTACAAGTGTATGTTTAAACTTTCAGCCAATTTGGACCACTGCATGTTGGGTAAACCCACTTGCATGTTTTGGTTTGTTATAGGCTTGGTGTGCATTTAGCCTTAAATAAAATAATGTGTATTCAGCCTAATTGAGGCACTCAAAAATCATGGAATGGAATCCAGAGGTCCATTAGGGTAAATTTAACCCCTCGATTTAATTATGGGATTTTTTGGATCAAAAATCCTATTATTTTGAATTTTAAAATATTAGACCTTTTTGATAAATAAATTGGGAAATTGATTTAGCATGGAGATAAATCCTCAAATCTTGTCATGATCACAAAGAGGACATAGTTAATTCCTATAAATTTTATTTCTCTGTTTTATGAATTTTGTAACTTGAATTATGTGGATTTATAATTTTGCCCTTATTTACATTTAATTGGAAATTGATAGAAATATGCAATAGAAAAATTGTGGAAAATTTCTAGAGATGTATTACTATATAAAGATCCTTGTATAATTATCTCAATATTTTTGGATGTATTAGTAATGTTAAAAACCCTATAATGGCATTTTGGTAAATTACTAAAAAATAGAATTGTTAGGCTATTATACCTCAGAGGTTTATGAAACTCTGTATTTAGCCTTAAAGTATTAATACATATACTCTGTAGTTTTCCTAGAATTTTTGTGAATGAATTCCTTGTACTTAATTTGGAAAATGAAAATTATGTTATTTTGTGTTAATTAAAGAATAAATAGAAATACTTAAGGGAAAATTATGATGCTTGGAAGATAGTGATATTTCACAATATTATAGGTCTGGAAAATTTCTTATATTAGTAGGATTATAATTTATTATACTTCATGTGTAAAATGACCTGAAGAATTAATTGAAGAAATTAATTTAATGATGTAATTAAATTGGAAAATTATGGAAATCATCATGGTCATCATATAGGTCCATACCACCCTAGGATAAATAATTTGAGATATAGTGCCCAAGGGATTAGAAGTTCGATTTCGGGGTGGTGTTAGGTCATGAGCTGCGCATAGTAAAAATAGGTTATATCAAAGGGCCTACCGGGGGATAGATCGACAATTGAGCTAGAGATTACGATTGGAAGTATAACCCTGGTTGGTAGTGTTGTATTAGTGATAAGGGTAAAAGTGAAAGTCATTGGATAATAACTGGAGTGGAGGTCGATGGAAGACCGTCGCCCTCCCGATAATAACATCTTAAGTCATTAGGAATGCTCAAGAGTAACAATGAGAGCAAAGAGAGTTGTGGGTAGATAACAACTAAAGTAAACATCCTTGAGAAAGGGAGCTTTGGGCTTCAGACCATCGTAGTTCCTTGTGCCCCCGAGAGCCCTTCACTGGGCATGCCCTGGGCAGTCCTGGGATTAACCTTAAGTCACTAAGTATAATAACCGGTAGGCAAGAGTAGTCTAATAGGCTAGGTAAACTGAACATGTGCTCACTCGTGTTGGGTTGGAGGGACTTGGAGTCTGTTGACTACTTGCTCACCCGTGAAGAGTTGGAGGGAATTGTTGAGTTATATGCTCACTCGTGTCGGGTTGGAGGGACTTGGAGTTTGTCTACTACTTGCTCACCCGTGTAGAGTTGGAGGAATTGTTGAGTTATATGCTCACTCGTGCCGGGTTGGAGGGACTTGGAGTCTGTTGACTATTTGCTCACCCGTGTAGAGTTGGAGGGAATTGTTGAGTTATATGCTCACTCGTACTGGGTTGGAGGGACTTGGAGTCTGTTGACTACTTGCTCACCCGTGCAGAGTTGGAGGGAATTGTTGAGTTATATGCTCACTCGTGCCGGGTTGGAGGGACTTGGAGTCTGTTGACTACTTTCTCACCCGTGTTGAGTTGGAGAAGTGGTTGGTTTTCTTGCTCACCCGGGCAGGGTTGGAGAAATCAGGATAGGTTGGTCCTGCGAGCTGGAGGCTCGAGTTAAAATAATTGCATGTGCATAAAGAAAATGGTTTTTGGGTCATGCGGTTCTGGGCCAATCGTCACACCGATGGCAGTATGGTGACTCAGGTGAGGTGTACGGGTGGAAGGGTCAGTATGTTGTTTAATACTGCGGTCAGGCAGACAATCCCTGAAGACGTATACCCGACCTAAAAGTCTAGCAGGCAGCTAGCAATTAGTACACAAAGACTCTAGAGTGCACCTAGGACGTGTACAGAGGCGTACAAGAGAGGTCTAGGCCTAGTAGTGTGTATAACCGCCTAGAAAGCGGAGATGCCTGATCGGCTGCTGCCGAAGCCACAAAAGTGGTACCTGAAAGTGATGCTAGCTCTCGAAATGTGGGAACTAAAGGTCTGGGATCTCAGAGTCGTGTGCGTGTGTTGCACTTGCATGCTTCATAATTCATAACATATCATCCATTTGCATTAGGACACACGCTTTATAGATCCTTATAATATAAATTAGTATGGGCTCTTTTATATGATAAGTTATTTTTGAAATCCTAACTTATATATTTGTATGGGCATTTATATAAGTTAGGGTACTCTTAAGTTCTTTCATTTACTAGTACTGCACTTTACTTACATGTACTATATACTTAGAACTGCTAGGGTAGAATAATAATATCTATTACAACTGCTAGTTAGCTCTTGTCACCTGCTTCCACTTTTGCTACCCCTTATTGTCTTCTGCTTCGTCCTCCCGCTCGGTACCTAGGAGCTGCGGGGCGAGGTGCGGAGGAAACGACTTAGTCTTTTTGACTAATGTTCGGTGACCATACTATTTTAGGAGCTCGTGGAGATGGAGCACCAGCACGACGAGGAGGCGGGACTTGAGGAGCAGATACCGCTACCGCAGACTACTACCACTACTGCGCGTCCTCAGGTGGGACGAGTTTTGATGTATTAGATTAGCTTCCGTTTGATTTGAGAAAGATATTTGATATGATGTACTGGGCATAAGCCCTTATTACTCTTTTCATTTTGTACGCATTGTAGACTATGCTTCTGTACTCATTTATATATATATATATATATGATTTGTACCTGTGACTGTGGACTGGATGTTGTTATAGTTTATACTTTTATTTCTCATATTGGCCGAACATGGTTATGATCGTATTAGCCGGCAGGATCGACGTCTTGCAGTGTCGACTAACCCGTGAGTTAGTGTCATCGTAAGGCAGCGATTCTGGGCATAAGACCGGGAGCCTCCTTGGTAAGGGGAGGGGTCTTACAAACTGGTATCACTTGAACAAACGATCATATGTGAAATAAGTCCACAACACTGGAACGCCCCGCTTGAGCATTAATTTGCGGACAAACTATGCAGCGGAAGCAATGGTGTGCGCATGTGTAAAAAGTCATATAAAACAGCCCATTTTAAGCAATGAGTTAGGCCAATCCAACTAGGACACCACCCTAGTTGGACTTACCAAGAGGATTTTGTGTCGTACCTTAGGCCAAAGATCGACTTCAGATGTATATTAGTTAAGGTACGAGGATAACCAAATCGATTAAAGAAAAATCTTAATGCCAGAGCCCCTACTTAAGGCTTAAACATCGATGTCCCTACTCCGCATATCGAGTGATATTACCAATTCTTACTCAAATTGATAGGACCTCCTCGAGGAGAAGTTGGTGCATAAGTTTATTAGTGGAACAGTAGGGTACTCGTAAGCTTAATCCTAGTACCGATGACTGGATTACGTCAAGACAATCACGGTGATAAATACCAAAAATCGAATAAGAATTCAAATTCTAGAAGAGACACTTCCTTGTTTGGTCACATGTTGACCTTGAACAGATTGTCGTATGGTAACCTTGAAGGCCTAAGGTAGATAACATATCAATTGAAGTGGAAATCCATGCCAAAGATTGTTAGCCCTAAGGATTAAGGCATGTACAGGATGACTACATTGTGAATATTAAAGGAAATTAACCAAAATATATGGGGGCTTAACCTTTTGTTTATAGGGATAAATTGATAGCGACTCGAATTTCTCTAAGCCTTTCTCATAAAGCATGTGTCGCAAGCATAATGATCTAAAAACTTGGCTTATTCAAAGATCGCTCAAGTAAAGATGAGGGCTTGTATATACATGACCGGTAAGATGATCAATCCTTCCTAGAAGGTTAGGACTCTCGAAGAATTTCACACTATTTATTTATCTTAAGCAGCATAGACTACTAACGACAAGTGGTGAACACAATAAATTCACGAGTGAAATAGGAAAGTAAAATGTTTCGAGTATGGCTTTTCACTCTCATAATTACTCCAAGACCATATGAGTAAGTGAACAAGGGGAACAGTAAGTTTAATTTGTTGAAAGATATATAAAGAGTGGCTTAGTGATGTGTACATATGACCTTGAAACTAGGGAAGACCGTTAAGACTTCAAAAAGTTTCCCAATTTCGAGTTTTAAGGAAGTAAGTAACTACTTAGTTCACAGTCTAATGAGCACTCGTGGTTTCCTTAATACCAACACGGTATAAGTCATTTACATATACACGTGAAACCGAAGAAATTGTGTTCAAAAGAACAAATTTGGATCAGTATAAGTTGTAGACGGATTTACACACAATTAAGGGTTGTTTGATTATCGCCCCCTTCAGCATGTTCCAAGATGCTCTAACACTTCGAACCGATCAATGTAACACATAATTAAGGAACTCAGATGTATCAAGAGGGAGAATCAATGCGAATGGAGGATTCGTTTCAAGTCAGAAGATTAACTAAAAGGGGTTTTGCATAGTTAGGGCCTTTAGGAAAGTGATTTTGACAGTCACATGTTGGAATAAGTAAACACAATAGTCGATCGCTGCTACTCGTGCTTACTTGACATACCCAAGTCATTAGGTTGGGAACATACGTATTAGGACAGAGTAACTTCATGTTAATATGAAGGAGTGATCTCAAGTCTTAACTATTATAGGATGAGAGTCCATGAAGTGAAAATGCTAGAATATCTAAACGATTACGTCTATAACAATGAGAGTATAGTAGCCCTAGCAAACATAGAATCAAGTGAAGAATCATACTAAATTGTAAGATGTATACTCTAAGAATGACCTTGTGGGTGTGACTCAGATGATCTCAGGAACCAAAATGAATGTTTTTGATGAAATAATAATCTCCCTCAAAAGGTTCGGGGCTTCAATATCAACTCATGATTACGAATAGGTTATTTGTACATATTCCACACATACTTGAGCTAACCTTATAAGTATGATAACGCTAGATGGGTATTCACCCATGCCAGTTTATTAAGATAGCCATATAAACATGTATAGGAGAGTTACTATGAGCATACCGTATAGAAACTTCAAGCACATAAAGGCTTAAATTGTCAAGGCATGACATCTAAAAATGTAACGACTCAGCAAATTAAAGCGTGATAAGGATTCGCGTAAGCATACACATAGGTATGATCTATTGGTTGTGACTACATCAAGAACCTTGACATGAATGTTGATAACATTATGATCACCGTAGGAAAATTCAGGATGGTGAAGAGATCAATTTTTGATTGCTATCGCGGGTACGGTGAAATTTACTCGAGAATAAATGAATATTTATTAGATTCGATAGATGAAGAAATCAAGGTGCTTCAATTTTTAAAATATGCGCTTATAATCTTTGGATTAAACTGCACTCGAAAAATGACTGAGAGTCAAAACTCCTCATCAACGTTCACCTTGATAATAAATGTTTCAGGTATAGAATGAGTATGATTGATTAAGGTAAAGGGTGTCTGAGTCTTTAATTTGTGGAAAAGCAAAATGATAAATTTTTCATCACACCATGATCTCGGAAGATTGGTTAACTACTATATATAATAGTGTTGGTCTAGTGTGCCTGAATTTCCTTTTGGCGATTATAAGTTCACGTTGGTGGATAAGTAATAATCTAGGGGGTCATGAATAGAAGAGACTTCTACTTGCGAGATCGTTGAATTTTACATATTTTGAATGATCGTTGGTCGTAAGGGACTACAATCTAATGTGTGATTGAGAAATATTTTGATTATAAAATGTCGGAGGACTTGGAAATGAGTCCTCAAGATTTGAAATAAGAGTAATCAAAAATATAATGAAAGTACATTTGGAAGAGGATTGTTACCTCTAATAGGTTTCTCATAATAATAGCCATGAGGCTTATCACAGGAGGAAGTGTCGGACACCTCTTTCTTGGGTTCAGGATGTGGACCCCCGGGGCACTTGGATCAGAGTACGTAGAGGATACAGAGGCTCAAGTTTGACTGATTAGGGACCGGATGCTGGAGGCTCAGAGTAGACAGGCCAAGTATTACGATGCGCGGTATCGGAAGGTGTTGGGTCTTGTTTCCACAGTGACCTTAATTTGAAGAAGTCCTCCTAAAACTAAGGTGAATTGCAGTTGTATTTGATCTTGTGTTTGAGTTATGTATGCAGGACTCTAATTGGCAAGTGTAGACCAATGTCAGTCTGTAATGGGTCACCAAACACAGGACCATGCAATGTAATCCCTCATTGTGTGATCCAAGGTGTTGGCCCATGTATAGCCTCTCTATTGGGATACACTTATCCTTCATGCACTTGGTTTGATGGACAGAAGCAGTGGAGCAAATTTCCTCATAGAATTTTTCTAAGTCCCTAATACTCGAGTAACCCCTTATGATACTCGAGTATCAGGCTTAATACTCGAGTAGTCAGTTAGACTTACTCGAGTAAGGTCTTAATACTCGAGTCGTCTGTGTCTCATACTCGAGTAGTTAGTGAGATACTCGAGTAATCAGTTTGGCTTACTCGAGTAGGGTCTGAATACTCGTGTAGATATATCTATACTCGAGTAGTTAAGTTAGTCACTCGAGTAAGTTCTTTTCATACTCGAGTAAGTAACTTGATACTCGAGTAAATCCTGTTTGATACTCGAGTAGATCCTTTTCTTCTCTTCTCTGCAAATTCAAAGTACTGATACTCGAGTAAATACCCTGATACTCGAGTAAGTGTTTTCTGATACTCGAGTATAACTTCTGATACTCGAGTAAGTGTTTTCTGATACTCGAGTATAACTTCTGATACTTGAGTAAGTTTTCTCTATACTCGAGTATATCTTCTGATACTCGAGTAAGTATGTTCATACTCGAGTAATTGATCTTTGATACTCGAGTAAATCCTTCCATACTCGAGTAATTGACTCTGATACTCGTGTACGTAAACGTTTCTCAGGTATATTTTCTGATACTCGAGTTTAGCCTTTTGATACTCGAGTATATCGTCTTGATACACGAGTATACTTTCTATTACTCGAGTACACAATTCTGATACTCGAGTATACCATTTTTGATACTCGAGTAATTCATTCTTCTCTCCTGTATTTCTCTCTTTCTATACTCGAGTATACTGCTTCTTGCTACTCGAGTAATACATCTCTCCATACTCGTGTATATCCTCCATTACTCGAGTATCGCAGTCAAGTTCTCCAGAATTTTTCTAAGTCCATTTTCATCATAAGTATTTTGATTCTGTCAATTCTGATTGGTCCACGTGTCATCATTAATCAATATTATGACCGTTGGAACCCACCTATAAATAGGTCCTTTCAGAAATGACTTTTAAGCGTTATTACAGAAATATTCTTTTTAAGAAAGAGAAATTCCGTGAACCCTAATTTCACGCCGCCGCCATTGCCGTTCACGGAAGAAGAAGAAAAGTTTGGATCGCGACCTTCGTTTTCATCGATCTTTTCTCCAGCGATCCAGAAGAAAGAGAATCACTTGATCTTGCCGAGCCTTGAAGATTCCAGATCTACTTTCTCGATCGAGGTGGTTCTAGATCTCAGATTCGTGGATCTTTCTCTAGTCGTCTTCTACATTTTCTGATCAAGCCGAAGTTTCAAAAGAAGAAGACAGATCCAGATCCAGATCTGATAGTGTGTTTGTTTGTAATCACAACCAATATTTTTGTAGGAGTTTTAATTCTCCGAGATTTGTAGGAAGATTTCCTCTTCCGAGTTCTTTTCTGTAGATCCGTTTTGGGATCGAGATTTGTAGGAAGTTTTGTCTTCCGAGTTTTTGTAGATCCGTTTTGGGATCGAGATTTGTAGGAACGTGGTTCCGAGGTGTAGGATTGTTTTCAATCCGAGATAGTGGAGTAGCCGAGTCTAGTGATTTGCTAGATCGGTGAGGAAAGTGGACGTACCCAAGATTGGGGAACCACTATAAATCTCTTGTCGTCTGTGATTGCTTGATGTGCGTTGTGTTCAATTTTTAATTCCGCATTAGACACGCATTTCACCTATTCACCCCCCTCTAGGTGAATTAGGCTACCAACTTAGCACTTTCAATTGGTATCAGAGGGAGGTTGATCGTTAAAAGGTTAACACCTTGATCTGATCCTACCCGAGTTGTCTTTAGAGAAGTAATCAAGCATGGACAGAGCCAAGGATTTTTCTGAGCTCCCAGTGTGCAGTAAGGCAAACTTCCCCATGTGGAAAGAGAGAATAAAACTTTACATGGAAGCTGTTGACCCCCGCTTATTCATGATAGTGGAGGAAGGCCCTTATATCCCTATGATTGCCTCCACTAGTGATCCTACAAAGGAGGTGCCAAAGAAGTTGATGGATCTTGATAAGAATGAGATTGCACTTGTCTCCTTAGACAAGAAAGCCAAGAACATCATCGCAAGTGCAGTCAATGATTCTATGTTGCAGAACCTCATTCACTGCCAATCTGCCAAGGAGATGTGGCGGTCTCTAATCATCTTGATGGAAGGCACAGAAGAAGTAAGGGATGACAGAAGATCCCTTCTGAATCAGAAATACGAAGCCTTCAAGCAAGGACCAAAGGAAAATATTGCTGACACATATGAAAATTTTTTCAAGATTGTCAACGGTTTAAGGAACTACGGCAGAGTGTTCACAGATGGTGAACTAAACGACAAGTTCCTAAGATCCTTGACAAAGGATTGGGACAACAAGATATGTGCCATCAGAGAGTTTGGAAGATTAGCAGAGACTGACCCTCAGAACCTCTTCGGAAAGCTTATGTCATATGAGCTTCAAATCAATAATAGAAAAGCTGAAGAAGAGTTCAACAGGCCCTCATCCCAAGATATGTCAGTTGCTCTAAGGGCAGACAGCTCAAGGAAGGCCAAAGCTGCTTCCACTCAAGGAGACTATGAAGAAGAAGAGTCCGAGCCAAGCACCTCAGGCTCAGATCTATCAGATGAAGAGTTTCATCTTCTCTCTCGACAATTCAAGAAGTTTCTTAGCAACAAGAAACAAATGAGAGAAAATGATTCCTCGTCCAGAAGATCACGTCCTGATGGTGATCGTCACAGCAGACATGACAGGTATAAATCTAAACCGAACAAACATGTTTCATCTAACGTTGTCTGTTATTCCTGCAGTAAGCCAGGGCATATAAGCACTGAGTGCCCTCTGAAGAAGAAAGAAGGAAGAGGCATAGAAAAGAATTCCCTTCAAGGGAAAAGGAAGAAAGAAAGAAGCTTCATTGCCAAAAAGCCAAAGACCCTCAGTGACTCTGACTCATCTGAGTCAAATGCGGATGAAGAAGCCTACTTCGGGCTTATGGCCTTGTCTGACCAAGAGGACAAAGACAACGGTAACTCCTCATATACCGGGAAGGTAAATTCTCACACACCTCTTTCTGCCTCAGATTCTGACTCAAATGGTCATGATGGCTATTCTTCTGGGGAGGATGATTTTGAATTGGTAAATCAGTATCAAGTCTTATTGACTGCATTTGACAAATGCCGGAAGGTAGTCAAATTGCAATCAAAAGAGATTGCATCCCTCAAAGAGGTGGAATCAAATCTGAGGGAGGAGATTGACCAAATGACCCCTCTCAGAGATGAAGTTCAATCTTTGAAGGAGGAAATCAAAGACTTTACTGAATTAGTAAATCATAAAGACTTTCTCCTGGATGAATTGGAAGCAAAGCTAGTCATTGAACGAAAGCTGGTTGAAACTCTCACCATGCCTACAACTGTGCTTCCAATCACTAATGGAGAAACCTCCTTTGAGAAAAATAGCAGTATAGGACATAAATCAGTCAAAGGTAAAGGCAAGGCTATCCCAAGCCAAACTGTTGCCTCACTGAAGTGTGGTCCTTACACTCATGGGCCAAATGAGAAGAATTCACCAAAAGCTAAAACTGGTGTAACAAAGGCCAAGGAGACAAGGAAGCCATATACTTGTTGTAATCATGAGGCTTCCTCCTCCAAGTCAGGTGCTCTTGCTAGACCTCCTATCCATAAGGTAAGGCAAGAGAACAAGAGAAGGTACAACTGGTTTAACTGTTGGTGTTGTGGCAAGGTTGGTCACTTCGCCATAGATTGCATGTTTAATCCCAGATATGTTTTAACTCCTCAAGTTGATAATGTGAGAAAGACCACTCACAATATTAACTCTCATAGGGGGAGGATACTAACAAGAGACCTAGGACCCAATCTTGTTTGGGTTCCTAAGGGATTCTAATCTTGTGAATGCAGGTATGTCCATGGGCTAACAAAATTCTTATCTAGCAAATGGACAAGAAGAAGTTCCAGAAAAATTCTTGGAACTAGAAGATTAAAGTACCTCTGTTGGAAAGCTTGATGGTTTAGCAGCTGAAGAAGAACTTCCTCATGCATTGGTTTAGGGGGAGCTTCTAACTGCTCACCTTGTCCAAAAGAACCTCAAAGGTGTTTGAGCCTTCAGTAAGGATGGAGACATGATTGATATCCCCTGCCATGTCCCCTATTCAAAGATGTCAGAAAGGGGGAGAGCAAAGGGGAGAGAAAAAGGGAGAGCAAAAGGAAATGAAAGATAGAGATAGAAAGGGAAGAAAATTTGCAAATCCAAATGAAGATTTCAGAAGGAGATGAAATGCAAAACAATTCTAGTACAGAAATGGGGAGAAATGCAAGACAATTAGAGTAAAGAAATGTAAGACAATGCATCCTCTTTCATGTCATTTTGTTTTAATATCTCTAGCAATTCAACTTAGTAGATGGTGTTCTGACTTCTTCAAATAGGGGGAGATTGTTGGGTCTTGTTTCCACAATGACCTTAATTTGAAGAAGTCCTCCTAAAACTAAGGTGAATTGCAGTTGTATTTGATCTTGTGTTTGAGTTATGTATGCAGGACTCTAATTGGCAAGTGTAGACCAATGTCAGTCTGTAATGGGTCACCAAACACAGGACCATGCAATGTAATCCCTCATTGTGTGATCCAAGGTGTTGGCCCATGTATAGCCTCTCTATTGGGATACACTTATCCTTCATGCACTTGGTTTGATGGACAGAAGCAGTGGAGCAAATTTCCTCATAGAATTTTTCTAAGTCCCTAATACTCGAGTAACCCCTTATGATACTCGAGTATCAGGCTTAATACTCGAGTAGTCAGTTAGACTTACTCGAGTAAGGTCTTAATACTCGAGTCGTCTGTGTCTCATACTCGAGTAGTTAGTCAGATACTCGAGTAATCAGTTTGGCTTACTCGAGTAGGGTCTGAATACTCGTGTAGATATATCTATACTCGAGTAGTTAAGTTAGTCACTCGAGTAAGTTCTTTTCATACTCGAGTAAGTAACTTGATACTCGAGTAAATCATGTTTGATACTCGAGTAGATCCTTTTCTTCTCTTCTCTGCAAATTCAAAGTACTGATACTCGAGTAAATACCCTGATACTCGAGTAAGTGTTTTCTGATACTCGAGTATAACTTCTGATACTCGAGTAAGTGTTTTCTGATACTCGAGTATAACTTCTGATACTTGAGTAAGTTTTCTCTATACTCGAGTATATCTTCTGATACTCGAGTAAGTATGTTCATACTCGAGTAATTGATCTTTGATACTCGAGTAAATCCTTCCATACTCGAGTAATTGACTCTGATACTCGTGTACCTAAACGTTTCTCAGGTATATTTTCTGATACTCGAGTTTAGCCTTTTGATACTCGAGTATATCGTCTTGATACTCGAGTATACTTTCTATTACTCGAGTACACAATTCTGATACTCGAGTATACCATTTTTGATACTCGAGTAATTCATTCTTCTCTCCTGTATTTCTCTCTTTCTATACTCGAGTATACTGCTTCTTGCTACTCGAGTAATCCATCTCTCCATACTCGTGTATATCCTCCATTACTCGAGTATCGCAGTCAAGTTCTCCAGAATTTTTCTAAGTCCATTTTCATCATAAGTATTTTTGATTCTGTCAATTCTGATTGGTCCACGTGTCATCATTAATCAATATTATGACCGTTGGAACCCACCTATAAATAGGTCCTTTCAGAAATGACTTTTAAGCGTTATTACAGAAATATTCTTTTTAAGAAAGAGAAATTCCGTGAACCTAATTTCACGCCGCCGCCATTGCCGTTCACGGAAGAAGAAGAAAAGTTTGGATCGCGACCTTCGTTTTCATCGATCTTTTCTCCAGCGATCCAGAAGAAAGAGAATCACTTGATCTTGCCGAGCCTTGAAGATTCCAGATCTACTTTCTCGATCGAGGTGGTTCTAGATCTCAGATTCATGGATCTTTCTCTAGTCGTCTTCTACATTTTCTGATCAAGCCGAAGTTTCAAAAGAAGAAGACAGATCCAGATCCAGATCTGATAGTGTGTTTGTTTGTAATCACAACCAATATTTTTGTAGGAGTTTTAATTCTTCGAGATTTGTAGGAAGATTTCCTCTTCCGAGTTCTTTTCTGTAGATCCGTTTTGGGATCGAGATTTGTAGGAAGTTTTGTCTTCCGAGTTTTTGTAGATCCGTTTTGGGATCGAGATTTGTAGGAACGTGGTTCCGAGGTGTAGGATTGTTTTCAATCCGAGATAGTGGAGTAGCCGAGTCTAGTGATTTGCTAGATCGGTGAGGAAAGTGGACGTACCCAAGATTGGGGAACCACTATAAATCTCTTGTCGTCTGTGATTGCTTGATGTGCGTTGTGTTCAATTTTTAATTCCGCATTAGACACGCATTTCACCTATTCACCCCCCTCTAGGTGAATTAGGCTACCAACTTAGCACTTTCAGAAGGTGGAGTTCCAGGTAGGGGACAAAGTATTTTTGTAGATACGTCTGGTGCATGGTGTTTCTCGGGTACGGAGGCATAAGAAGCTCTGTCCACAATATATAGTGCTAGACTTGATCCTGGAGCAGATCGGTCCCTTGGCTTATAGACTGTAGCTGCCACCTGAGTTGGGGACCTTGCACGACGTCTTTCATGTCTCTTCATTGTTGAGTGCTCTCCTTCGGCCAGAGCATCACATTACCGCTACAGCAGGCCCGGTAGGACCTGACCGATCAGTTCGATTGGAGCCGATCCAGATTGACGATACAGAGGATCGAGTGTTATGGAAGAAGAAAGTTCCCCTTGTAAAGGTGTTCTGGTCCCACCATGGACAGGAGGAGCACACTTGGGAGCCGAGGATTTTGATGTTGGAACAACACCCGGAGTTATTTACTTTAGGTATACTTTAATTTATGTTTTAAGTTTCTTATAATTCTTGCAAGTGAAACCCCGTAGACCCGAACACAAATTTCGGGGACGAAATTTTTTTTTTGTTTATAGGAATTGTAACATCCCATGTTATATCTAGGACCCTTAATTTAGATTGGATTAGGCATGGGGTGGGTGTTAGGGTAATTAGCTAGGTTTGACCCTAGGTAGTGGGTTATAGCCATGTGGGGCCCAATATAGGATCAAGTCAAACTAGGTCAAACTTGCCTAAATGGGAACCCTAGCCACACCATGACCCCACCACATTGCCCTAACCCTAAAAACAATCTAATTAGACCCTAGGGTAGGTCGTTGGGTAACCAAATTGACCCATGTTGACCCAAGTCAACCCTAATCCCTAATTGGTCAAATCCACACCTAAAAGCCAAATTAGTCAAAGTGGGGCATCACCATGGCCTAACACATGTTGGGTGATGCCATAGGGTTCATGACCATCAAGTGGAGCCAGGCCACTCATCAAGTTGACCAAGTCAACCTTAAAAGTCAACAAGTCATCAAATGACCTAAAGGAAAAAAAGTGAAGGCCAAGCCCATTCCCAATGGGCAAAGCCCATGAGCCAAGGACCATGACCAGCTTAAATGACCATTGGCAGCCACTACCCCTCTGAATTTGGAGAGAGATTACATACATGGGGGTAGTTTTGGAATTTTGGTGAAAAGGAAGAGAGAAAAAGAAGAAATAAGGGGATGGAGGCCATGTGGCCCTCCTCCTCTCTTCCCAAGCCCTCCTCTGAACTCCAGCAGCATTTACCAGCCATTTTCAGCAAGCTTCATGCCACATGGCATCTAGGAGGAGCATCCAATGTAGAGGCCGAAATCCACTTAATGGCAACTCACTATACAGCCAATATCAGCTCATTTTAACCCTCCCATTAGCTTTAGAAGGTCCAAAGGAGTGGAATTTGATACCTAGATAAAAGCTTTTGGTGGAGAATCGGGTTCGGGAGCAAGCTCGTCGGAGAGGAGAAATTCCATGGCCAACCACCGCCACCGCAGCCGTCGGGCTCCGATCAAGGTCCGTTTCGCCTCACCTTTACCCGTAATAGCTTTCTAGATCGATTAGGCGAGACATCGGGCTCAATTGAGCCCGATCTAATGTGAGATTTTCAAGGATTTTCGGATTTTAATGGAGTTCAAGTTTGCTGGAAACCGCCACCTCCGGCGGCCAAGTTGCCGCCAAACGTTAGCCCTCACCTCAACGGAGGTGGTGGTGGTGGTGGCCGGCCAGGGAGGTGGCTGAGTGTCCGGGAAATGACCTTGGAAGGAGCTCCAGGTCGGGCAAATCACAGCCTTTGGCTTTTTGGAGAAGATGAACAGATGCCCTTTATCCTGTTTTGAGATTAGTGCTGTTATGATGTATAGTTTTCTGTCCCTGTTTATACAGTCACTTGCATTTTACATTTAGGGCACTTAGGGCCATTTTCAGGACTGATAATTAATATAAAACTTGTAGCCCTCCCTCTTACCTTTAATATGCCACCCTAAACTTTTATTTTTGCGCAGTAGATTTTCCTATAGAGCAGTTTTGCTAGGACTAGTCCTAGGCTAGGGCAGAAAGTAAAATCTATTCCCATGCCATACCAGGAGTCCACAAGGGCTGAAGGTTTTGGCATGTGACCTATTTGGGCATGTCTAGCCCCTCCCCATAAATTAAAATTTTTGGGGAATATTTTTCTATAGTTTTAGTCAAAATATGATAAATGTAATAAATGTGATTTTTGGGGTACTTCAACTCCAAAGAGCCCCAAATTTTGGTGATATGTCCTTAGGGACATTATAAGTGTATTTTTAAACTTTGAGCAAATTTCGACCACTGCATGTTGGGTAAACCCACTTGCATGTGTTGGCTTGTTATTGGCTTGGTGTGCATTTAGCCTAAAATAAAATAATGTGTATTCAGCCTAATTGAGGCTCCCAAAAATCATGGAATGGAATACAAAGGTCCATTAGGGTAAATTTAACCCCTCAATTTAATTATGGGATTTTTTGGATCAAAAATCCCATTATTTGGAATTTTAAAATATTAGACCTTTTTGATAAATAAATTGAGAAATTGATTTAGCATGGAGATAAATCCCCAAATCTTGTCAGGATCACAAAGAGGACATATTTAATTCCTATAAATTTTATTTCTCTGTTTTATGAATTTTGTAACTGGAATTATGTGGATTTACAATTTTGCCCTTATTTACATTTAATTGGAAATTGATATAAATATGCAGTATAAAAATTGTGGAAAATTTATAGAGATGTATTACTATATAAAGAGACTTGTATAATTATCTCAATTGTTTTGGATGTCTCAGTAATGTTCAAAACCCTATAATGGCATTTTGGTAAATTACTTAAAATGGAATTGTTAGGCTATTGTACCTTAGAGGTTTATGAAACTCTGTATTTATCCTTAGAGTATCAATACATGTACTTTGTAGTTTTCCTAGAATTTTTGTGAATGAATTTATTATACTTCCTTTGGAAAATGATAATTATGTTGATTTTGTGTTAATTAAAGAATAAATAGAAATAATTAAGGGAAAATTATGATGCTTGGAAGACAGTGATATTTCACCATATTATAGGTCAGGAAAATTTCTTACATTAGTAGGATTATAATTTATTATACTTCATGTGTAAAATGACCTGAAGAATTAATTGAAGAAATTAATTTAATGATGTAATTAAATCTGAAAATTATGGAAATCATCATGGTCATCATATAGGTCGAAACCACCCTAGGATAAATAATTTGAGACATATGGCCCAAGGGATTAGAAGTTCGATTTCGGGGTTGTGTTAGGTCATGAGCTGCGCATAGTAAACATAGGTTATATAAAAGGGCCCACCGGGGGATAGATCGACAATTGAGCTTGAGATTACGATTGGAAGTATAACCCTGGTAGGTAGTGTCGTATTAGTGATGAGGGTAAAAGTGCAAGTCATTGGGTAATAACTGGAGTGGAGGTCGACGGAAGACCGTCGCCCTCCCGATAATAACATCTTAAGTCATTAGGAATGCTCAAGAGTAACAATGAGAGCAAAGGGAGTTGTGGGTAGATAACAACTAAAGTAAACATCCTTTAGAAAGGGAGCTTTGGGATTCAGACCATCGTAGTTCCTAGTGCCCCCGAGAGCCCTTCAATGGGCATGCCCTGGGCAGTCCTGTGATTAACCTTAAGTCACTAAGTATAAGAACCGGTAGGCAAGAGTAGTCTAATAGGCTAGGTAAACTGAACATGTGCTCACTCGTGCCGGGTTAGAGGGACTTGGAGTCTATTGACTACTTGCTCACCCGTGCAGAGTTGGAGGGAATTGTTGAGTTATATGCTCACTCGTGCCGGGTTGGAGGGACTTGGAGTCTGTTGACTACTTGCTCACCCGTGCAGAGTTGGAGGGAATTGTTGAGTTATATGCTCACTCGTGCCGGGTTGGAAGGACTTGGAGTCAGTTGACTACTTGCTCACCCGTCCAGAGTTGGAGGGAATTGTTGAGTTATATGCTCACTCGTGCCGGGTTAGAGGGACTTGGAGTCTGTTGACTACTTGCTCAACCGTCTAGAGTTGGAGGGAATTGTTGAGTTATATGCTCACTCGTGCCGGGTTTGAGGGACTTAGAGTCTGTTGACTACTTTCTCACCCGTACAGAGTTGGAGAAGTGGTTGGTTTACTTGCTCACCCGGGCAGGGTTGGAGGAATCAGGATAGGTTTGTCCTGCGAGCTGGAGGCTCGAGTTGAAATAATTGCATGTGCATAAAGAAAATGGTAGTGGGTCATGCGGTACTGGGCCAATCGTCACACCGATGGCAGTATGGTGACTCGGGGGAGGTGAACAGGTGGAAGGGTCAGTATGTTGTTTAATACTGCGGTCAGGCAGACAATCCCTGAAGACGTATACCCAACCTAAAAGTCTAGCAGGCAGCTAGCAATTAGTACGCAGAGACTCTAGAGTGCACCTACGATGTGTAAAGATGCGTACAAGAGAGGTAGAGGCCTGGTAGTGTGTATACCCGCTTAGAAAGCGGAGAAGCCCGATCCGCTGCTGCCGAAGCAACAATAGTTGTACCTGAGAGTGATGCTATCTCTCGAAATGTGGGAACTAAAGGTCTGGGATCTCAGAGTCGTGTGCGTGTGTTGCACTTGCATGCTTCATAATTCATAACATATCATCCATTTGCATTAGGATATACGCTTCATAGATCCTTATCATATAAATTAGTATGGGCGCTTTTATATAATAAGTTATTTTGTAAATCCTAACTTATATATTTGTATGAGAATTTATATAAGTTAGGGTACTCTGTGATGGTAGATAGCTTTACCTTTCAGCTTTACTTTACTTTTCTGCTCTTACTTTCAGTTCTTTCCTTTTCTAGTACTGCACTTTACTTGTACTCTATACTTAGAACTGCTAGGGTAGAATAATAATATCTATTACAACTGCTAGTTAGCTCTTGTAACCTGCTTCCACTTTTGCTACCCCTTGTTGTCCTCCGCTTCGTCCTCCCACTCGGTACCTAGGAGCTACGGGGCGAGGTGCGGAGGAAACGACTTAGTCTTTTTTGACTAATGGTTGGTGACCATACTATTTTAGGAGCTCGTGGAGTTGGAGCACCAGCACGACGAGGAGGCAGGACTTGAGGAGCAGATACCGCTACCGCAGACTACTACCACTACTGCGCGTCCTCAGGTGGGACGAGTTTGATGTATTAGATTAGCTTCCGCTTTGATTTGAGAGAGAGATTTGATATGATGTACTGGGCATAAGCCCTTATTACTCTTTTCATTTTGTACTCATTATGGGCTATGCTTCTGTACTCATTTTTATATATATATATGATTTGTACCTGTGACTGTGGACTGGATGTTGTTATAGTTTATACTTATGTTTCTCATATTGGCCGAACATGGTTATGATCGTATTAGCCGGCAGGATCGGCGTCTTGCAGTGTCGACTTACTTGTAAGTTAGTGTCACCGTAAGGCAGCGGTTTTGGGCATAAGACCGGGAGCCTTCTTGGTAAGGGGAGGGGTCTTACATGTAGTAGGTACAAAATCCTATGTTAATCACTCTTATTAATGGATTTGAAACTAGATTTTGTTTGTTTGCCTAGTTTACAAGCTGTGTAGAGACCTTCCTTCTTGTAGGGGTTTGAAGGTAGGCCTCTCACAAGGTTGTCATAGATAACCTAGATATGTTTTTCAGATTTACATGTCCTAATCTCTTATTCCATAAGTCATTCTGACTACTAACTAAGTTAAGCAGACATATATCAGAAGTAATGGACTGGAAATTAACTAAATATATGTTTCCTTGTCTACTGCCAATTAAAACTGGTTTGTTTTCTCTTGAGGTAATAGTACAAGATTCAGAGTTGAATGATACCTGATAGCCTTCATCACAGAGTGTGCTTATGGAGATGAGATTGTGCTTCAGTCCACTCACATATGCAACTTTCTTGAAAGTCACAGCTCCAATCTTGATTTTGCCATAGCCCTCTGTTTGGACACAATTTGAATCACCAAAGATGACCTTTGGTCCCAGCTTGGATTTATAGTCAATTAAGTTGTCCTTGCTGCCTGTCATGTGCTTGGAGCAGCCACTATCCAGATACCAGTATTGATTATATGCTTGATAAGTCTTCATCTGCAAGTATAACACTTAGTTGTTCTTGACCCAAGAGACCTTGGATCCTTGTTGATTTACATAGGAGTAACTGGAAATATATGAGTATTCAGGTTGATCTTTATAAGTAGATCTGACAAATCAGGTATGACTAACTGACCAAAGGGATTAAAGGATTTATTAGTTTTTAGATTACTCTTGTTATGAACTAGATCTTACAAATCTGGGTACCTGAGCTCGACGATCGGGATTGAGTTCTTCAATCTCTGCTCGAAGAATAGAAGTATCCATTCTCAGAGCCCCAAAAATGTCGATCTCTGGTCGACGAACCATACTGGTTTCGTCGATCCCAGTTCGAAGAATAGATTACTTTATTATTTGCGTTCATAGTTCGCCGTTCTAAGTTCGATGAGCTATACCCATTTTGTCTTTCTAAGTTCGACGAAATTTGCTGAACATAGTTATGTTGTTTATTTTTCCTTTTTGATTGGTTTTCTTAAGTTCTAACTATTTAAGAACATCATGAACCTTCTCTACCTGTTCAGTATTTTTCTTACCATTTTCAGAAATAAAACTTATGGGTTTTGATAGTTGATTTTTCTGAATAAGGATTTGTTCACTAGATGAGGCTCCTAATCCTAGTTTGTTATTACTAGATCTTGTATTGACTGTGCTAGTTATGTCTATCTGTTGTAAACTTCTACCATTTAAGGTTTCTTCTAGTTCCTTAGTCTTACTTAATTCAGATTTTAGGAACATTATTTGTTGATTAGCTAGGTCTAATTCTTCAGTTAATTTTTCATTATCAGCAATGACTCTTTCTTGTTTTAATATTTTTTCCCTGAGAAGTTTGATTTCCTTCTCAGATCTATTAGGTCTAAACATAATAGTTTAAATTCAGATTTGAATTCCTCTAATTCAAAATCATAAGAGGCTATTACCTGATCCTCAGCTGATAAGAGCTCTTTATCTTCAGACTCATCAGCATCTGATCTGCTACTGCCTGCCTTAATAGCCATGAGGCAAACTTCTTTGGCCTTCTGTTCTTCTTCATCCTCACTGGAGCTGGAGTAGGTTGTCTCTTCTTCAATGTCATTCCATGACTAAGCAATAAAGCCCTTGTCCTTCCTCGTATGCTTGCTTGAGGAGGGCTTTCTGTAGTGACCCTTCCTTGAGGCACCCTCCTTTCTTCTATCTTTCTTCTGAACTTCTGGGCACTCAGAGATGAAATGCCCAGGTTTCCTGCAGCCAAAGCACACTACTTCTTTAGATGGTGTTTTGTCATACCATGGCTTGTCTTCATATTTGGATGGTTTCCTTCTGAAATCTTTTCTAGCCATCTTAAAGAATCTCTTGGAAAAGAGACTCCTCAATTCTTCATTCACAAGAATGACTTCAGAGTCTTCTGCTGCTTTGAAAGCTATGTTGTGTTCTTTCCTAGTTGGTGTAGGATTCTTGACTTCAGCTACTGCTTCCCTTGATTTTATCAACTGCTCATAGGACTTTAGCTTTCCTAGTAGAGCTTTAGTTGAGATCTCAGTTGTGCTTCTTGCTTCTCTGATGGGAAAGATTCTTGAGTCCCATTGCTAGGGAAGCATATGAGGATCTTGTCATTTACTTCAGTCAAAGTGATTTTCTTATCTAGAGTCCTTGGCTCACTGATAATGGAGCTGAGTCAGTTGTACATCACTTCCACTATTTCAGCTTCATCCTTTTTGAAGTTTTCATATTTAGTGATGAGGTTGGATCTCCTATCCTTCCTCTCATCTGCTGATCCACCCACCATCTGGTTTAGGGAGTCCCAAATGGCCTTGGCTGATGGGAACTCAGCAACCTTTTGAAATATCTCATCTGACATTGTTTGAGCTAATATGTTTATTGCTCTGGCATCAGCTATCTTTGCCTTTATCTGTGCATTTGTGCATCCAGGGGGTGGAACTGCACTCATGTCTTTTGAAGTTGATGGGGTTGAAGCCACTGGAGCTAGTGGTCCTGTTAAGATGGAATTAAATATATCCTCATCAATAGAATTCATGTAGAGTCTGATTCTTGCCTTCCAGAGTGTGAACTTGGACAAGTTACACACTGGAGGTCTGGTGCTTGCATACTCTTTGTTCTGTGCCATGTTGTATAGATCTAGAAGATGTAAGAGAACAGATCTAACTTAGGATCTTTGGTTCAAGGGATAGCTTGTACAACCAAAAGAATCTCCTCTGATACCAATTGAAAGTTAGGGTTAGATCTGATATACTCTAGAGGGGGGGGGGGTGTGAATAGAGTATGTCTATGTGTTTTTAAAATTTTCTTCTCTAACAGTATACTATCTTTACCTTTAACAATTATATCTAACTATCACATATTAAAGTAAATCAAAGATCACAGAATATCTAACTAACACAGCAACATCAAGAACAAAAAAGAAAGAGCAACCAGACAACACAAGAAATTTATAGTGTTCCCCAAACTGGGTACATCCACTCTTCTACCACACTTGGTAGGAATCCACTACAATTTTTGATCAGATGACTGTCACCAATGAGCTTTTGATCGGGTGCTCAAAAACCAAACCTTAAGTTTTTTGGAAGGAGACTTGCAACTAGAATAATTTTGAAGGGAATTAAAACCCTGTATAGAGGTGGGAATGAGAGAGTGATGTAAGTATTCTTTTCTCAAATCAAAATTAGAATACTGTGTGGATTCTTATTTATTGTCAAAGCTCCCCCTGAGATCTTGAATGGTTCAGGAGTGGAAGCTTTGTTCAAGGGTGTAGGCCTTCAACTTTTCTGAGATCCTTGACATATTTTAATGTTGTTGTCACTTGAGATCCCTAAAAACAAAAAGGGAGAGAAGGAAAGATTATTGATGGTGATAGTGGTTCTTTCTTCTTCTCTTCAGAGCAGTCAATTTTTGAGAGATCTTTTTCACTGCACTTTTTGAAGAACTTTTCTTTGCTGTGTCTTAGGTTGATGATCAATCTCTGCTCTTCTGTGTAATCTTTTTTCTTGGAAGTGAGATGTGTATTAGATCACTGCAACTTTTTTAATTCAAAAGAAATTCTACAATAAATGTTCAGCAGAAATCTTGGGAACGAGAAAATGGCAAGAATGCTGTCAAATATTCTATTTTATGTCTGTCCCGAGATATAAGCAATTAATTCCATGGAGGATGTTTGCAATCAATGTTGCCAGTAACGGATCTATTCAGAGAATATAAGTGCATTGATTTGCAAGGGAATTAATAGCCTATAATGGAAATAAAATGATGAGATAGAAAGACAAAGAACAAATAACAAAATATCTTACAATTTTCGTCGACCTGAGATTAGCTTTTGTCGACCAGTAATCAGCTTTCGTCGACCTCTAATCAGCTTTCGTCGACCTGAGATTTCGTCGAACTCTAATCAGCCTTTGTCGACCTGAGATCTGCTTTCGTCGACCTGAGCTCTGTGAATCAACTGTTGTGCATAAACTGACTAATTTTACGCTCTATGTTCGTAGACCTAAGACTGTGAAGTTAGTCGACCAAAAAACTTGGTTCATCTGTCGGCGTTTAGTGAATAACACATCTGGCGTTGAGTGATCTTGGTCTCTGAGTAAGCCTTGGCTTTGAGTGAATTATGGCGCTGAGTGTTGAAGAGTTAGTCGATCTGAGAACGGAGTTCGTTGAGCTCAGCTCAGAGATTTTGGCTCTGAGTTAGTCGAGCTGAGCACATCTATCGTCGACCTGAGATCGACGAATGTAGATTTCTTTTTCTAATTCTTGATCTCTCTAAGTCTTGAGTCTTTGGCTATATTGTAGATGGGTCCTCTGATCTGTTGACTCTAAGAACATGGCCTAGAATCTAGAAACACATAACATTTAACCCTTCTATACAATATGGGTCACAACCGAAGAAGAGAACCTAGCCCAAATCACCTAGGGGTTCCAACACACACCTAATCTAGGTCTTTGGTACCCTAAGAATAGAGATATCTTACTAACAGGTTTTTCAGATTTAGACTTTGCAGGCTGCAAAGAAGACAGGAAAGTCACCACAGGTACATGTCAGTTCCTAGGTGGTAGGTTGGTGTCATGGAGCAACAAAAATCAAACAAGTCTAGCTATTTCCACAGCTGAATAAGAGTATATAGCTGCAGGCAGTTGCTGTGCTCAGTTGTTGTGGATACAATATCAATTTGGAGACTATGACATGAAGGTAAGTAGAATTCAATTATATTGTGATTCTACTAGTGCTATATCTATTGCTAGAAATCTTGTTTCACATAGCAGAACTAAGCATATAGAAATCAAATTTTATTTCATCAGAGTAAATGTTGAAAAAGAAGACATAAGTCTTGAATTTGTTAACACTAACAAACAAATTACTGATATATTTACAAAACCTATTGATGAAAGTAAATTCAATAATTTTAAAATGGAATTAGGTATGTTGAATCTAGAATAATATGTGAGGTCAGCACACGATTTCTCAAGAAATTTTGTCTAAGTTAGAAAGTTTGTGTCGACACAAGCTAACTTTGTCGACACTCTCAGTAAGTTGTGTCGACAGGAAAAATTTGTGTCGACACAACTCTGTCGAGACCTTGTTTTAGAAGAATTTTTTTGTGTCGACACACAAAAGTTGTTGTCGACACAATTCTATCGAGACTAAAGTACACTTTGTTGACACAGGCAAAAGTATGTCGATACATAGACATGTCGACTTCAATAAAGTTTTGTCGAGACCTAGGTCATCTATGTTAACACATGTAAAATTTTGTCGACTAGTAAATTCCTAAGTTAGGCGCGTCTTTTGACCTTCCTTTTACAAGTATACTATAAATAGGAGAAGACAAAATCTGGCCGACTGTGCTTTCAGAAATCTCGACTCTAGGCTTTGTGTCGACGAGAAATTCTCCCGTCGACTATCTTCTCTCTCTTTCACCAATAGCGCCACAACAGGAAGACAAGATCAATAAAGTATATGAACTGGTACGCAAGGCGTTCGAGACTTCCTCGCTAGAAATCAATGGCGTGATAACCCTAATCACAAAAAGTGGATTGGAATACTTGGTCTCTGAACCTTCAAGGATATGGAAGAAAGAAGTTCTTGAATTTTACTCTTCCGCAACAATAGACTCTCATAAAAAGAAGATAAAGTCCTCTATTAATGGTACCAAAGTGAAACTCTCACCGAAGACTATAAGAAAGTCACTTCAACAACACAAGATTAAAGAAGAAGATGATATCGCATCCTCCATGACAAGGGATGCAGTCCAATGTTGTGGGCAGGATCCCTATACGAAGATTGGATCTTCAATGACCAGGAAGGGGATGAATTCCCAGGGTAAGTTCCTATTCGAGAAAATAGGCAAAGTTATTCTCTACAAAATAGGAGGATATGATAGGATCTCTGTCTATATGTTAAACCTCATGACCAGAGTTATATTCAAAGAGAAAACATACTGGTCAGCTGTAATTTTTGACAAGATCAAAGAGAGTGCCAAGAAGCCTAATCTGGATAGGATATTGAGCTTGTATCGGGCTTCCACCATCCCAGAAGTGATGAATCAAACTCTAGGAACCAAGATAAATCACATGAGAAGGATGGATTTGAGAATACTATCCAGATGGGATAGAATTTTGACCAAAGATGTTTCTACTCCACAGAAACCAGTGAAGAAAGATAAGAAAAAGAAACCTACTACCCAGGAAGCAGAATCTTCTAGTGATTCTGAAGAGCAGGTTGTCTTCAGCTCAGATGAAGAACAACCAAGAAAATCACCTACACCACAACCAGATAATGAGGCTCAAGCCCAAGGGGAGAGCATTAAACTACCAGAAAACCAAATGTCTCCACTCCAGGGAGAGACAACCCTGAGATTATAATTGTTCAAGAACCTGAATAATCTCAGTAGCCAGCCAAAGGGGGAGATATTGCTGAAGTTGCACTAGAGAGTGAGTATGCAAATGATACTATTGTGGACATAGTATCAGATATCAGCAATGCAGCAACAATCATCACTAAAAAATAAGCACCGGATTTGCATATGCCAGATCAAGATCAAGATGAGCATCTCCCCTCCTCTAGTTTGGAGAGTGGAAATGGATCTTAATATACAGGGATAACCAGTTGTTGAAAAAGAAAACATTATACCTTCTGTTCAGATGCAGCAGGAGGTAACTCTGGAGGAGTTATTTCCTTATTTACAAGGAGCTCAACCTGAGGGGGTGATGGCAAGGAATAATGGGGAGATGCCACTAAATGCCTCAAGTCCTAAGGAAACTGTGGCTATAGATTGTTCATCAAATTCTTTTGAAGATGGAGAAGCCACCTGGGCCAAGAAAAGGAAGCTTGTGGCACTCAGGAAGAGGAGCCCAGGCTATAAGACAGCCTTGCAGACTGTCCCTCAAACATCTGCTCCAAAAATAGACTTCAGTCCACTTTTGGGGAAACTGCAAGTGAAAATTGATGAGCAAAAGACTTGCTCTGGAGAAAAATGTGGATAAGTCACATAAAGAAATGTAGTTCCAGCTAGCTCAAGATATTAAATCTATCAGATTTGAAGTTAATTTGAATAAGAAAGAGATGACAGATTACTTCCATAAGGGAGGTAATATTGTAGTATATCTGGCCACCAAACAATAAGAAATGAAGACTACAATAGCTGACATAGTAGAAAAATAAGGATATATTCTAGAAAATAAATTTAGAACGAATGAAAATCTCAAGGACTCACATGATGGAATTCTCACAAAACTGGGAGGTATTGCTACTGATTTGAAAATTGAAGTATCCAGGCAAATACAAGAAGATTTAGCTGCTATTCAAACAGCACTTCAGGTATCCCAAAAGACTATTTCAAATCAACTGGAGAAGTTCAGACTCTACTACAAAGAGGGAATAGATTATCTGGCTGATCAAGTAAGGTTTCAGAAAGATGATCTAAGAGATCATGTGGCCAGAGAAGTCATAAAGGGGGAGAGAGTGTTAGTCAAAGCTAGCTCTGATCATGCTAAATGGGTATCTAATACCATCAGAGCTACTCTTGGATATCTTCGCCTTTGCGATGAAGATAACACTATTGAATCTGGTATTCAACCTGCTTACATTAAAGGGGTTCAGCAGGAAGTTGCACAAGTCACTATCCTTAATCAGATTTTGAAGTAGTATATCAGGAAGTACATAAAATGTTTAGCCCTCCACGAGAGGCACATAAGTTATTATTGAGAAAGTTGAAATTTCTGAAGCTGCTATGGATGCTCAGAAAGAGGCCTAACTTTATAAGAAAATATTCAGAGAACAGGTAGAATTAAAGCCTGATTTTGAGCAATGGAGTCCAACCTCTAGAAATATCATTCTTACTGCCTGTAAAGCTGTGAATGATAATATGCATGATAGAGGCAAATGGTATTCTGAACAAGAGTGGGGTAAATATCAGAACATGAAAGATTCCATACATCAGTTCAGAAGGGATATCAAAGCTGGGAAGTTACCTGCTAACTCTGTGGAGCCTAGCAAGTACTTCTCAAACCCTTATCATTACCTTGAAATGTAGAAGATCAAGGCAGATGAGCTCAAAAAGAAAGATCTGAAAGGGAAGAAGCCAGCTAATGATATAGAATCCAAAGTACAAGCTAAGATTCATCCTGGCAAAGAAATAGTTATCAAGGAGCCTGATCAATCTTAAGGATAGATAGGCTAGACTTAGAACTATGTAAATTTTGTTCTAAACAATCTTGAAAATCAAACACTTATTCCTTATTAATGAATTTTATCATATTCTGTGATGATATTAAATGTTATTTGTGTTCTTAAGTTACCCTGCCTGTGAAATGATTTTATACATCTTAATCCTTGTTTTATTATAAGTGGTGTATATCATTGACTAAGGGTTATGACTTCTCCAAATAGGGGAAGATTGTTGGGTACACTGAAAACTGTGTACCATATTTGGAGAAGCCTCACTTAACTCAATGATATACATCAATGTGTACTTAATGGGATGTTGAGTTTCAATATGCAGGTTAAATAAATGCAGGAAAATTTTCTAAGTACAAGTGTCGACACCTGTGAGGGAAATGTGTCGAAACTAGAAGCAAGATTGTGTCGACACACAAGACTTGTGTCAACACACAGAAATTTTGTCAGTAGCAGTTGTGTCGATACAAAAGACTTATGTCGACACACACTCAACACCAGCTATGTTGAAGACCAGAAGTAGTTGTGTCGACACACAGGACTTGTGTCGACAAACACTCAAAGAAATCTATCAATAACAGCTATACTGAGAGTGGAAGGCTTGTGTCGACACACAGGACTTGTGTCAACACACAATCAAAGAAATCTGTCAACAACAACTATACTGAGACTGGAAGGCTTGTGTCGACACATAGGACTTTTGTCGACACACACTCAAAGAAATCTGTCAATAATAGCTATACTGAGACTGGAAGGCTTGTTTCGACACACAGGACTTATGTCAACACACTCTCAAAGAAATTTGTCAACAGAAGATGTGTCAAGAATAGAAGTAGGTGTGTCGACATACAGGACTTGTGTCGACACATCAAACAGAAGCTGTGTCGAGAAGTTAAAGAATGACTGTATCGACATATTAGGAGCTGTGTAGACATCATCAAGATTTGTGTCGATACATGGTCTATTTGTGTCGACACATCTGAGGTGTTATGACGAAAGTTCTCTACTATGATAGAATTTGAAGGAGGAGTCAGTTGCCAAGACTGAAGCCCTGACAGCTGTCATAAGTAATAAAGCTGACACATCTGTCAGAGCTGTCAGAATGCCGTTATAAACTTGATCTGCTGGTAAACTTAGATGGATTCTATATATAGACCTATTCTATAACAATCAGAAGCATGATAATAAAAACAGAGGGGGAACAAGAGACAAACCAAGAAGAAGGCAGATCCTGAATAGTCTGCAAGAAAAATTCAGATCTGATTCTGAATTCCAGAGAAAGCTGGATTGAAAATCAACTCCAACTCCAATTGAAGATCAACCTTACTTGGTAAAAATTCAAGAAGCTTTGAAGAAGCTAAGACAGGTTGGATCTAAAGTAATCAGTTCAATCAAGAACTGATCAAGAATCTTTCACCCTATTCTCTTTCTATCAGGGTGAAGATTTTATTGTTTCAAACAATTAATTTCCTTATAAGATCTTATATAGATCTGAGTTGTAAGCCTAAATTTATAAAGGCTGAGGTAGGGCTGAGAGCATGAGGTAGGACTTGAAAAAGTCTGAGTTGTAGGCCTGGTGTAAAGGCTGAGGTAGGGCTATTGCCTGAGGTATGATTCTTGGGAAGAATCTGAGGTGTAGGACTTGAAGAAGTCTGAGTTGTAGGAACCAGTTGGGTTCTGAGTTATATGATCTGTGGATCTGAGATAGTGGAAGGAAGTTTGGCCGAATCTAGTTCTCTGCTAGATAAGTGAAGGGGGAGAGTGGAAGTACCCACAAATTGGGGAACCACTATAAACCATTGTGTTTGTGCTGTGAATTTTCTGTGATTGTTATTCTTTGTGCTGTGATAATTGTGTTATGTATAACTTTGTTAATTGCCTGATTTGTTAAAAAGATTAGAAACTATTCACCCACCCACCCCCCACCTCTCGATCTTTGGGCTCTTTTAAACTAAATATTTTACTTTATTTCACAGAATAAGACTGACTATGACGTTAGTGATGAATTGCAGCTCTTCCATAACCAATTCGAATTTTGTTTACTTTTGGTTACCTTGTTGACGTTAGCCATTCTGGGCTTAGAAAATTTCAGACAACTACCCAGGCGTTGAGTGCGTTGAGTGAAGAAGCTTTACCTTACAAATCATGACTTAGACAATTTTCTGCTCTACTAGGAATTGAGAGCATTGAGTGAACTGGAATCACTCAACACCTCTATACATTGCCAAATCTCCTTCTGTTTGAAGGCATTGAGAGCGTTGAGTGAATATGCTTCACTCAACGATTTTCAACTTAGTCAACATTCTGCATCCTTCAGCAACTCTAGGCATTTCAAGCATTGAGTGAACTGGCTTCACTCAACGCCTCTATACTTAGCCAAATCTCCTTTAGTCTGAAGGCATTTAGGGAGTTTGCCTTACTCAACGCTTTCTGCCTTTGCCTCTGTAATCTGGCATTGAGAGCGTTGAGTGAATAAGCTTCACTCAACGCTTTCAAACTAGTTCAATTTCTCTATTTTCTCTTGGCTATCTACATTAGCTTGACTCAAAGCCTTTTGATCTGGCGTTTAGTGAACAAAGTTCCCTCAACACTTCTGTACTTAGCCTAATTCTTCGAAAGATTTGATGTGGCTTTAACTTAAGCAGCTTGATTCAACGCTTTTGGCTATATAGCGTTGAGTGAGTTGTCCTCACTCAACGCCTATGGACTTAGCTGCATTTCTACCTTGCCAACACTTAAAGCTTTGATTGTCTGCCTTCTCTCAAGACTGTTAGTTGTTTGGCATTGAGTGAACTAGCTTAACTCAACGCTTGTGAACTTAGTAAATTTTTCTTTCTCCAGCAACTGCCTTGATATCTGGCATTGAGTGAGCTTGCTTCACTCAATGCCTGTAGACTTGGTCAAATTTCTGCCATTCTAATCAGTTTCTTTGAGTCCACATGTAAATGTCACTTAGACCACCTGTCCAATCAATATGACATAGACCATCTGCATGCATGAACTTAAACATACATTAAATACAACTATATGTATAACATTGACTTATTTGAATTCTTACAAATCTGGGACATTGGGATCAATGGACCCAACAATCTCCGCCTTTTTTAAGAAGTCAAAACACCACTTAAAAATTATTTCTCAAAGATATACACCAACATATGCAGAAATAATATACAACAACATATTAATACAAGAGAGTTAAGGGTTTCCACATTTCCCAATTTTCAGTCTAAGTCAGATTCGTCGAGTATCACGCTGGCATTGAGCGATTTGGTTTTGGCGTCGAGAGCATCGAGTGTCGGTGAGCCTAAGTATAATTTGTCGTATAATCTCGATTAATTTGTCGAGTATTGAAGGTTTGGTTTCAAGGGAATTGCTTGAAGCAGACGGCGTTGAGTGCTTTGAGTGTTAATGCCTTTGGCATCGAGTGCATTGAGTGGACTCAGCTAGAAATCCAGTGAAGGCATTGAGTGAAGTAAAACCATGGAGTTACGTCCAGGCGCTGAGTGGACTCAGCGAGGCATCGAGTATGATAAGTTGTAAATATACGTATTTTTCGGTACTTCTATTAGGTCGTTTTAGTTTAATTTTCATTATTTTTAGTTATTTCTCTTCAATAAAATGTTTCCTTTTTTGTAAAAATTGTTCTAACTTAGCTTTAGTTTATTTTTTATAATTTTTTCATACAAATCTAAAAAACCGACCAGACATGCACATGTCCCCATGACTGACACGCCCATGTCATGCCCTCAATGTTCAACCATCGTCAATCCCAGCTTGACGTTCGAAGTTCGCCAAACAAGACCTGAAACGCCAGTGTTCAAACCGATATGCCCGTATTAATCCATCTCGACATTCGACGTTCAGCTTTCGTCGACCCCAACTCAAAGCTCAATGCCTTCACCAATCAAACCTTCTTAACACACCCGTGTCTAGCCCGACAAACCCATGACCAATGCGTGTCCCGTTCCAGAATCTTCCAGAAAGTCGGCAACTGACTAGATTTTGGCTTTTCCCACACCCCAGCCTGACACGCCCGTGACCACAGGGCGTGTCCCCTCCTTTTTGTCTATAAATAAAAAGATTCGGAATGGTCCAAGGGTTCAAACTTTTGGGACAATTTTGTGTGTTAGTGGGCTGCCTAGGTGTATTTCTACACTAGGTAAGGAGACTTTCTCCCCCTCTCTTTTAGTGTTTGTTTTAGCTTTGTAATAGTTTCTTTTCATTAATAAAATATGTTTGTTTTTCTCTCCTTATATTGTCATGAAATGCATGTGGGCATCCCAATTATAGAATCACAAAATAAAGAGCTTATACTTAACCAAATGTTATAATCCTGAAGTTGATGCTGGATCCACAGCAACTGTGCACAACAACTCCCTACAGCTAAATATTCTGATTCTACAGTAGAAAAATAAACAATTATTTGCTTCTTGCAGCTCCATGATACAAGCCTTTTTCCCAGAAACTCACAATAGCTTAATATGCTTTCCTCTCCTCTCTACAGCTTGCAAAGTCTGCATCTAAAAATCCTATTGCTAAAAATCCTTATTCTTAGGGTACTAAAGGCCAAGATCTGTGTGGCCTTTCAAATATCTCAAAATCCTTTTAGTAGAAGAGTAATGCAATT
>CM077091.1:53656920-53748294 GCA_039513925.1 Platanthera zijinensis
ACAAATTAATTTTTATGTTATAGTTTTTGGTTGATTATGTTTTGTAGTGTGGGAATACTATAGCTCTGTGTGTGAACTGTGCACGTACATGCATAGTTTATTATTTTTTGTTAACTATGAACTCATTGATCACCCATCTTTGTTAACTATGAACTCATTCAGGTGTTAAACTATTTTTCATTTGATCATGTTTATTAATTCTTATTAGATCTACTTATTTGGTCATTCATCAATGACAGGATGCTAATACAATGAGGTGAACTGCAAATTTTCTACTCAATATCCATCTGTATAGTTTATTTGATACTAATACTTGTGCTTGGCTTCACCTTAACTGTATGATTCATCATATATAATAGATTATCTGAAGCTATTATTGATATACCAACAGCAACAACTTACAACAACAACTTTCTACTTACTTTTATTTGCCATTTAAAGTTCCCCAAATTATCGTAATCAAAAGATTTGTTATGCAGATTCCTTGTGCATGATTTTGAGGTCATAAGTCATAACCATCTGCATCAGAAATCCTTACCCTTAAACATCCCATCAACTTTGTGTAATGATCCATGATAATATTTCCTTAAAAAATGGCATAGTTTACCCTTGTTTACATACTGCAGATCCCAATACACACATAGTATGGATTGATAGTGCAGCTGCGAAGCTGAAAGCTCTTTGCCAGATTGAAGAAGGTCTCAGTCCATCCAACTCGATCCATAATTTTATTGCACAAAGATTTCATAGTTTGTGAGCTACTTCGATCCAACATTTTGCGGGCATGATTGTTTTATCAGGCAAAGAGCTCCGAATATGCTACCTTGATGCCAACACGGATCACGATGCTCGCCAGAAACTTATCTCTGAAGGTTTCAGATTCCATTATCGCTGCTTAAGATGAGACCAGAAAACTAACATATCCTTGTGAACATAATATAGATCTCATGCCCCCACCACCTCCAACCATTAGTTTGGGTTGGATGCTTGACTTCTAACACTCACATCAAAAACTGCTATGGAATTGTAGTCATTAGTTTCCATTTTTGAGAGTAGCTATTGAGAATTCATCCTTTTAGCTAGCTCTGTGGCAAAAATATAAACCATGTATTAGTTTATTGTTTGGATTGGATTGCTAGCAAATTGTTATATGCATTGATGTGTTATGAGTGCAGGTGCCGTGAGAAGTAGAGGAAAGAGGCTTCTCGTCTTCAGACAGTTAACAGAAAGCTGTCTGCCAAGAATAAGCTGTTGATGGAAGAGAACGATCGCTTGCAGAAGCAGGTGTCTCACTTGGTCTACGAGAATGGATACATGCGTCAACAGCTTCATACTGTAAGTTTAATTTCCTTTCTTAGCTAAAATTTGCTGACCTGTGTATTTGAAGGATCTGATATGCATCTTATCGTATAATTTTTTTTACTGGACAAAAGATTCAGGATGGTTTTGTATGACTATTTTCCCTATTTCCCACCATTGACATGTAACTGCATAGGCCATTAGAATGTGCATAACAAACAGGGGTATCAAAAGAACATGATCATTAGCTTCTAAAAATAGTTAAACATATACCCATTGGCCATCTCATGCTCTGTGATTCATTTGATGACAAATCAAATACAAAAGCTATAATGATCATATCATACAACCTTCAATAAGTTGCATGGTGCAAAATTATCAAGCAATTTGTTCACAATTAGCTTGCCAAGTATCAGCATTTTGAATTGCCATTAACAATTAGTTCCAGTGGCAAGAAATTCTCCGGTGGGCCAATGATGACAATGGAGCACACAGGTCGAAAATATATTAGATAGTAGACATTAACTTACAACAACACTTTGATAAAGCTTAGATATATCCTGTATGTTTATGGCTTCTCTTTTATTCTTACTGTAAGTTGTTTGTTGAATATGCATCATAAATCTGATTGCCATTGTTTTTTGTTTAAATCTTAGGCTTGCGGTTCCAAATCCAAAGATTTATATTGGCTCTGGAAAGGTGGCTGAAATCAAGAGTGCAATCCATGCTCTTGATGTAGAAACAGTAATCTTTGATGATGAGTTGTCTGCTGGGTAGGGTTTTGTTTATCCCTTATTTGTTCCATGATTTTATTAATATGAAGGTGTTACGGGCTTATAACTTTTTTTTTCTTGTGTTTTACACGGTGATGCATAATGAGCTCTTGTTTATTTTATTACAAAATTTTCTAGCACTGTGAAATTTGCTTTAGTATTAATATTTTAGTATTTTTGGAATTTTATAATTTGGATATCTACACATTCTGTTTTTCTTTAGCTATGTGCTTTTATGAGTCACTGAGCTCGAAGGGGCATCAACAGCGTGGCGTGTCTATGCTAGGTGGAAGAGGGCCACGAAGGAGACACCGACGTGATTGCTAATGCCAAAGAGGGGTGTTTTATCTTTTACTGTTAGATAAATATTTGCTGTTAGAAATGTCATTGGCTAAAAAGTTTTTTTAAAAAAAAATAAGCAAAGTATTTGCCACGGTCTCGAGCCGTGGCAAATACTTTTTTTATAAAATGTGAATAACTATTGGCCACGGTTTTTCCCGTGGCAAATGAGATTTGTTTTAGCCACGGTAAAAAACCGTGGCAAATAAGTAGTTTTAGCCACGGAAACGGGACCGTGGCTAATAATCGGCGAAAACAGGTCCTTTAGCCACGGTTTGAATCCGTGGCTAAAAGTCGTAGCTAAAACATTTTTGCCACGGATTCAGCGTGGCTAATACTATTAGCCACGCTCGCATTGCCCACGCCCATTTGCTGTGGGTAGGCCGTGGCTAAAACCCTTTAGCCACGGTTTTGGACTTTTAGCCACGACAATCTGCCGTGGCTAAAAGTCTGTTTTCTTGTAGTGTTTATTATAAGGAGGGGAGGGTTGTAACACCCCTTGGGAGTTGAGTATATAGATGACACTGATGCGGTGGTTAAACTGATACGGGATCGCATGTTAGAGGCTCAAAGTTGGCAGGCGAAGTATTATAATGCAAGACACCGTCTGGTGGAGTTTCAAGTGGGTGATAAAGTGTTTCTGAAAATCCGGCCGATGCATGGAGTGTCATGGGTGCGTGGTGTGAAGAAGCTCAGCCCGAGGTATGTGGGTCCTTATACTATACTGGAAAGGGTTGGCCCATTAGCCTATCGGTTGGAGCTACCGCCCGAGTTAGAGAATCTCCACGATGTGTTCCATGTGTCGTCGCTTCGGAAGGCGCTGTTGCGGCCCGATCAATACATCCCCACAACTAATGGTGCTGTGACGTCTGATAGGTCTGTGCGACTGGAGCCAGTGCAGATTGTAGACAACGAGATAAGAACCTTGCGCCGCAAAAGTGTTCCCCTTGTGAAAGTGCTATGGTCTAATCATGGGAAGGAGAAATTCACATGGGAGCCAATGGATTTGATGCAAGGATGCTACCCGGAGTTGTTTGCTCCAGGTAATTTTATTTAAAAGCATATTTTGTTTTCTGTATGCTTCACTCCCCATAGCCTTAGCCTGATTTCGGGGATGAAATCTTTTATTTTGTTTATAGGATTTATAACGTCCCGATTCGCGCTAGGCCCCTTGCGCGTGTTTTTGGTGTCGGGAGAGCTGGTGTAGGCTCAAGGGGGTGCAGACGATCAGGTGCGCACTCGCGGAGAATAAGGAAATAGGCTGAAAATTGTCTTGAGTATGACACGGGTAGGGATATGGGCGTGTCCCTACCCGTGTTCAGTGGTACTGAGTGTCCATGAGGTTGAGTGGTAATAAAATGGCGTTGAGTGGTGTGTCCTGAGAAGGACACGGGTAGGGACACGTGCGTGTCCCTACCCGTGTTTAGTGGAGTTGAGTGACCATGGCTTTGAGTGAAATGGATTTGTGTGTTTTGTCCCGAGCAGGAAATGGGTAGAGACACGGGCGTGTCCCTACCCGTATTCCATGGCATTGAGTGCCATGGCTTTGAGTCTTGCCAGAGAAGGACAAGGGTAGGGACACGGGCGTGTCCCTACCCGTGTACCCCAAGGCAAACAAAACGAGCAGTGCCCCGAGCAGGACACGGGCGTCGACATGGACAAAACCACGGTCATGTCACTTGGACACGGGTACAGACATGGGCGTGTTAGTACCCGTGTAGGAGCACGAAACGACAGTCGAGCCGTTTCGCCAGAGCAGGACACGGGTAAGGACACGGCCGTGTCCCTACCCGTGTCACTTTTGTATAAAAAGGAAAAGTAAAACCCCAGCCATTTTCACTCTTCATTCCATCCCTTTTTCCTGAGAGAACTTCCTAGAGGAGGAGATCTTGCTGGAGCAAACCTTGGAGGAGGAGAAACGCCACCGCCATCAAGGAAAAAAGCGATGTCGCCGAGGAGGATGACAAGATCCATGGCCGGAAATGGTGGTACCACTTAAAATGAGGTGAGCTTACTCCCCTCTCCCTTGGTGCTAGATCCTTAGATATTCTTAGGCAAGACATCGACTCAAATGAGTCTTGATGTGTGAGGAGAATGTTTCTTAGGAAGGCCTATCTAGAACCTTGTTCTAATGACTAGTCATCTTCAACCTCCCTTCTTCAAAGTGATGATGGGGGTGGATTCGTGAAGAGGAATGACCTTGAGAGGAATAATAAGGGTGGAGGAACTTCTGGTTGCGATTTGGGGTGATCGGCTTGAGGAGGAAGATGAACCGATGCCGTTCATTCCGCTTCAAGATGCGTGCAGAATCTGTGTTCTGCACACAGCGACCTTCTTGGCTGTTTTCAGGCAAGAAATGATCCGATATGGGCTTTTGACTAAACACGAAAGTTGAAGCCCTTAAAATTACCTTTCCAATGAGTGGTTACACGCCTTCGGGTGAAGTCTGTATCCACGGGAATGTCTGATCGAAGTAAGGGTTATAAGCTAAGCGCACATAAATTATATTCTGTACGCTGCAGGCTTTGGAGCCAATTTCATGTGGGTTATAGCCTGATCTTGGTTGCAGGCTGAACATTAAAGTTGTAGCCAAAGGAAATATCTTTCCATCGAGTGGTTACACACACTCACCGGATTTCTGTAGCCACAGTAATATTTGGTTGAAGTTGCTGTCCAGATTTATTCTGCACCTAAATTTCTGGGTAGTGTATAACATGGATTTAGATTCGGTGGAATTAATGTTGCAATCTAATTCGAGTTTCGGGTGAACTCTTTTATGATAACCACCGTAGTGTTATGAAGGTTGAAGTTCATTAATTTGAATTCATTTAACGAGTTGTGAAGAAGGCTTGAATCGAACGAAATGGCTTGATATAAATAGGTAGATTATCATTTATGCGCATTTTGTTATATGATATTGAAATCATTCGGTATGACATATAGATGAATAAACTATGACCATATATATGTTGAATTGATAGATGGAAATTTGGTAGTCCAATGCTTAGAGAGTCGTCTCCCTACGGGTAGCATTGTGGAAGTTAGTAAGTGCGGCGTTGGCCGTCACTAGTCGGGATGGTGTTGAGATGAGTAAAGTTGGACGGTTGGGCTTGTCCCTCGGTGTTCATGTCCCGGGGCTCCTTCCGTGCCAAGTGGATGGTTGGGCTTGGTCCTCGTGCTTTCTCTGAGGCTCCTTCCATGCCACGGTTTCGTGGAATTGCATGCGGTGTGAGTCGACACGCGGTGTTGTAATCCTGGGTTAAGGATAGTGTGGCAGGTCTATGGGCTCGCCAATCGTCACACCGATGGGAGTTGATAGATAGACTTTGGGTGGTTGGGCTTGTACCTCGGTGTTCATATCCCAGGGCGCCATCCATACCAAGTGAACTGTTGGGCTTGACCCTCGTGCTTATTGCCGAGGTTCCTTCCGTGTCACAAATAGGCCAGTTCAGGGCTAGGATCTTGGTGCACATCTACCCAAGTGAACCCGCTGGGCCGTAATATGCATGGGCTCCACTGTTGTGTTCTTAGCATTGAGGCGAACGGAGGCCTAAGTGAAGTAGTGTGGATACCCACTTAGTAGTAGAAGTGCCCGTTCTACTATCACCGTCTGGCTACGACGGTTGGCGCCTGAGAGCTTTGCTACCTGCTCGAAAAGTGGGAACTACTAGTCCGTATCGACATAGCAATTGCATGTGCGTGATCATGGGCGTGTCATTGCATCACATACATAACATTGCACCTCATTACATACACAAGACCCTCATCGTATAAGTTTGTATGGGCACTCCTATACGATGAGTTACTTACTGCTGAACGATCCTCAACTTATATGCTTGTATGGGCATCCATATAAGTTGAGTTACTTTCTTTTATAACTCTATATTCATATGATGTGATAGATGGTAGAAATGTTAGAATACCTTACTACATGTTATACCACTTGCTTGTTTATACTCCTGCTTATATACATATATTGTACACTGTCTATTTCGCCGCCCAGTGCCGAGGAGTCGCCGGAGGAGAGGATGTGAAGCCACTTAGTTTTTATGACTAACGGTTGCTACATCTTCCTTTTTAGGAGGAAATCCCGCAGATGGTACAACAGGTCGTGGAGCCGATCAGCCAAGCCAGGACGACCGGGCCTGAAGGGACGGTGTCGTTACTACCGTTTGTTGCAGATGTGAGTATATGAGGGTTATGTTGTAGCCCTTTGGGGCAACTTATTAGTTGTACTCTGATTTTGTAGAAGCATGTTTAGCATGTTTAGCTTCTCTATTACTATGCTTTTGGACTTATAGATTGTATGGATTTGATTTCTTATATTATTTTGGTTGGGTTGGCATATATATATATATATTGATATTGGTTGTAGCTGGTAGAATAGGCGTCTTGTGGTACAGGCTAGCCCGAGTGTTAGTGCTACCCCAAGGCGGCTGTTCTGGGCATAAGACCCCTCTCGTGCCGTGTCTTGTGTTCCGGGAGGGGGGTCTTACAATAGGCGCCGTGACCAACTGCCTCTTCAATTATTCGAAAGCCTGTGCGCACTCCAACGTCCACACAAACTTTTGATCCTTCCTTATTAGCGTCGTGAGTGGCAGCGCTATCCGCGAGAAGTTCTCTACGAAGTGCCTATAGTAGCCGGCAAGCCCCAGAAAGCTCCGGACTTCCGCCACCGTAGTCAACACTGGCCACTCCTGAATCATCGCTATCTTTGCCGGATCCACCATTATGACTTCACCACTAACAATATGACCAAGGAACGCGATTGAGGATAACCAGAACTCACACTTGGAGAACTTAACATACAACTGATTCTTCCTCAACGTCTCCAATACCATATGCAGATGTTTGTAGTGATCATCCTCACACCGCGAGTACATCAAGATGTCGTCGATAAATACTATCACGAAATGGTCCAGGTACTCTCTGAACGTCCTGTTCATCAAATCTATAAACATGAATGGCGCATTGGTCAACCCGAATGGCATGACCGTAAACTCGTAATACCCAAACCGCGTGCTGAACGCTGTCTTTGGGATGTCACTTTCCCTTATCCTTAGCTGGTAGTATCCGGATTTCAGATCTAGCTTCGAATATACCTTTGACCCAACCAAATGATCAAATAGATCGTCAATCCTTGGGATCAGATACTTATTCTTTTCCGTAAGCTTGTTCAAATCCCGATAGTCGATACAGAGTCGCAAGCTCCCATCTTTCTTCTTAACGAAGAGGACTGGTACGCTCTAAGGCAACGAACTTGGACACACATACCCTTGCTCTAACAATTCTTGCAGTTGCACCTTCAGCTCTGCCATCTCCTTAGGTGCTATCCGATACGGAGGGCGTGACACCGGTTTTGCACCCGGCACCAGCTCAATTGTAAAATCAATCTCCCGCTAGGGAGGGGCTCCCGGGAGGTCGTCTGGGAAGACATCAGGATACTCGGACACAACTACAATACTGTCAAGACTAGGTTTAGGCGTTAAAGCCTGCACTAATACGACAAATAGTTCTGCCCCAGACCGAACTACCTTAATCACCTGAAGAGCCGACATCAAAATCTTGCTCGACCCTTTCATGCCCGCAAACGTAGTCTCCTGATCAGTATTCAGTCCCAACTTAACCTCCTTCCGGTTGTAATCAATGCATGCTCGCTGCTCCGAGAGCCAGTCCATACTAAAGATTACGTCGAAATCCATTAACGACAGTTCCGACGCTTGCAAAATGAACTCCTGATCCCCGATCCGTATCTTTACCACACAGACTCTATCCGCACGCATTGAGCACCCATTGGGCAACAACACATCCAACTTGTCCTTTTCCATCGATGAAGGAACTCCGATGCATGATATGAATCTTTCAGACAAGAAGGAATGCGAAGCTCCCGTATCAAACAGGGCTCTCGCCGGACAGTCAAAAATTAATACAAATCCTAGCACTAACATTCATAAGCTAACAAGCAAAAAGGTAACAACTTCAAAAAGCTAAACTGTTAAAATTTAACTCATACATGTCACCACATCAGCTTGTTTAATGGCCTCTTGTAGGCCAAGATTATAAACTCTAGGCTGGGCTGGAGCATGGTGAGATGCGGTTGACTCCGCCGCCTTCCCTTTTTATTCAAATGTTGCTCCATGCCTCTTCTCGGACTTTGCACGTCCGCTCCAACACTCTCGTGCAAAATGCCCCACCTTTCCAAAGTTGTAGCACGCTCTTGGGACTCGACTTGAGTTTGCCCCCATCGCACTAGACGAAGGGGCTGAACTCGAAGTCTTCTGCTTCTTGTTCCATCTGCGGAAACCCAACTTTGAACTCGGCACTTTCAACTCTGACCTCTTATCCCCTGGGTCCTTCTTCTCTTGAACTTTCTTCGCGACCCTTTCCAAAGACCGAGCCGTATTTACCAAGGCTAGGAAGCCCTGCGCCTTAGTCCCAACGAGGAGTAGCTGTAGGTCGCCCCGTAGGCCATCTTAAAATCGGTTGGTCTTCCGCTTCTCTTCAGTAAACATAGCATCAGCATAACGACCAAACCGAGTAAATTCGTGAAGATACTCATCCACTCTTTTCTCTCCTTGAGTCAAATCGAGGTACTTATTTTCCATCTCAAGCTTCTTGGCAGAAGGTAGGTATCTGACCAAGAACAATCTTGTGAATTCCTCCAATGGTACTTCGGCAAGTTGCCTTCCCACTAAGAGATGAACCTCTAACTCGTCCCACCACATCCTTGCCTCACCAGCCAATAAGAAGGTCGCTATTGTGGTCTTCTTCCACTCCACAGTTTCTGTGGCGGTCATGACCCTCTTCATCATAGAGAGCCAATCCTCAGCTTGAGTTGGCGTTCCCATCCCGTCAAACACCGGAGGTTTAAAGCTCATCACATGCTTAAGCTGTTTATCCGTGGCTCTCCTTGGTGCTACCAGATCAACTGCCCCACGCTCTACCACTCCGAGCTCTGCCACTCTAATCGGTTCTTGCTCATTAGCAGGTGGTGCGTGCTGTACTTGTTGGGCATTTATCATGGCAAAGACTGCTTCAGCCACCAATCTGATGGTTTCTGCTGAAGGAGGTGTTGTAGGCACGTCACTTGGTGCACTACTTTCCGCCGATTGCGGACGTTCCGATTGCCAAGCACCGCTCCTAGTTACCTATAATAACATTAATCCTTGATTAGGTGACACACAAATTACTAAAAGCAATCATTGGAACACCCAGGTTCCTCAAAATAAGTGTATTTTCCATTCCTAAGTGGACATTCATAGGTTTTTTATGTTATAACGATGACGCACATACATGTGCTCACCACCCCTTAAAAGAATTCGCCCATGAATTCAAATATAGATGACTGACACCCTAGTCTGATGCCAAATTGTAACACCCCCATCCGTCGTATGACATATAAAAGAAGGTCCAGCTGGAACCCGATGCCATATACCACGGACAGTCGGAAGGGTTACATAAGAATATAAAAAACTCAACTACTTGCCTTAACATAGAGCATTCTAGCGGAAGCTTAGCACCAGTTTAAGAGAACCCAAAATTTGCACAACAACGGCATGAATGTTCACTATACACCACAGGAATGAAATACAACAAATACACAAAAGAGTACTAGGCCTTATGGCCTTACAAAAGTTCACTTGACAATATAATGTTTTACATACATCGACTCACAGGCCGGCCACACATGAAAAAAGTAAAACAACAGTTCGCTTTGGCCTTCGAGGGCCATCTCAGTAACTTGGGCTTCAGCCCGCTATTTGGCGCTTGGTTCCGCATCACCTGCAAGTAACATTCCACCGCACGGTGGAAAACAAAGCAATGATTATAACGACCTCGCTCCTTACTCGGGACAACGGTGCTTCTTCCCTGCATTTCATTAGCCCAGCTAAACAATTAAGTGTATAAGTATAATTCGCCATAGGTGTAGGCTCGCTCAGCCAAACACCCCGTGCACTCAGGGCACATTCTCGGTGAATCTGGTCAATTCCGTGACTTCACCACCATCTACGGGACGATCAAACATTGTGAGCATTTTTGAGTCTTTCCGACCGCAGTCCAAGACTCCCGACTATGCCAACAGCCAGTTCCACTTGTGGGCCTCTAGCACCGAACCGCAAAGCCCAGGTCCATTTCTACACGCCCGTTGCTCACTCCGCCTAGTCACTTTAAGACATACTCGCGGGCCAAGCTTCACCCGGATCCTAATTAATTCCCAAACAACACATAACCCAGCTATGTTCAAGGCTGGCTCCCCGGCCGCCAAGTTAGTAGAATTACGATTCCGTCCAGTTTTCCGGGTGCGCCTTGGAGTTAATCCCCAAGGATCCCTGCTGCAACCTACCACGTAGAAACCCGAAAAAAATCAAAGGCACGGAGTCTTCTCTGGCTACTCATGAAATGCAACATAACCGATCCAGACAAACACATCCGGGTAGGCTTCACACACAATGCTTATGTCCGTACTACGATTCCAGACTCTAAATAAGGGGGACTTTACATATCTACCCCAAGGAACACCGCAAACTCACCGCACACTCGCGTGAGAGGGTTTTCCTATGCAAAGGAAGAAGAGCTTCACATGCTCAAGTTGAGAATCATTACCCTTGAAGTCTACTTTGGCACCATGAAGAACTAGCCGGATGAAAGGCTTCGCAAGGGAATTCTCTCCACGGATCTGGTCTCGGTTCTCAAGTTCGTGCTCCGACGCTCCGTCGGCGGCCGGATTCCTCCCCTTCCCTCTTCCTTGCTCTCTTCTCTCTCTAACTCCTTAGAAAAAGAAAACTTAAGAGGAAATGAGGAATTAATCCTCTATTCCCGGACTTAAGAAAGCAGGAACTCATCTGGGCTGTCAGATCTTGTTTAAAGAAAACGAACGGATCAAATTTGCCTAAAATCTCTTAATCCCGGGCCGAACATGGCTTTGCATACGGCCGTGTCCCAGGCCGTGTGCCTCGATCCAGACACGATTGTCGAGTACAGAAAAACACACGGGATAGGACACGCCCGTGTCCCAACCTGACACGCCCGTGTCGAGTCATCGACACGTCCGTGACCAGTGGCGTGTCAAGAATAACCGCCAAGCCAACCGTCACGACCCTTGGTGGACACAGGTGGCCACACGGCCATGCCGAATCCGATACGCCCGTGTCATACAGTACACGCCCGTACTCCGGGCCATGTCCCAAGTCGACACAGGCCCAAACTTCAAGAGGAGTACACGGCCATGTGACACGCCCATGTCACATGCCGTGTGCCTGACACGCCTTGGGACACGCCCGTGTCCCAGGCCGTGTTCGAGCACTCAACGCTCGTCGACCTCAACTCGATGACTCGAGCACGATATGGCCATTTGACATGCCCGTGTCACAGGCCGTGTTCACCCTACCAAGACATGAACTTGGTTCGAACACCACCCGTTTCACTTTTAAGTTTCTAGGCGTTACATGCGTCGAGTAGAACTCGAGAGGTGTCGAGTGAAACTCGAGAGGCCTGTCCCAAGTAGGACACGAGTAGAGACATGGGCATGTCCCTACCCGTGTGCGTTGAGTGGAGATCAACGCCATGTGTCCCGAGTAGGACACGGGTCGAGACACGGGCGTGCCCCTACCCATGTGCATTGAGTGGAGATCGACGAACGTGTCTCCCGAGCAGGAAACGGGTATAGACACGGGCATGAACACGGTCGTGTCGCGTGATATGGGTAGTGGACACGGGCGTGTTCCTACCCGTGCTGGGGTCCAAACGACACTGTAACCGCCGGCGGCGCTTCACCCGAGCGGGATACGGGTAGGAACACGGGCGTGTTCCTACCCATGTTGGTCCTATTTATATAGGTTTCTGAAAGTTGGCCATTTTTCCATTCTCTTCCTAATCCCTTATATGGGAAATTTTTGGAGAGGAAGAAGAGGGTGTGGATCCAACCTTCATTCCGTTGAGAGCTGACGCCGCCGAGGAGAAGAAGATGTCGCCGCGAAGAGTGACGAGATCCATGGCCGAAAACAGTGGAAACGCCGGAAACGAGGTGAGCTTCCTCCCCTCTCCCTTGGTGCTAGATCCCTAGTTATTCCTATGCGAGATATCGACTCAAAGGAGTCTTGATGTGTGAGAGGAAGAATTCTAGGAAGAGGCCATACTAGGACTTGTGTTCTAGGGTTTAGTCATCTTCAACCTCACTTTCATTCAATGTGATGATGGGGGATGGCCTCGCGAAGAGAAATGGCCTGATGAGGGCGAATAAGGGAGGAGGAATTTCTGATGTGAATTGGGAAGATCGGCTGGAGGAGGAAGACGAACCGATGCTGTTCGTTCTGCCTTAAGATGCGCACAAAAATCAACTTTCTGCGCACAATAATCTTCGTGGCCATTTTCAGATATGAAACGGCCAGATCTGGGTTTTCAACTAAACACAAAAGTCGTAGCCCTTGGAAATACCTTTCCAACGAGTGGATATACGTCTTCAGGCGAAGTCTGTAGCCACAAGAAAGTCTGATCGAAGTAGAGGGTTGATAGGCTAAGCGTGCAGAAAATTTATTCTGTACGCAGCAGGCTTTAGAGCAAATTTCATGTGTGATACAGTCTGATCAGGGTTGCAGACTGAACATGAAAGTTGTAACCCATGTAAATACATTTCCATCAATGGGTTACACACATTCACCGGATTCCTGTAGCCTCAGGAATCTCCAGTCGAAGTTGCTGTCCAGAAGGTGTTATGCACCTGAATTTCCTGGGTTGGTGTAGAATCGGGTTTGTACTCGGTAGAGATCTTGTAACAAATAGACGTTGAGGTTTTGGAAAATTATAATATGTATAACCGTGATAATTCAACGAGCGATAAAATTGTTGGATAGACCCCATGCAAACAAATGGTGAAATGAAATGTGTTGAGATTGATTTGCCAGCGGGACACGTGTATGTGGGACCGTGTTATAGCTTCCCCACCGCGTTCCAGGTCTGGGTGTTGACCCCACTGGGCCCCTGTGGCAGAATATCCCTGCGGTCCTGTGGTTGGGATTAATCCCACATCGCCTGCAGCTTTCTCCCCTCCGTGTTCATGTATCCCACCACCCTTCATCTCAACACCTGGGTTTATAGATAAACTATTGGGTTGGCAGGTTCTATCATGGTATCAGAGGGAGGTTGTCCTACTGCGGGGGTGTGATGAGATTGATTTGCAAGTAGGACACGTGTATGTGGGACCGTGTTATGGCTTCCCCACCGCATTCCAGGTCTGGGTGTTGACCCCGATGGGCCCCTGTGGCGGAATATCCCTGCAGTCTTGTGGTTGGGATTAATCCCACATCGCCTGTAGCTTTCTCCCCTCCATGTTCATGTACCCCGCCACCCTTCATCTCAACACCTGGGTTTTGAGATGAACTGTTGGCTTGGCGGGTTCTTTCAAAATGTAATTGAACGAAACGATTTGGTGGGAGTTAGTGAACGAATTGTAATTCGTCGATTAATAACAAGATTGTCTTGAACTTGTGTATTTGGTCGGTGTTGATTGTTATGAGCATGTGCTGTTGAAAGTTAGATGATTAACTCATGTGCACACGAATAATTAAGTTTGGTAAAAGAGTTGTATTTGGTGTTGTTAAAGTTATGTGACCATAGTTTAGACGTGATCATGTTGGCCGAAAGAGTGATGCATGGTCATGAGGCTTGTCATATGGGGAAGTCTAAGATGGTCCATTGTATGAGGTGGTTTGCCACCTGTGTTTGTGGTAAACCATTAAGGTGCCTTGGGCACCAGATTGTGAAAGGGTGTGAGTGCGGGCATCTGATCGCACTGGTTGGTAATGTTGAGAAGAGTTATAAATGGACGGTTGGGCTTGGTCCTAAGTGTTCATGTCCCGAGGCTCCTTCCGTGCCAAGTGGACGGTTGGGCTTGGTCCTCGTGTCTGATCCGATGCTCCTTCCGTGCCACAATGATGTGGTATTGTATGTGGTGTGAGTCAACACACGGTGTCGTAATCCCGAGTTAAGGATAGTTTGGCAGGTCTATGGGCTCGCCAATCATCACACCGATGGGAGTTGACAGATAGACTTTAGGCGGTTGGGCTTGGTCCTTGGTGTTCACGTCCCGGGGCTCCTTCCGTGCCAAGTGAACGGTTGGGCTTGGTCCTCGTGCTCATTTCTGAGGCTCCTTCTGGGTCACATCATAGGCCAGTTCGTGGCTTGGTTCTCGGTGCACATCTACCCGAGACTCCCGCTGAGCCGTAATACGCGCGTGAGCTCCGTTGTTTTGTTCTTAGTGTGGAGGCGTACGGTGGCCAAGGATAGGTAGTGTGGATGCCGGCCTAGTAGTGGAGAAGCCCGCTCTACTATCACCGTCTGGCCACGACGGTTGATGCCTGAGAGGTTAGCTACCTGCTCGAAAAGTGGGAACTACAAGTCTGTGTCGAAACGACGATTGCATGCGCGTGATCATGAGTGAGTCATTGCATTGCATACATGTCATTACACTTTATTGCATACAGAAGATCCTCATCGTATAAGTTTGTATGAGCACTCCTATACGATGAGTTACTTACTGCTGAACGATCCTCAACTTATATGTTTGTATGAGCATTCATATAAGTTGAGTTACTTTCTGTTGTAGCTTTATATTCTTTTGCTGCTGTAGATGGTAGAATTGCTAGAATAAGATGTTACTCACTTATTAAGCTGCTTTACATACATGATGATGTTCAGTCTATACCACCTGCTTGTACTTATACATACATACTTTATATATATTGTACCTTTGTCCATTTCTCCGCCCGGTGCCGAGGAGTCGTCGGGGGAGCGGATGTGAAAGCCACTTAGTCTTTATGACTAACGGTTGCTACATCTTCCTTTTTAGGAGGAAACCCTGCAGGTAGAGCAGCTGCGGATTATGCAGCAGGACAGCCAGGCCAGGACGACATGGCCTGAAGGGACGGTGCCATCGCTACCGTTGGTTACTGATGTGAGTGTGAGAGACTTTTGATGTAGCCCTTTTGGGCAAAATATTTTACGTACTCTGATTATAGAAGCTTGATGTAGCTTCTTTACTTGTTGTATTTGGACTAATATATGCTTTGTGTGGATTTTGACTTCTAACTCTATATCTTGGTTGGGTTGACATTGATTGATATTGTTAAGGCCGGTAGAATGGGCGTCTTGTGGTACAGGTTAGCCCGAGTGCTAGCGCTACCGCAAGGCGGCTGTTCTGGGCATAAGACCCCTCTCGTGCCGTGTGTTATGTTCCAGGAGGGGGGGGGTCTTACAAATGGTATCAACTTGCTACGATCCTTAATTAGAGAAGTCATTTAACAATGGTGCCACCCCATTTGATTAGTCAGTTTGGGGACAAACTGACTTAGCGGAAGCAGTGGTGTGCCCATATGTAATTCACTCTAAGTATGTCCAACTTTGACCTTAAGATTAGCCAACCTGACCTTAGGTTTGTATTCTACTTGTAGATCCCTGTGCACACTGAGCCAGTACCCACACAGTTCCAGCAATCGGAGCTAGGGCAAACGCTCACAGCTATCGTGGATGCCTTCAAATCCCAACAACCCTCGTGCAACAACAAGGTCTGGGCTCCAATTGGGTGAGCACTTTCCGAGCTCTCTCCCCTCCAGCTTACCTTGGGACAGAGTCGGCAGTACGTACATATTGAAGTTGGTGACCAGGCGGTCTTGCGGCCTGTCTTGGCGGATTGAAGACCGCGCGGTATGGTGGTTTCCCTTCCGCGGTTTGGTTGCTGTACTGTTGCTGTCTAGACTCCGAGCGGTCTAACAGTTTGTCTTTGGCGGCTTGGAGATCGGGCGGTCTAGCGGTCTCCCATGGCGATCTCTCCTCCCTCTCTGATGGTAGCCGAGCGGTTAGCCCTTCCGTCTAACCGCGCGGCTTGTGCGGGTTATTTTTGTATAGACCGCTTAGTCCTGTAATTTTTTAGTCCCACATCTCTTATTTGTATTCTCTCTTCTCTCCTCCATTCTATAAAAAGGAGGCCATACCTTTGTAATAGATACCTTTTTCAGATAATAAAATTTCTGTTATACTTCTTCCGGTTTGTTTTTTTTCATTTCTTACATGGTATCAGAGGGAGATAAGCTCTCCCCTCGCTCCACCAAATGTGTCTTTCTGGGGTACTCCCCAACTCAGAAAGGCTATTGTTGTTTTGACCCGGTTCTTCGTAAGCAGTTCGTCTCTACTGACGTCACCTTCTTCGAGAAAGCCTCCTACTTCTCGGCTGAATCCTCTTCTCTCCCCTAGCTTCTGATACTCCTGCTGTTCTCCTTGTTACCTCGGCTCTGTTTGGGACAGTGGCTGCGGATCAGAAATCTGCTCTCTGATCCGCAGTCGCTATTACTCCTGTTTGTTTAGGATTTCTCCCCCCCGCGTTTTAGGAATCCCGGTTCAGGAATAAAACATTCCTCCAGCGCCGCTTCCCCCCCGCGTCTGGCTTCCGTAAAATCACGGAAACCCTTTCTCTCCCACGCGCGATTCTTCCTCCCCCGATCCCGTCGCTCCTCCTCCAGTTGATTTCCGACGGATCTTTTCCGTAGCAGACATCCCCGACGTCTCCAGCCTGCAGATCTCGCCGGCGTTCGCTGCCTTCCCGGCCATTTGCCAGCGTTTGCTCCTCCCGATCCCGTCGCTCCTCCTCCAGCCTATTTCCGGTGGAACTTTCCCGCAGCGGTCATCCCCGACGTCTCCATCCTGCAGATCTCGCCGGCGTTCGCTGCCTTCCCGCCCATTTCCGGCGTTCGCTCCTCCCCTGCCTCCATCTCCGGCCACGATTTTTACTCCCGATCCCGGCACATCTGCCGGCTCCTTCCAGGTATAAAAATTTCAATACCAGATTTTTGGGTGTGAATTTTTTTTGGGGGGGGGGGTTGTGGTGTGTGTGTGTGAATGTAGTGTGTGTGTTTGATTTTTTTGGGGGGGTATGTGGTATGTGTTTGTGTGTATGAATATGTGTTTGTGTGTGTATGAATTTTTTTAGGTGTGAATGAGGGTGTGTGTGTATGAATGTGTGTGTGTGTATGAATTTGTGTATGTGTTAATTTTTTGTGTGTGTATGTGTTTGTGAATATGTGTGTGTATGTGTTTATGATTGTGTGTGTGTGTGTGTGTTTGTGTGTGTGTGTGTGTATGTATGGTTTTTTTCGGGGGGAATGTTGTGTGTATGTGTTTATGAATGTGTGTGTGTGTGTATGAATGTGTGTGTGTATGTGTGTGTGTGTGTTTGTGTGTGTGTGTGTGTGTATGAATGTGTGTGTGTGTGTATATGTTAATTTTTTTGGGGGGGAATTGTTGTATGTGTGTGTGTGTATTTGTGTGAATTAAGGTGTGTGTATGAATGTGTGTGTGTGTGTGTATGTGTTAATTTTTTTGGGGGGGAATTGTTGTATGTGTGTGTGTGTATTTGTGTGAATTAAGGTGTGTGTATGAATGTGTGTGTGTGTGTATGTGTTAATTTTTTTGGGGGGGAATTGTTGTATGTGTGTGTGCGTATTTGTGAGAATTAAGGTGTGTGTATGAATGTGTGTGTGTGTGTATGTGTTAATTTTTTTTGTGTGTGTATGTGTTTGTGAATATGTGTGTGTATGTGTTTATGATTGTGTGTGTGTGTGTGTGTGTGTGTTTGTGTGTGTGTGTGTGTGTTTGTGTGTGTGTGTTTGTGTGTGTGTGTGTGTTTGTGTGTGTTTTTGTGTGTGTGTGTGTGTGTATGTATGGTTTTTTTGGGGGTATGTTGTGTGTGTATGTGTTTATGAATGTGTGTGTGTGTGTGTGTTTATGATTGTGTGTGTGTGTGTGTGTGTGTGTGTTTGTGTGTGTGTGTGCGTATGAATGTGTGTGTGTGTATGTATGGTTTTTTGGGGGGGTATGTTGTGTGTGTATGTGTTTATGAATGTGTGTGTGTATGTATGAATGTGTGTGTGTATGTGTGTGTGGTTGTGTGTATGAATGTGTGTGTGTTAATTTTTTGGGGGGTGTATGGTTTTATGTGTGTGTGTATGTGTGTGTGTTTATTTTTTGTGTGTGTGAATTAAGGAGTGTGTGTGTGTATGAATGTGTGTGTATGAATGTGTGTGTGAGTGTGTATGTGTTGTATGGATGAATGAGTGTGTGTGTGTGTGTATGAATTTGTATGTATGTTTGTATTGAATGTGTGTGTATATTGAATGTGAGTGTATGTTAAGGTGTGTGTGTGTGTGCATATTAAGGTGTGTGTTTGTGTGTGAATTAAGGTGTGTATGTGTGTATGTATTGTATGTTTACTGATTTTTTTTAGTTTATAGAGTAATGGGAAAAACAAAAGAAGGAGGGCTTGTAGCGAGTTGGGAGTCAAGCGAGGTGTTACTATTTTGTGATCTTTGCATTAAGGAGATTGGTCTGGGAAATCGACCCACAACACACTTTAGCAAAGAGGGGTGGCAAAACCTGATATCTAGGTTTAAAGATCGAACTGGAAAAAGCTATGATAGAATGCAAATGAAAAACAAATGGGATCATTTGAAGAAGGACTGGAAGTTATGGAAAGAGTTGAAGCATGGAGAGACGGGTTTAGGCTGGGACCCGGAGAAGAGAACAATAGCTGCATCAGATGATTGGTGGACAGAGAAGCTTAAGGTTTGAACAATATATTTTTCTTTTTAAATTATTTTGTTTAGTCGACAGAATTTTAATAATGTTTTTTGATTATTACAGGTTATGCCTGCCGCGAAAAAATTTCAGTCTGGTGGCATTTCACTAGAGTTGGAGGAGAAACTGAACGCTATGTTCAGCCAGGTGGTCGCAACTGGAGAGGACTCCTGGGCTCCTTCGATTGGGACTTTGCCACCGGATGTGGGGAGGATCCACTTAGAAGATGATGTTGCAGATAACACGGAGAACATTGGGAGTGCTTCCACCTCGGCGGTTAAAAGAAGAAAGTTCGGGAAGAACAAAGGAGTAGCACTTTCTTTGATGTCAGATTTGCATCAATCGACCCTAGCACTGAAGCCTCCATCAGTTATCTCAGTCAAAGAAGTCGTACAGTTGATTGCTGGTAGCCCAGAGATACGGGCAAATCCCGATCTCTATTACTTTGCTCTCGATCACATCAGGGACAAGACCACGAGGGAGATCCTAATGAGTATTCCAGAAGAAGACCGGGTTTGGTGGATTAAGCAGGCGTACGAGAGGAGAGCTCATTGAGCATCCACTTAGATGATATCTTTATTTCTTTTTGTTTATCGTGAGAACTATGTGTGTGTTTTTTTAGCATGATTAACAATATGATGTTTTTTTTGGCCATGATAAACAGTATGTTTCTTTTAGCACTATATGATGTTTACTTTTTGTTGTTATACCACATGATTATACTTAATGTTCTATGATAATATAAATACAGGTATTTAAATGGAAGGGCATGACTCCTCCCCAGAGGATTCTGGGGATTCAACAAGTATTTCGCCTGAGCGAACACAATATATACAGTACTGTCGTGCAGTTATGTCATCGATCGAGAGGCTGGATTATTATGTTCGTGACACGAAACCATGCATGACTTCTGCCCAAACAGGTGCGAAATGGATTAAGGAATTACTGGAAGGACATCCAGATAGGATTCACGATGCATTTAGGATGTCGAAACGCATTTACATTGATTTACTTCATAAACTAGAGGTGGATCATGAACTTCAAGGGTCACAACGAACGACGACAAGAGAAGTTCTAGGGCTTACGTTGTACATCTTAGCATAAGGAGGTTCCATTAGATTGGCGAAAGAGCGATTCCAGCACTCGACTGAGACCATTAGTAGATATTTTTCGAAAGGACTTACATCACTTTTGTTACTGTCTGCTGAGGTTATAAAGCCTATGGACCCTCAGTTCAGAGAGATTCTGGCCGAGATTAGAAGTGATGCTCGTTACATGCCATTCTTCAAGGATTGCGTTGGTGCAATTGACGGGACACATGTAGATGCGAGGATACCCGTAGAAGATCAAGTCCGGTACATAGGACGTCACAGCACAACGACGCAAAATGTAATGGCAGTCTATGATTTTAATATGTGCTTTACATTTGCATTGGCTGGATGGGAGGGCACTGCTCATGATAGCCGCATCTTCGCACGCGCATTGGGAGATAATAGATTAAATTTTCCGCATCCCCCGCAAGGTACACAAATCAAAATTTTTAAAATCATTTAAATTTTTATTTCCACATAATGTTTGGGTGTTTAACATACCAAATAAATGCAGGTAAATTTTATTTGGTGGATGCTGGATACCCGTTGAAGATGAGTTATTTGAAGCCGTATCCTGATACACGATATCACTTGGCAGACTATGCCCGTGGTAGTCGGCCTGTTCATGGAAGGCAAGAACATTTCAATAAGGCGCATTCATCACTTCGTAGTGTTATCGAGCGTACGTTTGGAGTGTGGAAGAAGAAGTGGCACATTCTGAGCAAAATGCCACAATATACCTTCAAGAAACAGCGGTCCATAGCGCTAGCCACAATGGCTTTGCATAACTTCATTCGTAGACATCCTTCTCGCTGGGACCCTGAGTTTAATGCTTGTGATGCGGATGAGTCTTCTTACGTTCCCTTAGAGGATGAAAACCCTGCGGCAGAGGATGGCATTGAAAGCGATGTGGGTGATGCTGCTGGAGCTGAATATATGTCTACGGTACGAGATAGCATTGCCGAAGAAATATACAGGGCGCGTCGGTAAAAATTCGAACCTTATCTGGTTAAATAATTTACAGTATTTAAATATTCATACCAATTGATGTGTATAAATTTTCTTCAAACAGGTGATCACAAAGGATTGGAGAGAGCAATCAACGGACGTTGGAAGTCAATTTACATTTATCAGTTATTTTGTGTTATTTAGACATGTTTTTAAGAATAATATGAAAGACTCTTGATATCAGTTGTTTTTACTTACTCTCTGCGTTAAAATATTTATGTATTTAAAAAAAAAAAACAGCTTCCAAAAGCTGTTCATCCAAACAGCTAAATTAGAAAATTACTCTTCAAAGCGCACTTCTGCACAGAACACCCAAACACTCTGCAGCTTTTCAAAACTGCTCCCCAAAGAGCTCTTTCAAAACAGCTCTATCCGGACAGCAGCTTTTTAATCCGCCAGAGCTGTCCCAAACAGAGCCCTCGTCTCCTACTGCGATCTCAAACCCTACTCCATCTCTGTCCACTCCTCTCCCTCCGCCTCTTTCTCCCTCTTCTCCGCCACCGTATCCCTCATCTCCTCCATCGTCGCTCTCTACTCCCGGGCTAGCTCTCTCTGCCACGGATGCTCCGGATGCCGAGGGACCCGCCGACCTTGATCTTCCTGTAGCTCTTCGTAAAGGGGTGCGGACGTGTACTCTACACCCCCTTGCTGCTGTTGTTTTATATGATCGCCTTACCTCTTCTCGCAGGGCCTTTGCTCTGGCTATCTCTGCTACTGCCACACCCCGTTCCTACCAGGAGGCCCTTGCTATTCCTCATTGGAAGATGGCCATGGATGAGGAAATGGCGACCCTAACTGAGCGGGGTACCTTGACTCTTATTCCTCCTCCCTTCGGTACTGATATTGTTGGCTGTCGCTGGGTCTTTATGGTGATATTTGGCCCGGACGGCACTGTGGATTATTATAAGGCCCGCCTTGTTGCTAAGGGCTTTAATCAGACCTATGGGGTTGATTACTTTGACACCTTCTCTCCCGTGGCTCATCTTAGCACTATCCGGGTCCTACTCTCTGTGGACGTCAATAGAGATTGGCTGATTTCTCAGCTGGATGTCAAGAATGCCTTCCTTTATGGTTATCTTTTGCAGGCCGTCTACATGGAGCAACCTCCTGGGTATGTTGCTCAAGTGGAGACACGGGTATGCCGGCTGAAGAAGGCCATCTATGGCCTCAAGCAGAGCCCTCGAGCTTGGTTTGACAAGTTCAGCGGCATCGCGGCGACCATTGGTTTTACGCGAAGCTCTACCGATCACTCGCTATTCATTCGCAAAACCTCCTCGGGACTGGTGGTTCTTGCCGTGTATGTCGATAAAATTCTTCTCACTGGCGATGACCAGGAAGGGGTTGCCTTGACAAAGCGACATCTTTGTCAACATCTGGTCACGAAAGATATGGGCTCTCCGAAGTACTTTCTGGGGATTGAAATCTCTCGGAAGCCAAACTCCTTAGTCCTCTACCAACATAAGTATGCTCTTGATCTATTAAAAGAGGCAGGATTGACTAGAGCAAAACCTGCCCAATGCCCCATGACAACTGGAGAAGACAAAACCTGAACAGATGATTCGCCTCCTCTTTCAGATATTACGCGATACAGGCGTTTGGTTGGTAAGCTCATATATCTCACAGTGACCAGACCCGACATTTCCTATGCTGTGGGCAAGGTGAGTCAATTCATGCAAGCGCCTAGGCAGTGCCATCTACAGTCCGCCTTGTGGATATTGGGGTATGTCAAAGCAACACATGGGAAAGGATTACTCTTTCAGAAGAATGGTCATCTGAGGGTTGAAGCATACTCAGATGTGAGTTACGCTGATGACAAAGGGGATCGCAAGTCAACTTCAGGTTTTTGCACCTTTGTTGGGGGAAATATGGTGAGCTGGAAAAGCAAGAAGCAGTCTGTTATTTCCAGATCCAGTGTAGAAGCAGAGTATCGTAGTATGGCATCGACCACTTGTGAGTTAAAGTGGTTACAGGCAATCATGATGGATTTAGGAGAGGTCTACAACCATCCTCTACCTATGTTCTGTGATAATAAGGCGGCCATATACATATCCAAAAATCCGGTCTTTCATAAAAGAACCAAGCACATTGAGGTCAACTGTCATTTCATTCGTGAAGAGATTTTGAAGGAACAAATTTGCACTCCCTTCGTCACTTCTGATAAAGAGTTGACTGACATCTTCACCAAGCCAGTATCCACCTCGTTTCTTCAAATTTGCGACAAGCTGGGCATGATCGATATATATGCTCCAGCTTGAGGGGGAGTGTTGAAGTTGGTGATCGGGTAGTCTGGCGGCCTGTCTTGGCGGATTGAAGACCGCGCGGTCTGGCGGTTTCCCTTCCGCGGTTTAGTTACTGTGTTGTTGCTGTCTGGAGTCTGAGCGGTCTAGCGGTTTGTCTCTGGAGGCTTAGAGACCGGGCGGTCTCCCATGCCGATCTCTCCTTCCTCTCTGGTGGTAGCCGAGCGGTTAGCCCTTCCGTCTAACCGCGCGGCTTGTGCGGGTTGTTTCTGTATAGACCGCTTAGTCTTGTAATTTTTTAGTCCCACATCTCTTATTTGTATTCTCTCTTCTCTCCTCCATTCTATAAAAGGGAGGCCATACCTTTGTAATAGATACCTTTTTCAGATAATAAAATTTTTGTTATACCTCTTCCAGTTTGTTTTTGTTCGTTTCTTACAGTACAGAAGAATGGCTCGACACCGTGCAAGAAATGCTGGTAGGAATTAGATGCCCAAGCAACATGGCTATGACTCTGGTAGTGACACTCCTAGAACAGTATGCCAAGATTTGGTGGAAGTCCCTCATGGGCTCCACCTTTCAAGGGCGAGTGTATACAGAAATCAGTTGGAGCGAATTCTCTGAAGCCTTTTTATAGCATTTCATCCCCTCGTCTGCTCGGGATGAACTCGAAGAGAGGTTCTTACAACTAAAGCAAGGGTCCAAGTTAGTGACGGAGTAAAAGTGGGAGTTTCAACATCTTGCTAGATTTGCTAACTCCTACGAGTTGGATGATAGAGGATATGCGAAGAGGTTCTACAAAGGCTTGCGAGACCCCCTGAGGCAAGCCATTTTGTTTATAGCGGACTCCAGTCTAGCCGAAATAATTGACATGGCGAAGAGGTTAGAAGCAGACCACTTGGGAAGTGGTAAGAGGCCAGCTGAGGGCGTGATGGAAGCCGACCTAGCAACAGAAGGAGATACGACTTCGGAGGAGGAAGAGGATGTCAGAGAGGTGGTAGGCGTTTCCACCAGAATTATAGAGTGGAGCACCCGGTTCCACAGCCGCCAACATTTCCTCCACCACCACAGACTCAACAGTTTCAGCAACCCAGTGGGCGGCAGGAGCGAGTGTGCTTCGAATGCAACCAACCGTGCCATATTCGATGATACTGCCTGCAATTGTTTGGAAATGTGCCTCTTGCTCTCCCTCAGGTAGCTCCTCGAGGACGGGGGCACATGTGTGGTCGAGGACGAGGACCACGAGCAGGAAACCCCAGACCTGCTTGGAATCAGGTGTTCGTGCTGGACATGACACATGAGCGGAACCCTCAGGAGGTAATTGCAGGTATGTTACAGTTAGTTATCACAGTTTCATTGTTAATTTTAAGTTGCTTAAGACATACTAGATATCTAGACTTGAGTATTACTATTGGTACTTAGGCATCGTGGTGGTCGGCGGGAAACCGACCTAAACATTATTCGATACCGGTGCCTCACACTCATTTGTGTCTGCGGATTTCATTAAAGACCTGGAAGGAGTGCAATCCTTCACTGGTATTGCTCGTAGAGTACGCCTTCTAGACGGCTCTGAGATGACCACAATTGCCAAGTGCGAATTGGAGATACTCATTGGGGGAAAGATCTTTGATACCCCTGCCACAGTTTTGAGGATGCCAGAGTTCGACCTCATTCTAGGCATGGCATGGCTGGATTGGCACTACGCAAGAATTGACTGCGCAGAGAAGTGAATTTACTTGAGACACGGGGATACTGATGTCATCTTTCAAGGTATTAGATTCGCACCTCGTATGTTATTATCCTCAATTCAGGCCATAAAATCCCATATGGAATGGAATGAAGTCTTCATGATTTGCTTCGAGTTGAAGGAGGTGATGTTGGATATGAAGGATGTGCGAGTGGTGTGGGATTTCCCTGAGGTATTTCCCGAGAAATTGCCAGGATTACCCCCGCATAGAGAAGTGGATTGTTAGATTAAGCTAGTACCAGGAGCCAAGCCCGTCTCCAGGACCCCTTACCGGATGGCCCCAAAGGAACTCACGGAGTTTAGAGTTCAGTTGCAAGAGTTGGTAGAATCAGGGTTTGTTCGCCCCAGCTCATCACCTTGGGGAGCCCCTATTCTGTTTGTTAAGAAGAAGGATGGAACCTTGCGATTATGTATAGATTATCGGGAGCTCAACCGACCGACGGTACAGAACACCTATCTGTTACCTCGGATCGAGGAGTTGTTCTACCAATTGGTAGGAGCACATTGGTTTTCCAAGCTAGATTTACGCTCGGGGTATTATCAATTGAGAATACAAGAGGAGGATATTCAGAAAATGACCTTTAGCTCAAGGTACGGCTTGTACGAGTTCACTGTGATGCTGTTTGGGCTCATAAATGCCCCATCAGCTTTCATGAGCCTGATGAACAAAGTGTTCGAGCCTTATCTAGATGTCTTCGTCATTGTTTTCATCAACGACATCTTGGTCTACTATAAGATGGAGGAAGAGCATGTCGAACATCTGACCTTGGTACTGAAGAAGCTAAAAGAGCACGCCTTGTTTGCCAAGTTCAGCAAGTGCGAATTTTTGCTCCAAGAGGTTGCCTTCTTGGGCCATGTGATCAGTGGGGCCAGGTTAATTGTGGATCCGACCAAGGTGCGTACCGTGAAGGAGTGGTCTCCCTTGAAATAAGTGGCCGATGTGTGGAGCTTCCTTGGACTTGCCGGGTACTATCGCAAGTTTGTAAAAGGGTTTTCAAAGATTACACTTCCTATTACTACGCTCACAAAGAAAGGTGTGCCGTATGAGTGGACACCTCAGTGTGAAGACGCATTTCAGGAACTGAAGGACCGACTTACATCCGCACCCATCCAAGCCCTTCCATCCGGGAGGGAGGGATTTCAAGTTTACACTAACACATCGTATCAAGGGATGAGAGTGGTATTGATGCAGCACGGATATGGGATTGCATATGCTTCTAGACAACTGAAGAAGCATGAAATCAACTACCCAGTACATGATTTGGAATTGGGGGCAGTGATGTTCGCCTTCAAGATTTGGAGGCATTATCTATATGACGTTCACTGCGAAATCTTTTCGGATCACAATAACTTAAAGTACGTCCATACCCAGAAGGAATTGAATTTAAGACAACGACGGTGGTTGGAGTTTTTGTGTGATTATGAATTCAACCTAAACTATCACCCCGGAAAAGTAAATTCCATAGCCGATGCTTTGAGCAGGAAGGTATCAGAAACAAGCCCCGAGTCCCGGTTGATGCGTATGGAGTTAGATCGGATGCTTGAGGAGATGATATCACTCTGGTGTATAAGGACTAACTGGATGGGTATACAGAGTACTTAACAGCGATGAACATAGTTTGTGATATTCGAGACCAAATCCGGATGGAGCAAGGAAAGGATGCGACACTGGCCACGACAATCAAGTCGATTGAAGATGGGATAACTGATGAGTACTCTCTAAAAGACGGCCTCGTTCATCTCTGTGGCCGACTTTATATTCCCAAGGGCGGTAAAATTCAGGAAGATATCCTGAGAGAGGCTTACTGCACTCAGTATTTCTGTGCATCTTGGGATTGCTAAGATGTACGCTGACTTGCGAAAGACCATGTGTTGGCCGAGAATGAAGAGAGACGTCCGATATTTTGTTACACACTGTGAGGCCTGTTAAAGGGTGAAGACAGAATGCAGGAGCCCCGGTGGATTATTACAGTCATTGCCCATCCCAGAGTGGAAGTTCGAGGATGTCTCTATGGACTTTGTCCACGGTTTGCCTCGTTCACGCTCAGGGAATGATTCAGTATGGGTAATCGTTGACCGCCTGACGAAGGTAGCCTGGTTTATCCCTATGAAGAAAGAAGCTCATGTGGATGTTTTGTTACGCCTCTTTGTGGAGCAGTCCGTACGGTATCACTGTGTGCCAAAGATGATTGTTTCTGACCGGGATGGTTAGTTTACCTCTAAAGAATGGAAGACGATGCAAGCGTATTTGGGTTCACATCATACCTTTAGCACATCGTTTCATCCTCAAACAGACGGGCAGTCTGAAAGGACATTGGAGGATCTATTGAGATTGTGTGTGTTGGATAGAGGAGAGCCATGGGAAAGGATCTTACCCCTGGTGGAATTTTCATATAACAACAGTCACCAGGCCAGTATCGAAATGACACCCTATGAAGCCCTTTATGGAAGAATGTGTAGAACACCCTTGTCTTGGGTGCAGGATGAAAAGCCGAAGACATTGGGAATTGAATACATTGATGATACTGATGTGGTTGTGAGACTAATACGGGACCGCATGCTTGAGGCTCAAAGTCAATAGGCAAAATATTATAATGCAAAACACCGGATGGTGGAATTTTAAATGGGTGACAAAGTGTTTCTGAAGATCAGGCCGACGCATGGAGTATCACGAGTACGTGGTGTAAAAAAGCTCAGCCCAAGGTACGTTGGGCCCTACATTATATTGGAAAGGATTGGCCCGTTGGCCTATCGGTTGGAGTTACCGCCAGAGCTAGAGAATATGCATGACGTATTCCATGTTTTGTCACTTTGAAAGGCGTTATTGCGGCCCGATCAATATGTTTCCACCACTGACAGAGCAGTTGCGGCTGATAGGTCAGTGCGACTAGAGCCTGTGCGGATAGTAGACAACGAGACAAGGATTGTGCGCCATAAAAGTGTTTTTTGGTAAAGGTGTTGTGGTCTAATCATGAGAAGGATGAGTATACATGGTAGCCGGTGGACTTGATGCAAAAGCGCTACCCGGAGCTATTTCATCAAGGTAATCCTTAAAAGCATATTTTATTTTATTTTATTTTATGCTTTTCTCTCCCCATAGCCTTAGCCTGATTTTGGGGACGAAAATCTTTTATTTTGTTTATAGGATTTGTAACGTCCCGATTTGCGCTAGGCCCTCGAGCGCACTTTTGAGTCAGGAGAGATGACTTGGGCTCAGGGAGTGCAGGCGACTAGGCTTACACTCGTGTGGAAAAGAGAAATTGGTCCAGAATGGGACACAGGTAGAGACATGGGCGTGTCCTTACCCGTGTGCGTCGAGTAAAACTTGAGAGGTGTCGAGTGGAACTCGACAGTACTGTTTCGAGTAGGACATGGGTAGAGATACGGGCGTGTCCCTACCCATGTGTATTGAGCGGAGATCAACGCCATGTGTTCCGAGTAGGATACGGGTAGGGACACGCCCTTGTGCGTTGAGTGGAGATCGACGAACGTGTCTCCCGAGAAGGACACGGGTATAAACAAAGGCATGAACAAGACCGTGTCGCGTGACACAGGTTCCTACCCATGTTGGGGTCTAAACGACACTATAGCCGCCGACGGTGCTTCACCCGAGTGGGACATGGGTAGGAACACGGGCGTGTTCCTACCCGTGTTGGTCCTATTTATATAGGTTTCTGAAAGTTGGCCGTTTTCCCATTCTCTTCCTAAGACCTTCTATGGGAAATTTCTGGAGAGGAAGAAGAGGGTGTGGAGCCAACCTTCATTCCGTGGAGAGCCGACGTCGCCGAGGAGAAGAAGATGCCGCCGCGAAGAGTGACGAGATCCATGGTCATAAACAGTGGAAACATCGGAAATAAGGTGAGCTTCCTCCCCTCTCCCTTGGTGCTAGATCCCTAGTTATTCCTAGGCGAGATATCGACTCAAAGGAGTCTTGATGTGTGAGAGGAAGAATTCTAGGAAGAGGCCATGCTAGGACTTGTGTTCTAGGGTTTAGTCATCTTCAACCTATCCTTCATTCAATGTGATGATGGGGGATGGTCTCACGAAGAGGAATGGCCTGATGAGGGTGAATACGGGAGGAGGAATTTCTGATGTGAATTGGGAAGATCGGCTGGAGGAGGAAGACAAACCGATGCCGTTCGTTTCGCCTTAAGATGCGCGCAGAAATCTACTTTCTACGCGCAGAGATCTTCGTGGACGTTTTCTGATATGAAACGGCCAGATCTGGGATTTTTACTAAACACAAAAGTCATAGCCCTTGGAAATACCTTTCCAACGAGTGGATACGCGTCTTCAGGCAAAGTCTGTAGCCACGGGAAAGTCTGATCGAAGTAGAGGGCTGACAGGCTAAGCGTGTAGAAAATGTATTCTGTACGTAGAAGGCTTTGGAGCAAATTTCATGTGTGATACAGTCTGATCTGGGTTGCAGACTGAACATGAAAGGTGTAACCCTTGGAAAGACCTTTCCATCGAGGGGTTACATGCATTCACCAGATTCTTGTAGCCTCGGGAATTTCCGGTCGAAGTTGCTGTCCAGAAGGTGTTCTACACCTGAATTTCATGGGTTGGTGTAGAATCGGGTTTGGACTCGGTAGAGATCTTGTAACAAATCGACGTTGAGATTTTGGCGAATTATAATATGTCTAACCGTGATAATTTAACGAGTGATGAAATTGTTGGATAGACCCCACACAAACAAATGGTGAAATAAAATGTAATTGAATGAAACAATTTGGTGGGAGTTAGTGAACGAATGGTAATTCGTCGATTAATAACAAGATTGTCTTGAACTTGTGTATTTGGTCGGTGTTGATTGTTATGAGCATGTGCTGTTGATAGTTAGATGATAAACTCATGTGCACACGAATAATTAAGTTTGGTAAAAGAGTTGTATTTGGTGATGTTAAAGTTATGTGACCATAGTTTAGACGTGATCATGTTGGTCGAAAGAGTGATGCATGGTCATGAGGCTTGTCATATGGGGAAGTCTAAGATGGTCCATTGTATGAGGTGGTTCGCCACCTGTGTTTATGGTAAACCCTTAAGGTGCCTTGGGCACCGGATTGTGAAAGGGTGTGAGTGCGGGCGTCTGATCACACTGGTTGGTAATGCTGAGAAGAGTTATAAATGGACGGTTGGGCTTCGTCCTCAGTGTTCATGTCCCGAGGCTCCTTCCGTGCCAAGTGGACGGTTGGGCTTGGTCCTCGTGTCTGATCCGAGGCTCCTTCCATGACACGATGATGTGGTATTGCATGCGGTGAGAGTCGACACGCGGTGTCGTAATCCTGGGTTAAAGATAGTGTGGCAGGTCTACGGGCTCGCCAATCGTCACATCGATAGGAGTTGACAGATAGACTTTGGGCGGTTGGGCTTGGTCCTCGGTGTTCACGTCCCGGGGCTCCTTCCGTGCCAAGTGAACATTTGGTATTGGTCCTCGTGCTCATTTCCAAGGCTCCTTTCGGCTCACATCATAGGTCAGTTCGGGGATTGGTTCTCGGTGCACATCTACCCGAGACTCCCGCTGAGCCGTAGTACGCGCGTGAGCTCCGCTGTTGTGTTCTTAGCATTGAGGCGTATGGAGGCCTAGCCCAGGTAGTGTTGATGCCGACCTAGTAGTGGAGAAGCCCACTCTACTGTCACCGTCTGGCCACGACGGTTGACGCCTGAGAGGTTAGCTACCTGCTCGAAAAGTGGGAACTACAAGTCTGTGTCGACACGACGATTGCATGCGCGTGATCATGGGTGAGTCATTACATTGCATACATGTCATTACACTTCATTGCATACACAAGATCCTCATCATATAAGTTTATATGGGCACTCCTATATGATGAGTTACTTACTGCTGAACGATCCTCAACTTATATGTTTGTATGAGCATTCATATAAGTTGAGTTACTTTCTGTTGTAGCTTTATATTCTTATGCTTCTGTAGATGGTAGAATTGCTAGAATAAGATATTAATCACTTATTAAGCTGCTTTACATATATGATGATATTTAGTCTATACCACCTGCTTGTACTTATGCTTACATACTTTTTATATATTATACCTTTGTCCATTTCTCTGCTCGGTGCCGAGGAATCGCTGGGGGAGCGGATGTGAAAGCAACTTAGTCTTTATGACTAACAGTTGCTACGTCTTCCTTTTTAGGAGGAAACCCCGCAGGTAGAGAAGCCGCGGATTATGAGCAGGACTGCCAGGCCAGGACGACAGGGCCTGAAGGGATGGTGCCGTCGCTACTGTCGGTTACTGATGTGAGTGTGAGAGACTTTTGATGTAGCCCTTTTGGGCAAAATATTTTACGTACTCTGATTATAGAAGCTTGTTGTAGCTTCTTTACTTGTTGTATTTGGACTAATATATGCTTTGTGTGGATTTTGACTTCTAACTCTATATCTTGGTTGGGTTGACATTGATTGATATTGTTAAGGCCGACAGAATAGGCGTCTTGTGGTACAGGTTAGCCCGAGTGCTAGCGCTACCGCAAGACAGCTGTTCTGGGCATAAGACCCCTCTCGTACTGTGTGTTGTGTTCCGGGAGGGGGTCTTACATCACATCACATGGGTAATTTAATTTCCCCTAACGGCATTCAATCCGCCACACAGAACTCTTGCCAAGTCCCCGCCCGCTCGTGGGTCTAAATCCCCGGGCTTGCCTGCAAGCTTTTACTTCTCACATCAGGTTTCCGTCTCACAAACAACAAACCGATGCTAAGAACCCTTGCTTGACCCCACCCGTTCATGGGCTTCATCGCTATAACCCCCCCGCTTTTTTGATGATATTATTTGATTTGATATCATTATATTTATGACGTTAGGGCATTACTTTTAACGTCATGTTGACGACGCTGCATCGTTAGTGCGTTTTCGCGTCCATTGGGTCTGTTTGACCAAATTTTGGGATTTTGATTGGATTGAATGTTTTCCTTGATTGAAAGGATGAAGATTTGAGGTTTTGGACATGTCCAGTTTTATTGCGATCCGAGCATTTTGGAGACTCGGCGCGTGTTTGGATCTTTGTGAAGATTTTTGCTTGTGTAAGCAGTTGATGTTAGTGTCTCAAGAATGGTGCGTCGGATTCTAGTGTTTTTGTCTCCACCGTTAGATTCGTAGAACTGGCTTCCGTCTACGGTGCAACTTTTCATCCAAATCAGAGGGCGTTTAGTCCGTATTGTTGACTGATTATTGTATAATTAGACAAAGCTGAAACTCCTTTAATGACCTGCTTTTTCTCGAGATGGCCCTTCCTTGTTCTTCAGAAACCCTGACCTGATCTCGAGAAGCCTCTCTTTGTTCTCGAGAAACCTTGACACGATCTCGAGAAGCCTCTCCTTATTCTCGAGACAGCCTTGTATTGTTCTCGAGAAGTACCTTTTTGTTTTTGGGAAATGCAGTTGAGTTCTCGAGAAATTCATCCTTATTCTCGAGAAATCCATCTTTGATTCTCGGGAAGTGCTGCCTTCATTTCTCGAGAAGTCACTTCTAGTACTCGAGATATGCCATGTTCTCAAGAAGGCCTCGTCTTGTTCTCGAGAAAGCTTTACTTTGTTCTTGAGAAATGTCCTGTTGTTCTCGAGAAATCCTTACCTTCGTCTCAGAAAATCGTGTTCAGCCAACCTCGGTTCGTTCTCTTAGGTATGATTATTTTAATAATTCATGTATTATATATAAATATACATTCTTCTTCACCCTCCTTCATTTAGACCGAACTCATGTTCATCTCCCGAACCAGAGCGGCGTGAGCGAGCGAGAGAAAGTTTTTCCGTGATTCTTCCGGTGGCTGCCTACGGTGCTCCGGTGCTTGGAATCTTGAACCAAACATAGATCTGGAAAGCCCTCAACCAGAGCTACGCCATCGTGGTAAAATCTTCCCAATTTCTTGAGTTTTTCTCGTTAGGGTTTTTGGCCCTAACCTCTTCTTTTGTCCATTCTTGTTAGATTTCGACTTCCCTCGTCTTCTTTAGCCCCGATCTATGACAAGGAACGATTTGGAGAGTTTTTATGGCAAAACCAAGGCAAGTGGTGGTTTCACTCCCCTCTTCCCTCCTTTCTCCCGATCTGCTGAAATTTCTAACTTCTTTTGTCAATATCTTTAATAACTTGCTGATTATAGTGTTGTCCTAATCTTTTGTTTAAATCCACTTGCATTATCATGTTCTTGATTTTGCTAATCTAACCTTGTTAAGTAGTATATGTTTTGATGATGTGATTGAATCTTGCTCTTTTAGCCGTCCCTTAACTATTATGTAGGATGTGTTAGAGTTTATCTAGGATTGTGAATCCTTACTGAAGGTTGATCAACCGTTTCTTAAACCTAGAAGTGTCTAGTAGAATCCGTTGTGCCAAGTCTTGAGATTTATATTATGGTTTTATTTGTTGCGGGTGTTAGTGGACGAAACCATTGCTGCAATGGTTGTTCCTTTTATTAGTACCTTGTGGAACTCTACCGGGTGTTTGGGCATCTGCGGTGAATGATGGAGTGTATGAGTCTCCCACGCAGTTAAACGAATATTATATCTGTAAGGGTGTGTCCGGATGAGTGACCACCTCGCCCGTGTTTTTGGGTAGAGTTGACCACATGTGGCTAATAAAGTTTTGTGAATTATTTCTTATGATTAAATCATGCTTTCCACCTTTTATCCTGGGGAATCTGGTGTAGTTTGATGTGCGTGACGATTCACGTAAGTTCTATTTTCTGATTTTTGTACTTTACTCTTGTACTTTACTTTAGTACTCTTTGTCTTGGGTTGGTACCACTTTGACCTTTGTTTACTTTTGACTTATTTTTCTGCCACCGCTTGTACCTTCTTGCTGATGTGTTCTGTATTTGGAATGCCTCAGGTTCGGAGCTTTAGCAGGTAGTGGAGCTGGTTTTGGAGTTCCTGAGCAGCAGTGTTGGCTATGGTTTTCACCTCGCCGTTGCGAGGTAGTTGTTGTTTTAGTTGCTTTACCTAGTTCAGACATACTTTTACTTGATGTGGGTTCATGTCAGATTGTTGACGCCCATAGGGTAGTTGATTTTTGGATACTTCGCTAGCTGCTAGCTTGCTTTTCTTCTGATTATTTGGTTTACTTGCTCTTTGGGATGTTTTATGTTAGAAATGCATGTTAGGTATTTTTAAGTATAAAAACTACTATTATTACCTCATGCATTGCATTCCTTAAAATTCGAAATCATTATATTTAGTGACTGTAAAAGCAATTTTTACTACTATTATAAACCTAGGGTCTCGCATGCCACTAGTGGCCCTCTGGGGACTTTTATACTCATGTAGGGTAATCTTGAAAAAGAAGTATTTTCCGCAGTATATAATTATTTTTCTCGTGGACTAGACGAGCAACCAAGCCGAGGGATACGACTAACTGCTTAACTTAAACTGGATTTTTCCTCTAAATAACTTAAAGACCTTTCTTTATGTATTGAGTAGGAGTTTTTCCTGAGCGTCTGTAGTTATCCCCTGCTCACGTGGCATCGTGACGCGCATTTTCCCTTACTCTAATATAGCATTAAATGCAGTGAAAATGCGGGTTGTGACAATCGTCTGGGCCTATCAAAAGCTTGGCGTTCTCATCAGTTTCTCAGAAGGCGATTTGTCTCGCCGGGACACTCTCTACACATGACTTGCACGTCACAGGCTAGCCAACCGACCACAGAGACAAAGTCGCGCCTTCGCATATCAATCAACATAGCCTTTCCCACCATAATCCACCATTCCTTCTCTCACGAAATAAAGGGGGGCAAACATCACAGATGGCTTCTTGCCGCAAATAGATTTCTAGAAAAATCCTTAAGGCTCGTTATGTAACATCACCGAGTCGGACTAACGGTCGCAACCACAGCTTCATCCACAATGCCTAATCCACTAACGGAGTGGATTTCTAATGCAACATCATGCCGTGGACGGACACAATCGACCCGGTGGCTCCTCTTGAGCCATGACAACCCGAACCCCTCTCATTTGAGAGATCCGATGCCTAAATGCTTGAAAGAAAGCAAGAATAAAACGGATGCTATGCACACATCCTAAAGACCGAGAGGAGAAGTGTCGTTACCTTATGACTATTCTTCCTAGTCATGGAGATCTTGCTTTGCACTGATGAAAATGTGCGCCTTCAAGTCCTCTCCACGGATCTGGCCTCGGTTTGACGAATGGAGCCTCAGAGCTTCACTAATGGCGGAGAAAGTCCTTCTTCTTCCTCCTCCAAATGCTCTCTCCCAAACCCTAACTCCCACTCAAAATGAGAAGAATGAGGGAAAACAACCCTTTATCCCTACTTAAGTCTCTTGGATGGAGTGTCATGGGCCATATGATTACATCCCAAGTAGGATCAAACGACCTAAACTCAGCCATTATGAAACTGCTCCTGCCTGATACCACTGAGCGGTAGCTACCTACCATGCCACGTTAACTTCCCGAGCCGTCGGTCAAAAAAATAATGCAGTGCTACCGCCGATGGTAGTAATACCGCTGTGCGGAAGCTCACTCAACGATTTCGTCTCAACGCATTGGGTTATTGCCGAGCAGTAATTAGCAACGTCGCGCACTACCACTCGATGCACTCGACGCCTACCACTCAACACACTCAATGCCTACAACTCAGCGCCTCCACTCAATGCCTGAAGGCTACCGCCAGGCGATAGAGACCTACCACAGCACGGTAACGTCCTGAGCCTCAAGTCCAGAAAACTGGGGCATTACACGCTTGCCGGCGGAGAGCACAGAGAGCTCTTGGTGGAGAAGAGTGCTTATTGGAGTAACACGCATGGGAATGCGTAAGGAAGAAGCATGCGCGGGAGCGCCCAAGGAAGTGGCGCACGCGGGAGCGTGTAAGGAAGTGGCATGCACGGGAGCGCACAAGGAAGTGGTGCGCGCGAGAGCGCGCATGGAAGTGGCATGCGCAGGAGCGCGCAAGGAAGTGATGCGCGTAAGAAATAGGCGTCGACAGGAGCGTGCAAGGAAGAGCCGCCCTCACGTGCGCGCAAGGAAAAGGCGCACATAAGAGTGTGCAAAGAAGAGACGCGCGCGGGAGCGCTTAAAGAAGAGGCGCGCGCGGGGGCGCGCAAGGATGTGGTGTGCCCGGGAGCGCACAAGGTAGAGTCGCGCAGGGGTGTGCACAAGGAAGAGCTGTGCGCGGGGAAGAGAAGTGGAGGAGAGGGAAAGCCAAAGAAGGAAGAGAGATAAAATCCGTAGGATGATTTTTCGGCACCAGAGAGAGTCAAAATGATGGGGCAAAGGGGTCAATTTATAGATTCCAAGATGGGATACCCAGTAATTTCCCCCAATAATTACTGGTCGGATAAATAGGAACGCTCCGTTCAGAGCACGCAGATCACCATTTTATATAAATGACAATTTTGAACTCCGGACAATCCGGGCCTAATTAGAAAAATAATTGCCCGCCCGGAGGGAGGACGGGTTGTTCGGCATGGTTGTCCTCATGGGAGGCCGACAGGGGATGACCGTCGACAATTGATGACAGAATCCAACCGGCGAGTGCCGGTTAGGGGCCGACCATCAAAGGCCGACCTGATGGAGGTCGGGCACCGGGAAGGCCGAGCGACCAAGAGATCTTCAATATAGGGGGAGGCCGAGCGGAGACAAAATGCCTTGGATCCAGGCCGCTTGGAGAGAAATACAATAACATTATCTCTGAAGCTTAGAAATCAAACTTGGCCATGACGAATGTTTTTACTCGATGGTAGAAATTCGTCCCCTAGCATCTTCATATCTAAATAGTATTTTTAATAAATGTAAACTTATTGATGGCAGGGAGAATGACGCTAGTTCCGGAGCCTGAGAAAGTAGAGTGGGCGGTGGTTAACTGTGGATTCGATCAGAGGAAGAAGGTGTTCTTCATAGCGGGATCTCAGTTTTTGCATGTCAGTGGTGTTCTCAGAGGAGTACAGTAACCCTCTATTCATTGCCCTAGCGACAACCAGAATGCGGGGGATTGTAGTTCTCCTACATCCTGCAAGGGTTATGTAGCAGCACTCGGTCCGTGCGACCGAGGAATGTCGTGTGGCAAGTGGGCGGTGTGACGGTGGTGATGGCAGTGGTAGCTGTTGCCACGACGGTTACATCTCGGGTGGTTACGTCGTTTGTGGGGGATCTTTGGATAATTGCACCCTATACATGGGGTGCGGCTAGCGCTTCTAGGGGGACCTATCATTTGCCCCCCAACTCCACACAGTTCAGAGCCAAAGTGAATGGAGGGCGGGGACTTCTACTCAAAAGCTGGACTATAACGTTTCGTTGTTGTGTTTGCATGACAAAACGTCAAAGAGGTGTAAATGGTCAAGCGAGCAATGGGCGCCTTTGTGCGTCGGGTGTGATATGTATTAATTGGTGTAGTGAGCGCAAAGCGTGTGCCACCCTCATAGTGCTCCTTGTTCGTAGTGCAAGGCGCAGAGTGCTCGAGTGACTCTCTAGCCTTCCAAGTAGCGAGACATTGCTCGCATGGGAGGTTTATGCTGTGGCGCTTCTTGTTAGTTGTGGAGCATGTTGATGTCTGGGGACGACATGTGATTCTTGTAAATCTGGAGGTGAAAATCCCTCATTCGGCAGCGTAGATGCGTTGTTATAACATTGCTGAATTTGGTATTGGGATCTCTTATGGGAGCTGGGGCTCCGACATTGATGCAGATAAGGTATAGTTCCTCCTTCATTGTACCTTTGTACATTTGCATCATGTAGTGGCTTTGTACCATATTTATGGCGCATTGGTTACTCTGTATGTATTGTCTGATTGTTTGTTAACTGCTTCAGTTTTGTGCATTTGCTTGTGATGATAATTGAGCATCAATGGTGTTTGAAATGTCATCTTGTGCAAGCAAATTTGTTCTGCTTCTTTGACGCTGACAGTTGAGGGTGAGATTCGGACAATACCCGAACTACTACATGGGTGAAGATCGGATGACATTCTACAGTCGTGAGAGCGTCATTGTTGATCTTGGTTTTGATAACTTTTTTGAGGACGAGTGTTTTGAGTTCGTTGTTGATGAGGAGTAGATTCCAGCTCTGTTGTTTCTTATTTTGATTGTACTTGTGTTGCATTTTACATGTATTATGATTGGAGTTTGTTTCCTTATTTTGTTATAGAAGCTTTGTGCATTTTGTCTTCCTTTTAGCTGATTGTGTCATTGTGGTTTTGAGCTCTTCTTGTAAAATTTGCAACATTGGCTCCTCTATCTTTACACGGGCAACTTTGATGTGCTCCTGTGAGGTTGACTGTTAGAGGACGAGACCCAGATAGTTTTGTGTCCTACTACTAGTGTGAAAGGCAAACACTTCTAACCGGGTGGTGAGAGGTCAAGTTTACTAATTTGGGGGATGTCGTTGAGTGTGTGCTGGTGAAGGGAGGACATTCGAACATGGGCGGTTGCAAGGGGCACAGGCCCAAGCAGTATCATGACCTATTGAGGGAGAAGGGCGGACCTTTGTTCACTGATAGTGGGAGGCCACAGGGATGTGGTCCCAAAGAGACGATGAGGGCAGACCTTGAAACTACTGGCGAGCACAAGGGGGAAGACCCTAGGGACATCGTGACCTACTACGGAGAGAAGGGCAGTCCTTCGATCGTCGGTAGCGGGAGGTCGTTGGGATGTGTTCCTGGAGAAATGATGAAGGGCAAAACTTTGAACTGCAAGCGAATGCGTGGGGGGAAGGACCTAGCGACCCCGCGACTTACTACGACAGAGAGGGGCGGATCTTCGATCGACAGTAGTGAGAGGTCGTACGTGTTGTGACCTTACATATTGGTATGCGTTGGCCGCCAAGGGGGTTATCCCCCGACGACGACAGGTGTAGACTTGCGACCTTACTTGTTGGAAGATAACGACTGCCAAGGGGGTTAGCCCCCGGTGATATCAAGTGTAGGTCTTGCGACCTTACCTATTAGTAGGCGTTGGATGCTAAGGGAGTAAGCCCCCGACGACGACAAGTGTGTTGGATCTAGTGGCCAACCTTAGAGGGGGGGGGGTGAATAAAATTTTGGACGTTAATTGGAAATTCGAAATATTTTTGTCTAGAGAAACTAGTTCTAGAAGCTACTGCAGGGCGTTAGGTAGCTAATGCGCGGCGGTAGGTCACAAACCTCGTTTTTCTGGGCAAATTACTCCTTGGAGCTCTATACACCCTTTAAAGAATCACAAGCTGACAATCACAATATTATACGCAAGAGAAGAAATAAAAAGTGAATTTCATTACAAACTAAATCAACAACTGTTTTTATCAATTACAAAATCTTGATCTCCGTGATGCCAGAGATCGGAGGCGGTGAATTAAGAAAGACTTTTGGTTTTCTATACCGACCCGCTCCCTAGACTGGTTGGCTCTCTCCCCTTCCCTCCAAGAAAGGTCTTCGAGCCGGCTCTTCACCTTCACACAAGGAAGTGTCTTAGAGCCCCGCTAGATCACCTGATCTAGATGTCCCATCCCCGATACGATTTCTCATGGAATCCTCCCCTGGATTCTGACGACCTTCACCGGTCGATTTCCCTCACCATAGGAATACAGAGAAAAGAAAAAGTACAACAAGAATAAAATATTAATGTTTGAATCTCCCTCAAGACGATTTCTCCGTTGAGCGATCTGTGACCAGTGCTTGAGATCTTCGCGTGGATGCAACCGATCAACTCCTCATAGTCGTTGATGTCTTTGGCTCGTCAGAGTTCTTCGTGCGCGAATGGGAGGGAGGCGGTTTTATTTTTTTTCGACGAAGACGGCGGAACAGAAGTACAGAGGTGGCTACTAAACCCTAGGAATGAAAGTTCTGAGTCTCTATTCGCCTGTCTATTAGGAATTCAGAAAACAAGGCGCCTTTTATACGTCTTTGTAAAAATAGGCTATTGTCGGTGGTAATACTAGCGCCCGACGGTAGGTTCACGCACTTGATGCTGACAGCTGTCCTGCAAATTTGGAAAAATATTCAAAATGTATATTTTCCTCTTTTTCGTGCTAGCGCGTCACGGTAGGAAGGTACCACCTGATGGTAGTCCAGACGTCTCGACGAATCCATCTCGACGATCGTTGAGTGGGCTAGCGCGGTGCAGTAATAAGTTAACGCTTGCGCGGTGGCATCTCGAGCGCCTTGCTAAATTAAATCCTCACACTAGCGCGGCGGTAGGACTAGCGCGGCGCGGTAGCAACCCGAGCGCCGTGTCTATTAAATTCAGGCTACTTCCCCTGCAGTAACTGCTACCGCTCGGCGGTAGGTGACAGAGGAGAGTTTACTTACTTCGCTTGGACCTGTAAACCTACACACTTTACCAAACACAAGTGCTGGGTCCATTGATCTCAATGTCCCAGTTTTGGGGAGATTGTTGGGTCCATTGATCTTAATGTCTCAGATTTGTAAGAAGTCAAACAAGTCAATGGTATACACATAGTTGTATTTGATGTATGTTTAAGTTCATGCATACAAGTTGGTCTATGTCATATTGATTGGATAGGTAGTCCAAGTGACATTGACAGGTGGACTCAAAGAAGTTGACTAGAGAGACAGAAAAATGACTAAGTACATATACGTTGAGTGAATCCAGTTCAGTCAATGCCATACAACTAACAGCGCTGAGAAAGGGCAGGAAATCAAAACTTTAAGTGTTGGCAAGGCAGAAAAGTGGCTAAGTCTACAGGCGTTGAGTGAAGTCAACTCACTCAATGCCATATAGCCAGAAGCTTTGAGTGAAGCTTGATCTCTCAACGCTATCCTATTTCTGTCAAAGCCAAAGGAAAAGGAGACAAAAAATCGGCTAAGTCCAGAAGCATTGAGTGAAGCTTATTCACTCAACGCACTCAACGCCAGATTCCAGAGGTAAAGGAAGAAAGCATTGAGTGAGGCAAGCTCACTCAACACCTTCAGAAAGAAGGAGATTTGGCCAATTATAAAAGTATTGAGTGAAGCTTATCCACTCAACTCTCTCAACACTTTCATACAGAAGGATGCAAAATATTGGCTAAGTATAAAAGCGTTGAGTGAAGCCAGTACACTCAACGCTCTCAATGCCTTTATGCAGAGCAAAATTATTTTAAGTCCAGAATCGTTGAGTGAAGCCAGTTCACTCAACGCCATAGTTGCAGAAAGAGCTGAAAATTATTCTAAGTCCAGAATCGTTGAGTGAAGCCAGTTCACTCAATGCTCTCAATGCCAAGGATGCTGAAAGGGCTGAAGATCAAGTTAAGGCAAAAAGCGTTGAGTGAATCTGTAACATCCCATTTCCAACCAGACCCCTAGGAGAGGTTTTGTCATGACAAAGTCATGACAAAACCCTAGGAAGCCCAAGTGACCCGGGCTCAAGGTGAAAATCACCTTGGTCTACAAATAGTAGGTCAGAAATTTACTTAAAACATGATTTGGGCTCGGGCGTTGAGTGCGTCGAGTGCACTCAATGCCATAGGCCGTATGGCGTTGAGTGCGTCGAGTGCACTCAATGCCAAAGGCTGGATGGCGTTGAGTGCGTCGTGTGCACTCAACGCCATAAGCTGAACGGCGTTGAGTGCACTGACTGCACTCAACGCCATCTTTCTTAGGCGGGATGACGTTGAGTGCGTCGAGTGCACTCAACGCCATAAGCTGAACGACGTTGAGTGTGCTGACTGCACTCAATGCCATCTTGATTAGGCTGTATGGCGTTGAGTGAGCTGAGCTCACTCAACGCCGTAGGCTGGATGGTGTTGAGTGAGCTGAGCTCACTCAATGCCATTTTACTTAGAATTTTTGGCATAAGACCCCGGTGGTTTAAAAAGAAAAAAATGGGGTCTTACAAGTGGTATCAGAGGCCAGACCTCGATCGAAAGAGAACTAGTCCACAAAAACCTTGGGCCCGCCTAGTGCGAGCTTAGTTTGCGGACAAACTAGCAGCGGAAGCAGTGGTGTGCCCATAAGGGAAATCACATGTAAAGTCCAATCTTATCCCTTTCTTATATTCCATTCATACGCTGTCTAACAAATGGAATTTTTCCTTATAGCCTACGATGAACCCTACTCCACAGTAGGGGACAACTCAGGCTCCGAATGTGGTCCCACCTCCACCGACTCTAGCTCCTTTCCAGCAGACGGAGATGGGGCAAACACTGACGGCCATTCTGGAGGCCTTCAGAGCTCAGCAAGCCCCAACTCCACAGCCAAACCCCGGGGCCAATTGGATGAGTGTCTTCCGGGGACTTTCCCCTCCATCCTACCTGGGGACGGAGTCAGCAGTATGTACGGAGGAATGGTTAGATACCATCTATGAGATGCTTGTGGGGATTCGATGCCCCACTGAGGAGGCAGTTTCTTTGGCAGTCTCCTGCCTGGAGTCACATGGGAAGAGGTGGTGGAAGTCATAGCTGGACACCACCTTTGTGGGTATGGATTGCACAGATATTACTTGGGAAGAGTTCAGAGCAGCACTCATGGGAAATTTCATACCTCAGTCGGCGAGGGACGAGCTGGAGGATAGGTTCCTATTGTTGAGGCAGGGGAACATGACGGTGCTGGAGTATTATCAGGAGTTTACTCACCTAGCCTGCTTTGCGGACGCTTATCAGTTGGACGACGCTGGCTATGCTAGGAGGTTTTACAAGGGACTGCAAGATGACATGAGATAGGCCCTCCTCTTCGTCTCAGAGGGGAGCTTGGCCAGGATTCTGTAGATGGTCAAAAAGAGAGAAGCGGATCAGCTTACAGTCAAGAGCCGGAAGAGACCGGCTGACGATGCATTGATTGGAGGTCGTAGAGACCGTCCTCGAGGCTAGGTTATTGGGGAGAGAAGGAAAGGGATCAACCTCGTCAGGAGATTGGGCAAGAGAGAGGAGTCAGGGGGTATTGGCTCCCCAGCCTTTACAGATGCTGGAGATGCCAAGGACAACAGAGCAGGCACCGGTATGCTTTCAGTGCAATCAGCCGGGGCATATCAAGAGGAACTGTCCTATGAGGCGAGCACCCCTACCAGCACTTTAGGGCGCCCCACCTCCCAGACAGTTTGGCTTCCGAGGACACGATCGAGGACGAGGATATCAGGGCCGAGGCCACAGGCTAGAGAGGGAGTAGGTTTATGCTCTAGACCTGACACAGCCCCAGAACCCGGAGCAGGTTATCGCAGGTATGGCAGTACATTTAAATTTTTCTTTCCCTTCCTAGGAACTAGTTTTCTTAGACATAGCCTAGTTAGAAATTAAGAGAAGACAAACTATTACCAGAATACTAAGACACTTAATTACCTCAGGCATAGTTTTCATCAGCGGCAAGCCCGCTCACACACTCTTCTACACCCGTGCTTCACACTCGTTTGTGTCGGAAGATTTCGTGAAAGGACTGGCAGGCATGGAGTAGTTCACCGGAAAGATAATGAGGGTTCGTCTACCCGATGGATCAGAGCTAATGACCTTTACTCATTACAATATGGTGGCGGAGATCGGCGGGAAGGCGTTTGAGGCACCAACGACGATCCTGAGGATGCCAGACTATGATCTGATCCTGGGCATGACATGGCTGTACTGGAACAATGCCCAGATTGACAGCTTGGCGAAGAGGATCAACGTGAGGCACGGGGACTCCTTTATTGTTATCGAAGGTATTCTACCAGCCCCCTACTTGTTATTATCATCTATGCAGGCCATAAGGCCCATCTGCAGGGGGAGGAGGTTTATCAGGTTCTTTTTGAGGCGGTCATGGACAAGGACTCCATTTTAGATATTCCAGTAGCGCGAGACTTTGCCGATGTATTTCCGGAGAAGCTACCAGGGCTACCCCCACACCGAGAGAAGGACTTCTAGATTCAGCTCGTACCGGGGGCTAAGCCGGTATCCAGAGCTCCCTATCGAATGGACCCAAAGGATTTGGTGGAATTCTGAAGCAAGCTTCAGGAGTTAGTGGAGGCCGGGTTTGTCCGGCCTAGCTCTTCACCATGAGGAGCTCCGGTGTTATTCGTCAAGAAGAAGGACGGAACTCTTCGGTTGTGTATAGATTACCGGGCCCTGAACAGGTTGACGGTTCAGAATACGTATCCCTTGCCAAGGATAGACGAGCTATTTGACCAACTGGAGGGAGCCCATTGCTTCTCAAAGCTGGATCTGAGATCGGGGTACTACCAACTTCGCATTTGGGAGGAGGACATCCCGAAGACGGCCTTCAGTAGTAGATATGGAATGTACGAGTTTACCATGATGCCTTTCGGGCTCACGAATGCACCCTCCGCATTCATTACCTTGATGAATCGTGTGTTCGAAGAGTATCTGGATGTCTTCGTTATTGTATTGATCGACGACATCCTTATCTATTCGAGGTCGGAGGAGGAGCACGCGAGACATCTGGCCTTGACTTTGGAGAAGCTGCGAGAGCATAAGATGTATGCCAAGTACAACAAGTGCCAGTTCTGGCTAAAGGAGGTGGCCTTTTTGGGCCATGTCATTAGTGAAGCAGGTTTGACAGTAGATCCGGCGAAGGTCCAGAAAGTACGGGATTTTCCACCACTGAAGACGGCCTCGGATGTTCTAAGTTTCTTAGGACTTGCCGGTTATTACCGGAAGTTTGTAAAGGGGTTCTATCAGATTGCCCTCCCTCTTACGACTCTGACGAAGAAGGAGTCTCCTTTTATTTGGACGCCACGATTTTAGTCTGCTTTTCAGGAGCTGAAGGATCGTCTTACCTCGGCTCCCATCCTTGCTCTTCCTTCAAGGAAGGAAGGATTCTAGGTGTACACTGATGCTTCCTATCAAGGGATGGGTGCCGTTCTGATACAGAACGGGCACGTAATAGCTTACGTCTCCCGTCAGCTGAAGAAGCATGAACAGAACTACCCCGTGCATGACTTGGAGATGGGGGCAGTTGTTTTTGCTCTTAAGATCTGGCGACACTACCTCTACGGAGTTCACTGCGACATCTTCTCAGACAACAAGAACTTGAAATACGTAGACACACAGAAAGAGTTAAACATCAGGAAGAGATGCTGGGTGGAGTTTTTGTCGGACTACCATTATACTATGCATTACCATCCCGGGAAGGCAAACGTGGTCGCAGAAGCTTTGAGCCGGAGAGCGAGTACGTCAGGAGTAGGCCCGCAACTGATGGCCTTGGAGTTGGTTAAGTCATTCGAGGAGATGCAGATATCACTAGTGTCCGAGGATGACCCGGAGTTATACATGGAGTACCTGGGATCGATGGTTACCACTGATGATATTCGAGACCGCATCAGAGATGGGCAGAAGCTGGATGTTAGAGCTGAGCCGATATTCAGAGCCTTGGAGGAAGGCACGGCTACAGATTACTCCCTGAGGGATGGACTCCTGTGTTTTAGAGGCAGGGTCTACATACTGGCAGGAGGCCAGATCCGGGAGGACATTATGACGGAAGCTCACTTCATCCGATACTCGGTGCACCCGGGGATCACCAAGATGATAAAAGATTTTGAAGAGGACGATGTACTGGCCGGGTATGAAGAAGGACATTATGTACTTTGTGACGCACTGCGAGGCCTTCTAACTCGTAAAGGCAGAGTGTAGGAATTCGGCCGGCTTGCTGCAGCCACTTCCGGTACCGGAGTGGAAATTTGAGGATATAGCCATGGACTTTATACACGGGCTACCTCGATCCCATGCAGGAAATGACTCGATCTGGGTGATAGTGGACAGGCTAACGAAGGTGGCCAGATTCATTCCAGTGGTGAAGGACGCTCCGGTTGGTGTATTAGTACGGGGGTTCATTGAGAAGTTTGTGCATTATCATGGGGTGCCCAAGACTATCATTTCAGATCGGGATGAGCGATTTACATCCAGGGAGTGAAGGTCAGTTCAGGCTCATCTGGGTTCGCGGTTGACATTCAGCACGACCTTTCATCCTCAGACCGATGGGCAGACAGAGCGCACCAATCGTACATTGGAAGATCTTTTGCGCTTGTGTATTTTGGATCGCGGCGAGCCTTGGAAGAGATTGCTACCGCTGGTCTAGTTTTCTTACAACGACGCCCTTCAGTATAGCATAGGCATGGCTCCATACGGGGCATTGTATGGACGGAGGTGCAGGACCCCACTATCATGGGTTCAGTATGAGGATCTGCAGGCACTAAGCTCGGAGTTTGTAGGGGATACTGAAGCTCAGATTAGATTGATCCGGGACAGGATGTTGGAAGCCAAGAGAAGGCAGGCCAAATATTATGATACGAGGCATCGTCAGGTGGAGTTCCACGTGGGGGACTGAGTTTTCTTTAAGATACAACCGATGCACGAAGTCTCGCTGGTTTGCGGGCGGAAGAAGCTCAGTCCAAGGTATATGGGGAATTACAGGATCCTGGAGCGGATTGGCCCCTTGGCTTATAGACTGGAGCTACCGCCGGAGTTAGCGGGATTGCATGATGTCTTCCATATCTCCTCACTACGAAGAGCTCTGCTACGCCCTGAGCAGCTGATTTCCACAGCAGACGGCCCGGTGGCCTCAGATCGATCAGTCAACTTGGAGCCGATCAGGATCGATGACACGACAGTGCGGGTCTTGCAACATAAGAAGGTTCCGTTAGTCAAAGTTCTGTGAAGAAATCATGGGCAGGAGGAGCATACATGGGAGCAACAGGACTTGATGCAGCAAAAGTATCCGGAACTCTTCGAGTCAGGTATACCTTAAACCGTAGGGATGTTACAATTTCTTCTATTCCAGTAGAAACCCCTGTAGGCTTAACCTTAATTTCGGGGACGAAATTTTTATTTTTGTATATTGGGATTTGTAACATCCCTTTTCCGACCAGACCCCTAGGAGAGGTTTTGTCATGACCAAATCATGACAAAACCCTACGATGCCCAAGGAGGCCAAGTGACACGGACTCAAGGTGAAAATCACCTTGGTCTGCAAATAGTAGGTCAAAAATTTACTTAAAATAGGATTTGGGCTCTGGCGTTGAGTGCGTTGAGTGCACTCAACGCCATAGGCCGTATGGCATTGAGTGCGTCGAGTGCACTCAAAGCCAAAGGCTGGATGGCATTGAGTGCATTGAGTGCACTCAACGCCATAAGCTGAACGGCGTTGAGTGCACTGGCTGCACTCAATGCCATCTTTCTTAGGCGGGATGGCGTTGAGTGCGTTGAGTGCACTCAACGCCATAAGCTGAATGGCATTGAGTGTGCTGACTGCACTCAACGCCATCTTGATTAGGCTGTATGGCGTTGAGTGAGCTGAGCTCACTCAATGCCGTCGGCTGGATGGCGTTGAGTGAGCTGAGCTCACTCAACGCCGTTGGTTGGATGGCGTTGAGTGAGCTGAGCTCACTCAACACCATTTTACTTAGAATTTTTCTGGCGCTTTTGGTTTGTTTGCTGGTTCAGCTGAACCGGACCGTTTCGGGAAGCAGGCCAGGGTGTCTTAAATTAACCGTTCCTCTATTAACACCTAATTAAGTCTTATTTAAAAATATTGACCGGTAAAATGGAGGTAGGCCATGTGGCTGGCAGTTATGAAAATTAAGAAGGCTTCAACCATGGCCGAGAAGCGGCTTTCATGGCTAGTAATGGCACTTGATGCCTTGGCCTCCTTCCTGATAGTTTTACTTTCAAGACAACCTAAACACCTAGAGGGGGGGGGGGGGGGGGTGAATAGGTTCTAAAGCTTGTTAACACTTTTTGGCAGAATTCAATTACAAAATTAAAACACACAGCACAGCAGTCACAGAAATTTAATCATCACAGATTGCACACTGTTTTATAGTGGTTCCCCAAGGTCTGGGTACATCCACTTTCCCCCTTCACCTATCTAGCAGTATGCTAGATTCGGCCAAACTTCCTCTTTACTCAGATCCACAGATCCTACAGCTCAGAACCTGAAAAGGTTCCTACAACTCAGGCTCAACAGCCCTACCTCAGCCTTATCACAAAGCCTACAACTCAGAGAAGAACCTTCTCCTACACTCAGGTAAACAGCCCTACCACTCAGAGATCAACTCTCCTACACTCAGCCTTTATAACACATGCTTACAACTCAGATCTGTATTGACAGATCCTACAAAAATTAGAAAAGAAGTTTTTAATGTCTTGCCTTTGTTGAGAGAGAAAAGAACAAGACAAATCTTGATCAGCTGATGAAATCAACTGAATCTGAGCTTTCTTCAAAGCTTCTTGAATCTGAACTTAGCTGAGTTGATTTCCAAACATCTTCTTGAGAAACCAATGATGGCTTCCTTCTTCTTCTTCAAGAGGCTGGATCCCTCTCTATCCAACACCTTTGATGATACTTCTGAATTCTTGAAAAAACTCAACTTAGACAGATCCTGAGATCGTCTTCTTAGATCTTCTGATGAAGATCTTCTTTTGTGTATTACTCCTTCTTGATTTGATTTCTCAAATTGATTGCCAATATTCTTAATCTCCCCTTTTTTTTCCTTCTCTCTGAATCTGTCTATTTATAGATCTTCTTCATGGTAACCGGCTGATCCGGTTTCTAACTGACTTCTGACAAGTCTGACAACATCAGTTAACCGGTTGCAACCCAAAGTTGTTAAGTCTTCAAATAGATCCTGTGCCTTAGTCTTGGACAGCAAAGTGTTGAGACAGACTGTCAGAAAGTGTCGAGACCAACTATCTATATGTGTCGACACAAGTGACTTTGGTGTCGACACAGCCTTTGATGATGTCAACTAGTTTGCCTTTAAGTCGACACTGCTTCTTCAGAACTTCATCTTGAGAATGAGTCGACACAGAGAATTTGTGTCGACTCAACACTTCATCTTTCTTCAAAAAATAACTTGGTCTTGAATTGGCAGTGTGTCGACACAAGTCCTGTGTGTCGACACAGTTGTTGTAGATTCAGAACTCAGTATGTGTCGACTCTGCCTTCAAGTGTCGACATAGTTGAGGTCGACAATCTTTCTGTGAGTCGACACTGCTTCCCAGTGTCGACACAAATGTGGTCGACTATCTTTCTGTGAGTCGACACTGCTTCCCAGTGTCGACACAAATGTGGTCGACTATCTTTCTGTGAGTCGACACTGCTTCCCAGTGTCGACACAAATGTGGTCGACTATCTTTCTGTGAGTCGACACTGCTTCCCAGTGTCGACACAAATGTGGTCGACTATCTTTCTGTGAGTCGACACTGCTTCTTTCAAGTATCGACACAATTATTCTGAAGTGTCGACATAATTTCTTCAGGTGTCGACATATGGACTTAGAATAATTTCCTGTATTCTTTAATACTTCTTCACCTGCACATGTCAACTTAAAGCAACATCAAATACACCTTGATGTATATCATTAAGCTAAGTTAGGCTTCTTCAAATCAGGTACACATTTTCCAATGTACCCAACAATCTCCCCCTATTTGGAGAAGTCATAGCCCTTTTAGTTAATGATATACACCATTTATAACAAATATAAAATGATGATGTATGACATTACAAAAATACTTAATATAAACAAAATATTAACAATTCATCACAGAGTGAACATGAATATATGATTCCAAACAAAATTTTGTTTATAACTTGGTAATGTTTGATTATAGATGTTTACATTGAATGATTAAACAAAACATTACAAAACACTTTTGAAAGAACTTAGAACTAAGACTGATCAGGCTCTTTTATGACAATTCCTTTGCCAGATTGGATTTGAGCCTTCACAGGAGCTTCAGCAACTTCAGCTGGCTTCTTGCCTTTTAGCTCAGCTTTCTTCTGTGCTTCTTCCTTGAGCCTTTGCCTTTCAAAGTAATGAAAGGGCTTTGGAAAGTACTTGCTCGGCTCCTGAGCATCTGGTGACAGCCTTCCCAGCTTGGCTTTTCTCCTGAACTGTACTATGGCTTCCTGCCTAGCTTCATACTTTTGCCATTCCATTTCATTATACCACTTTCCTCTTTCATGTACTTTGTCTTTTACAGCCTTCCATGCAATTAGTATAATATTTCTTGAAGTAGGGCTCCACTGCTCAAAATCTGGCTTAAGTTTAGCCTGCTCTCTAAATCTTTTCTTTGATAGTAGAGCATCTTGCTGTTCTTGCAAGTTGGCATCAGGCTTATCAACTTTTTCAATAACAACCTTGGTAACCTCCTTTGGAGGACTATATATATCCTGAACTTGCTGATCAATCATATCAAAATCAGGAGGAGGGTAAATGACTTGGGCAATCTCAGGTTGATTGCCTTCAAGTAGACCTGTTTGAATTCCGGACTCAGCCACCATAACATCATCACACAAAGGTGGATATCCCAATGTGGCTCGAATACTATTTGTCACCCATTTGGTGTGCTCTGAGCCAGCATGAACTAACAACCTCTCCCCCTTTATGACTTCTCTGGTAATATGATCTCTTAGATCATTCTTTTGAAATCTGATCTGACCATCTAGATAATTTACACCTTCTTTAAAATATGGTTTCAATTTTTGTAGTTTGTCAGATATGTCCTTCTGAGATATAGTGATGGCAGTCTTAACTGATTCAATGGCTTCTTGAAGTTTCTTATCAAACTCTTCCATCTCCTTTGCTCTTGCTTCAGTCATCCCTGCAGTAGCCTTTGTGAACTTTTCAAGAATTTCATGGTGAGATTCAGTCAAATTATCATTCATCCTTAGCTGATTCTCCAAAACATAACCTTGCTTTAAAGCAATATCATCCACTTTAGTGAGGATAGACTGTTGTTGTTTAGCCAAAAACACTACAGCATTACCTCCCTTATGGAAGCAATCAGTCATTTCCTTCTTATTCATATTTACTTCAAATCTAATAGATTTAATATCTTGAGCCAAGTCAAATTGAAGGGATTTATTGCTCTCATCAACATACTTTTCAACAGCCAATCTGTGTTCATCCAACTTAACTTGCAAGTCTATCATAAACTTGTTATAATTAAATTCAGAAGGAGATTGGAGAGGTATAGTTTGTAGAGTCTGCTTATAGCTTTTGCTCCTTCTCTTAAAGACCATGAGCTTTTTCTTCTTAGCCAGTCTGGCTTCTTCATTCTCAGAATCAGATGAAATTTCAATTTGAACTCTGTCAGGAGAAGTAGGAGGAATATCTGTCTCAGTGCCATGTTGTTCAGCCTCAACATGCACAGGCTCCCCCTCAACTACTTGCTCCTTCTCAACTCCTTATTCTTTCTCAGCTTCCTGTTCTATCTCCATATCTAGTGCCTTCTCATTTTCTTGCTCCTCCTCTATTCTATCAGTAGTAATTTCAATATTAGGAAATAACTCATCTAAAGTGTATTCCTTCTGAGCTTGAACAGATGTTGAATCATCCAGATCTGCAATATTCAAATCTTTTGATAAATCAATTTGTTCTTCCTCTTGCACTTGTTCAGACATTTGCACCTCCTGCACTTGTTCAGTATGTGGAATTTCCTGGGTAGGAGAATGTACTCGCTCCCCCTGTACCTTTGCAGGAGAAAAAATATTAGGAATGTCCTTGGAAGGAAAACTCACTTGCTTTCCCTTTACCTGTTCTGAAGTAGATACATTCTGGGCAGGAGAGTGAGCTTGCTCCCCCTGCATTTGGGCAGGAATGGTTTCATCTTGAACAGACTCAGGCTGATCTTCAACCTGCTTTCTCACTTGCTCTTCTTGATGCTGGGCAGTGCCTAGATCATGTGCAGGGGATCTCACAGGGGTGTCCTTCCTGTTCTCATCAGGCATATCTTTAGACAGCACCCTATCCCATCTTGAAAATAATCTTATATCCATTTTCCTCATGTGATTAATTTTTGTCCCAGGCAGTTGTTGCATAACCTCATGGATCACTTTAGTCAGGTATAAACTCACAATTCTAGCCAGATTTGGCTTCTTTATTCCTTCCTTGATCTTATCAAGTACTACAACTGACCAGTTAGTTGATATTGTAAATACAATTCTGGTCATTAGGCTGAACATATAGGCTGAAATCCTATCATGTCCACCTGGTTTGCACAAAATTACTTTCCCAACTACTTCAGACAAAAATTTTCCTTGTTGATTCATTCCTTTTCTATTGAAAGCAGCTCCAATCTCCAGGGTTGGATCCAATCCACACCATTAGAGAGCCTCCCTTGACTTAGAAGCTGGGACCTCTTCTTCATTCTCAACTATAGGCAATTGTAGAATCTTTCTCAAACTTCTTGGTGTGATTTTCACCTTTGTCCCATGAACTGTGGATTTTATCTTGAGACCAGCTGAATCCACTGATGCAGAGGTAAAGAATTCAAGCACCTCCTTCTTCCATATCTTTGAAGGTTCAGAAACTAGAAACTCTATTCCAGATTCAGAGATTAGAGTTATAACCCTTTGAATATCTGTCGGGGCATCAGCAAAGGCATTGCGTACCAACTCATATCCTTCGTTGATGTTATCTTCAACCTTTGGTGCCATTGATCAGACGAGAAAGCTGGAGAGAAGAGAGAGAGAGAGAATGTCGACACAGGGTTTCAGTCTCGAAAACCTTGTAAGCATGTCGACAGAATAAGTTCTTGACCTATTTATACCTTCTATTGAAAGAAGATCAAAAGGCGGACAAAACAGTCTATAAGTGTCGACACAGATGGAGTGTGTCGACACAAACTTCTATTGTCTTGACAGCAAGTCTGTCTACTATTTGTCGACACCAATTGTGGATATGTCGAAACCTGAGAGACATAGTAGAGCATCAAAAATTCTGTGTCGACTCTTAGGATAAGTGTCGACACAAAATCTGTAAGTGTCGACACCACTATTCTGGTGAAGTCGACACTACATTCCTGGATGAGTCGACTATTTGATTCTTAAGTGTCGACACAATTTTACTTAGCCAATTTCTGTTTTTGTCAATACCACTTGATAATCTAATGCCACTTGTAAGTTTGTTGATAACCTAATCAATGGTCAGCATGCCTAATTCAATTTTAAATTTATTGAATTTTGTTTCATCCAGTGGCTTAATAAATACATCTGCTATTTGATAATCTGTTTTAACAAATTCCAATGAGATGTCTTCTCTTTCTACATGTTCTCTAAGAAAATGGTATTTAATTTCTATATGCTTAGTTCTACTATGAGAAACAGGATTATTAGCAATAGAAATTGCACTCTTAGAATCACACAAAAGAGGTGTTCTACTTACTTGAATACCATAATCTTTAAGCTGATGCTGTATCCACAATAGTTGTGCACAGCAGCTGCCAGCAGCAACATATTCTGACTCAGCTGTGGATATTGCCACACTGGTCTGCTTCTTACTACTCCATGATATCAATCTTCCTCCCAAGAATTGACATGTACCTATTGTACTCTTTCTATCCTCTCTACAGCCTGCAAAGTCTGCATCTGAATAACCTGTTAGTAGAAAATCTCTATTCCTAGGGTACCAAAGGCCTAGATTAGGTGTGCCCTTAAGATATCTCAGAATTCTTTTGACTGCAGTATAATGAGATTCTTTAGGGCAGGCTTGGTACCTAGCACAGACACATGTAGCATACATAATATCTGGTCTACTAGCAGTGAGATATAGTAGAGAGCCAACTATCCCTCTATACAAAGATTCATCAACAGGTTTACCTGCATCATCTTTGCATATAGGCATACTTGTTCCCATAGGAGTTCTCATAGTGGAGGATGACTCCATACCATACTTCTTAATTAATTCTTTGGTGAACTTAGACTGGGATATGGACAGGCCATCATCAGTCTGTCTTACTTGGAGTCCCAAGAAGAACTTAAGTTCCCCCATACTGCTCATCTCAAACTTCCCTTGTATAAGTTTGGCAAACTTTTTACAAAGGTTGTTTTCAGTAGATCCAAAGATTATGTCATCAACATAGATCTGAACTAAGATGATCTTATCTTTGGATTCCCTAAGGAATAGAGTTTTGTCTATTTTTCCTCTTGAGAATTTATTCTTAATAAGGAAAGTAGACAGGGTTTCATACCAAGCCCTTGGGGCTTGCTTTAACCCATACAAAGCTTTCCTAAGCTTATAGACATAATTTGGTTTAAGAGGATCTACAAATCCTGATGGCTGCTCTACATAGACTTCCTCTTTTAAATCACCATTCAGGAATGCTGATTTCACATCCATCTGGTACACTCTGAAGTCTTGATAGGCTGCATAGGCAAGGAACATTTTGATTGCCTCCAGCCTTGCTACTAGGGCAAAGGTTTGATCAAAGTCAATCCCTTCTTCTTGCCTGTATCCTTTTGCAACCAATCTTGCTTTATTCTTCAATATTATTCCACTCTCATCCAATTTGTTCCTATAAATCCACTTTGTGCCAATTATGTTGTGGCCTCTTGGTTTAGGAACAAGCTCCCAGACATTGCACCTTCTGAATTGATTCAGCTCCTCTTGCATAGCATCAGTCCAGTGCTGGTCTTGGATAGCTTCTTCAAACTTCTTAGGCTCCACTTGAGACAGGAAACTTGAATGCAGGTTTGTGCTTTGATTTCTGCTTCTAGTCTACACTCCCTGTCTTGGATCACCTATAATCTGATCAGCTGGATGATCTCTTAAATGTCTTATAGCTGGAGGAAGGTTCCTTTCTGATTGAACATCTCCAGCTCCTTCTTCATGCTGAACCTCTTGGTTTTCATCAGCATCTATTGAGTTTTGTACTCCCCCTGGACAGTAGCCTTCATTTTCCAATGCTCCATCTTCCTTTGATGCTTCAGCAATGGAGAGCTTGTCCATTCTTTTGCTTATACCTGTTGAATCATTTGATCTACAAGACAACTCACAGTTGATTAATCTTGTTTCATCAAACACAATATGTACAGATTCTTCAACAACTTGAGTAGTCAAGTTGAAGACTCTATAGGCCTTACTATTTATGCTGTACCCAACAAATATCCCATCTTGGGATTTGGAAGCAAACTTAGTTAGGTATGTCTTGCCATTGTTAAGTATATAGCATTTACAACCAAAGATCCTGAAGTAGGATAGATTTGGTTTTCTACCTTTCATAATCTCATAGGGAGTCTTTTTGTGGTTCTTGGTGATAGAAGCCCTATTGATCACATGACATGCAGTGTTAACTGCCTCAGCCCAGAAATATTCTGGAAGAGAGGTGTCACTCAATAGAGTTCTACCAGCTTCAATTAATGTTCTATTCTTTCTTTCAGCAATGCCATTTTGCTGTGGTGTTCTAGGTGAGGAGAATTCTTGGAAAATCCCAAAGTCTTCACATAACTTTGTCATGCTTTCAGATTGAAACTCAGTACCATGGTCACTTCTGATTTTGACCACTGTACTATTCAGTTCATTCTGAATCTGCTTCACAAAATTAAGTAAGACACTTGGGGTTTCTGATTTCTGTCTTAGAAAGAACACCCATGTAAATCTAGAATAGTCATCTACAACCACAAAAGTGTAGACCTTCCTACCTAGACTATGAACTGGCATAGGACCAAAAAGATCCATATGCAAGAGGTATAAGCACCTCACAGAATCCTTATTTTCAAGATTATGAAAGGAGGATTTTGTCTGCTTGCCCTTTTGACAAGCTGAGCATATCCCTTCCTTTATACACTTAACTTGAGGACCATTCCTTACTAACACTTTGCTAAAGAGTTGGCCAATTGTCTTGTAGTTAAGATGAGCCAATCACTTGTGCCACTTGACACAATGAGAAGCATTATCATCAGCTACAAGACAGATGGAAGAAGCCTTGCTCTTACATACAAAATTAAGACAATATACATTTCTCTTCCTATATCCAGTCAATATGATCTCTTGATCACTTGACCTTTTGATATGAAATCCATCCTTAACAAATGAAATGTCATATTCTAAATCACTCAGCTGGCTTATGCTTATTAGATTATGTTTCAAACCTTTTATATAAGCCACTTGGGTGATAGTAATTAGGTTAGTAGAAATATTACCAAACCCTTTGATGATTCCTTTTTCAGATCCACCAAAGATCACTTTAGGTCCATCTTTGACAGATGTATACTCCTTCATCAGCCCCTTTGTTCCAGTCATGTGCCTGGAACAACCACTGTCCAAGTACCATATAGGGGCATGGCCACTTGGACTTTCCCGCAATACAGATTTACTTACCCTTAGAACCCAAGTAAGTCTTGGGTCCTTGGTTCAGGTTAGCATTAAAAAAGCTACCATTATCTCTTCTAACAGGTAGACTATTGTTCTTTCTAACACTTGTGTTATGCCAGCAGTCTAATGCAAAATGGCCTCTCTTGCCACAGCACCAACATTCAAACTTATTGTATCTAGTTCTAGATACACCCTTGACAGAGGAATTTCTGTCCATTGCTGGTGCTGCAGCAGCTTCACCCACTGATTTCTTATAACCATTGGGTTTATGAACATAGATAGGCCTGTTGGCATTTACACTCTTGTTTGTCAGAACATTAGTCTTAAAATGACCATGAATATCTTCATGATCATATTGGTTAGAAGGCACTTGCACCTTTCTAAACTTAATAGGGACTGAAAAGTTCAGTGGCTTGACATGAGCTTTGCCTTTCCTCTTGAATTGGGCTGCCCTGGGGTTACCTTTGAATCCTAATCCTGCCTTACCCTTTTGAGTAACAAATTCATCTATCAAGGGTAAGAAAGACTTTGGCTTAGAGTAACTTGCCACTAACTCCTTTTCTATTCTTAGTCTGGCCTCCAGACTCTTCACTTGATCATTGGTATAATTGATTGTTCCCATCTGAATAATGGTTATATTCTTTAGTTTGGTAATTTCATTTAACTTCTAATCAATTACTTTTTCAAACTCAGTTGCAGCTACCTTTAGATCAGCAATTTCCTGAGCCTGAGATTTAACCAGGTTCTTGCTTTTCTTAAGGGCCTGTAACAAGTCCCCATACTTATCTATCAATTGATAGACATCTCCTTCAGATTCAGATGCATCTACATCACTTGATGCAGATGTAGCTGATTCTGCACTTGTACTATAAACAGATTTTATTAAAGGACATAGTACCTTACTAGGACCAGACTGATTCTGGTACATGTCTTCTTTTAATCCTGCCATCAGTCCCATGCACTGATGATCTTCTTGTTCATAGATGGAGTCTAGAAATTGCATGAACTCCTCTTCTTCAGTAGCAGCATACAGTCCAATATATACTTCAGCTTCAGATTCTGATTCTGAAGTTGATTGATCTGTTAGGCTCTTTTCCTTCTTTGCAACGAAGGATTTTCCTTCTTGCCCTTTTGATAAGTCTTCTTCTTGTCTGATGACTCCTTTCTCTTATCAGGACAGTCAGCCACTACATGTCCAGGCCTATTGCAACAATAGAGACAATCTTTGAAGTAGTGGCCTTGCTGGGCATTGTTCTGCTCTTCTCTTTCCTTGATGACTTTTTCTTCTGATAATAGTCATCAACTTGCTGTGATGAGGAGGGCCTAGACTTCCACTGCTTCTTCTTTAAGAATCTCTGGAATTGCCTTGTAAATGCAGCAAAATCTGCATCTGACTCACAGCTTTCTGAACCCTGATTATCTGAATTTTCAGAACTAACTTCTGCAACTTCCTTAGGAGGAGATGGTGATATCCTCCTATTTTTTCTAGTGTCTTCTGCCTTGAAGACCACTGTCCTCTCTCTATGCTCTCCTTTTGAATTCTTTTCCTCCTCCTTCCTCACCATAAGTTGTATTTCATAAGATAGCAACTTTCTAAATAAGGTTGGAGGAGAAATCTCTGCCAGTTTAGCCACTTCTCTTATGGCACAGATCTTTGTGTCCCAATCCTTTGTCAAGGATCTTAAGAATTTGTCATTCAGTTCATAGGTACTGAATACTCTTCCATAGGACTTTAACTCATTCACAATTCTATAGAATTTCTTATAGCATTCAGTTATGCTATCAGTTTTTCCTTGTCTAAAACTTTCATATTCCTGGTTGAGCATAGACTTCCTATCCTGTCTTACTTCTTCAGATCCCTCCATGTAGACAATCAAGGTGTCCCACATCTCTTTGGAGGTCTTGCAGTGAATCAGATTTTGAAATATAGAATCATCTATGGCACTCACAACAATATTCTGAGCTCTCTTGTCCAAGGTTGCCAAAATGATTTCATCCTTGGTCATTTCAGAATAACTCTTTGGAGTTTGAATATTAGCATCAAGAACTGATACCTTCATTGGAATGAAGGGTCCTTCCTGAACTGTGATGTATATCCTTGGGTCAGATTCTTCCATGAATAATCTGACTCTTTCTTTCCAAATTCCAAAGATTTCCTTCCTGCAGATGGGTAACTTCATTGACCCTAACTCCTTGTGATTTTCTCCAGAACCCATCTTCTTGAATCTTGATTCTGCCTTTCAGATCTACCTCAGACTGTTAAGTCCTTTTTGAGGAACCTCCCTCTGATACCACTTGATAGTTTTACTTTCAAGACAACCTAAACACCTAGAGGGGGGGGGGGTGAATAGGTTCTAAAGCTTGTTAACAATTTTTGGCAGAATTCAATTACAGAATTAAAACACACAGCACAGCAGTCACAGAAATTTAATCATCACAGATTGCACACTGTTTTATAGTGGTTCCCCAAGGTCTGGGTACATCCACTTTCCCCCTTCACCTATCTAGCAGTATGCTAGATTCGGCCAAACTTCCTCTTTACTCAGATCCACAGATCCTACAGCTCAGAACCTGAAAAGGTTCCTACAACTCAGGCTCAACGGCCCTACCTCAGCCTTATCACAAAGCCTACAACTCAGAGAAGAACCTTCTCCTACACTCAGGCAAACAACCCTACCACTCAGAGATCAACTCTCCTACACTCAGCCTTTATAACACAGGCTTACAACTCAGATCTGTATTAACAGATCCTACAGAAATTAGAAAAGAAGTTTTTAATGTCTTGCCTTTGTTGAGAGAGAAAAGAACAAGACAAATCTTGATCAGCTGATGAAATCAACTGAATCTGAGCTTTCTTCAAAGCTTCTTGAATCTGAACTTAGCTGAGTTGATTTCCAAACAGCTTCTTGAGAAATCAATGAATGCTTCCTTCTTCTTCTTCTTCAAGAGGCTGGATCCCTCTCTATCCAACACCTTTGATGATACTTCTGAATTCTTGAAAGAACTCAACTTAGACAGATCCTGAGATCGTCTTCTTAGATCTTCTGATGAAGATCTTCTTTTGTGTATTACTCTTTCTTGATTTGATTTCTCAAATTGATTGCCAAAATTCTTAATCTCCCCTTTTTTTTCCTTCTCTCTGAATCTGTCTATTTATAGATCTTCTTCATGGTAACCGGCTGATCCAGTTTCTAATTGACTTCTGACAAGTCTGACAACATCAGTTAACCGGTTGCAACCCAAAGTTGTCAAGTCTTCAAACAGATCCTGTGCCTTAGTCTTGAACAGCAAAGTGTTGAGACAGACTGTCAGAAAGTGTCGAGACCAACTGTCTATATGTGTCGACACAAGTGACTTTGGTTTCGACACAGCCTTTGATGATGTCAACTAGTTTGCCTTTAAGTCAACACTGCTTCTTCAGAACTTCATCTTGAGAATGAGTCGACACAGAGAATTTGTGTCGACTCAACACTTCATCTTTCTTCAGAAAATAACTTGGTCTTGACTTGGCAGTGTGTCGACACAAGTCCTGTGTGTCGACACAGTTGTTGTAGATTCAGAACTCAGTATGTGTCGACTCTGCCTTCAGGTGTCGACATAGTTGAGGTCGACAATCTTTTTGTGAGTCGACACTGCTTCCCAGTGTCAACACAAATATGGTCGACTATCTTTCTTTGAGTCGACACTGCTTCCCAGTGTCGACACAAATGTGGTCGACTATCTTTCTGTGAGTCGACACTGCTTCCCAGTGTCGACACAAATGTGGTCGACTATCTTTCTGTGAGTCGACACTGCTTCCCAGTGTCGACACAAATGTGGTCGACTATCTTTCTGTGAGTCGACACTGCTTCCTTCAAGTATCGACACAATTATTCTGAAGTGTCGACACAATTTCTTCAGGTGTCGACATATGGACTTAGAATAATTTCCTGTATTCTTTAATACTTCTTCACCTGCACATGTCAACTTAAAGCAACATCAAATACACCTTGATGTATATCATTAAGCTAAGTTAGGCTTCTTCAAATCAGGTACACATTTTCCAATGTACCCAACACTTCCCCTCCTCTTTTATGGCTGGTTTCAACTCCTCTAGGGAAGAGGAGGAGTTTCCAGCCGTTACTTTGCTGGATTGAGCCATATTCATCCCCCCACCACCATGACCGAAATTACCTTAAAGGACCATTAATGGCCACCATCAGTTAGACCCCTCCCCTACCCCATTTTACTGATTTATAAGCTTCACAAGACTCCAAGCCTTCGTTTCCACACTTTGCCCAAAGGAGATGAAGATTTTTGTGTGCTGTTGAAGAGCGTCGGCGACACCTTCACTGCTAATGGCTTTCCGTCGATCTGCATGCCTCCAGCCCGCGAACAAGGTCCTCCCATCCTCTCTCTCTTGGTAGATCTTAGAATCCTTTAGGGTTAAGAATCGGGTTCAACTGAGTCTGATCGAGAATAGCTTGAAAGTCACACTAGTGTCAACTACCTTCACCTATGGGGGGGGGATATGTGTCTTGCACAGTCTTTTAGCGGAATTAATATTATACCTGCACAATTAAACAAAACAACACAGTACAAAAATACGCAAACAGTTATAGTGGTTCTCCGATTTGGGTACGTCCACTTTCCCCCTTCGACCTATCTCCCAACAAGGGACGACTCGGTCACTTCACCAACCAGATTGAAATCCAATCCTCACACTAATGGAAGGAACCCTTCCACCCGAAGGAGTCACCACTCCACCACGGGTTGCACCCAACCCTTACAACGCGGAACCAACGTTCCTTTACAATAAGAGAAAAATTAGAATGTATAAAATACAAACTACTTATAAAGTGCTTGGTGTCCCTCTTCGTTCGATGACGCGTTCTTGAAGAAGACAAAGAGTCCACGACCTTAGCTCTCACTTAGAGAGGATCTCCCCGAAATCGGCGGCAGTAAGAAGTGCGGCGGCGGAGCTTTCAAGATCTGCAGCGGTAAGGTTTGCGGTGGCGAGCTTTGTAGATCCAACCTTCGTAGCAAAGCTAGCAAGGTCTACCAACGATCTTACTTGGATCGATCTTCTCAATCGATTCGGAAGGGGAAGGTATTCCCGTTCAACAAATTAAGAGACAAAGGATCTCAAGATAGACACGTGAGATGCGTTGCTTGGCTAAGATTCTGTCGCCGGGAGATCAGAAAGAACCCACGATCGGCGGCGGCGACAAATTGAGGCGCGGAGATGGAGGCGGAAGAGAAGACGTGATCCGCTAGGTCAAATCCGGCGGCTCTTTCTTTTCGTATGTATCGATTCTTGGTGATGTTCGAAATACAACAGTATTTATACAGTAGGTCATATATTATGACCGTTGTGGGCCCTACCAGTAGAAACCCTAACTCCGGTTCAAAATAGCGCGTGTATACTTGGTCCGGTCCAACGGGCAGCAGAAATTCGCCTAAGTAGAATTCGGTGGGAATCATTAGTGATTCTCGACGAATCGACGAGAATCACTAATGATTCCCGTCGAATTCTACTTAGAAGAATTCTTAGTTGAATTGCTTGCCAGCCGGAAAGAATCGCTGAGAGACATCATCCATTCTCGACGAATTGTCGAGAATGCAGAGTCATTCTCGACGATTCTGACTTGGCAGATTCCTTGAAGGCGTTGACTCAGCCTGGTGATTCTCGCCGATTCTGACTTGGCAGAATCCTTTAAGGCGTTGAAGGCGTTGAGTCAGCCGGATGCATTCGGCGAGAATCAGCTAGTGATTCTCGTCGAATCGGCGAGAATCACTTAGTGATTCTCATCGAATCATACTTAGATGAATTTTCGTCTATCTTCCCGTGAGCTGGTCTTTGACCCATCCTTGCTCCTCTTCAGCTCTAGCTCTATCTCGACCCTGTGCTTGAAAGTAAATACACTCCAATAGAGAGAGCACACGTAGGCCAACACACTGATCTGCTCAACGAAGTATTACGTTGCGCAGACCCATATATATTAACCCACTGCACCCTGACATTGATGTGTACTTAGTGTGAAATAGCTGCAAGCACAACTTGAAGACAAATGATCAAATACAATGTCAATTCACCTTAGCTTGTCCAGGGGCTTCTTCAAATAAGGTACATTGTGGATACAATACCAAACAATCTCCCCCTATTTGAAGAAGCCTAAACCCTACAAGCTAAGGTGAATATAACAGATGGAAGAAAAACATAAACTGAATAATCAGTTGAGAATGAATTTCCATACCTTTACCTTTAGAGCATTTGGAGCATACTTTGCGTGAGCACCTTAGCACCTTAGCCGAGAGGGTAATCTCCCCCTTTTCGGCTTCTACAAATCTGGGATTTTAGCACTTGCCACAATGCTCCCCCTCAGTTCTTGCATCTGTGCTTACTCTTGAGTTTCTTGCGGATGCTCCCCCTTGATCCAAGAGCCGGGCGCCTCTGTACCATCTTCATTCCTCAAGGTTTAGCATACCCAGTTCAGTTTTGAAGAGACTGAACTTGGCTTCGTCTAGGGGCTTTGTAAAAATATCTGCAATCTGCTTATCCGTGGGGACATAGCAAAGAGAGATGTCCTTGTTTTCCACATGCTCCCGAATGAAGTGGTAGCACACTTCAATATGCTTCGTCCTGCTGTGCGACACGGGATTGTTCGCAATGGCTATAGCACTTGAGGAGTCATAGTACATTGGTATTTCCTTGAACTGAAGGTCATAGTCTGCTAGCTGATTTCTGATCCATAGAAGTTGTGCGCAATAGCTGCCTGCTAAGATGTACTCAGATTCAGCTGTTGAGGTTGCAACACAATTCTGCTTCTTACTATTCCATGATATAAGCCTTCTTCTGAGGAATTGACACGTCCCGGAAGTGCTTTTCCTATCATCCCTGCTTCCTGCAAAATCAGCATCTGAAAAGCCTATTAGCTCGACATCATTGTTTATCGGGTACCATAAGACAAGATTAGGTGTACCCTTAGGGTATCTAAGAATTCGCTTTACAGCGACATAGTGAGATTCCTTAGTGTTCACCTGATATCTGGCACAAATGCATGTGGAGAACATAATATCCGGTCTACTTACAGTAAGGTAGAGCAGGGATACAATAATGCTTCTGTATTTGGTTTCATCAAAAGGTTTCCCTTTCTCATCCTTATCTAGAGACATAGTAGATCCCATTGGAGTCCTCATAGAGGTTGCATTCTCCATACCGAATTTCTTGAGGAGTTCATTTGTGAACTTCATCTGAGAGATGAAAATCCCATCCTCAGACTGTTTCGCTTGAAGTCCCAAGAAATACTTCAGCTCTCCCATACTACTCATTTCAAACTTCCCTTGCATAAGTTTGGAAAACTTCTTGCAAAGGTTGTTATCCGTTGACCCGAATATTATGTCATCGACATAGATTTGCACTAGCAAAATCTTGCCTTTGACTTCCCTAAGAAACAATGTCTTATCTATTTTTCCTCTAGAGAACTTGTTCTCAAGAAGAAAACTAGACAGAGTCTCATACCAAGCTCGAGGAGCTTGTTTTAAGCCATACAAAGCTTTATTAAGAAAATATACATGATTGGGATAAGTCGGATTAACAAAACCTGGGGGTTGTGCGACATATACTTCCTCTTTCAGGTTGCCATTTAAGAAGGCCGATTTCACGTCCATCTGATAGACTGTGAATCCTTTGTGAGAAGCATACGCCAGGAACAATCTGATTGCCTCGAGCCTTGCCACTGGTGCAAAGGTCTGGTCGAAGTCAATCCCCTCCTCCTGTTTGTAACCTTGAGCCACCAATCTTGCCTTGTTCTTTATGATGACACCGTGTTCATCCAGTTTGTTTCTAAAGATCCACTTTGTGCCAATCACGTTCTGCCCCTTTGGTCTGGGAATCAGCGTCCAGACGTTGCATCGTTCAAATTGATGCAGTTCATCTTGCATGGCCAAGATCCAAGATGCATCCTTGTTCGCTTTGTCAAACTTCTTTGGCTCAACCTGTGATAGAAAGCTAAAATGCAGAATCTCGTTAATTGTACCTCGACGAGTTCTGACACCGTCACAGGGATCTCCGATGATCTGATCTCTAGGATGATCCCTCACGTGTCGGAGCTCTAGGAGTCTGGCATCTGGAGCTCTGACGTCTTCTCGGGCTTCTCCTTCTTCAGGGAGGATAATTCCATTCTGACCGTAATCATCTCCGATAGGAGTTGTGGTGGAGACTTTGACGTACTTGGGAGTTGCATCTTTAGCGGTCTCATCGAGACTAAGCTGTTCAATTCTTGTACCTGCATCTTCAAGAAGACCACTGAAAGAATTGCTGTTAAGCAAGCTTCCTTCATCAAATACAACATTTATGGATTCCTCTACCTCTAGGGTTTTCTTATTGAAAACCCTATATGCCCGGCTATGACTACTATAACCCATAAATATGCCTTCGAAGCATTTTTCACCAAACTTAGTACGCGGGTACTTCCCGTTATTTAGTACATAACATCTGCAGCCAAAGATCCTAAAATAGGACATGGTTGGTTTCCTACCTTTCAGTAGCTTATAAGGCGTCTTACGATGGCTCTTGTTGATCAAGGCCCCGTTTTGTACATGACAAGCTGTGTTGACAGCCTCTGCCCAAAAGTATTCTGGGAGAGAAGCATCATTCAACATTGTCGTGCAAGCTTCAATGAGTGTTCTATTTCTCCTCTCCGCAACTCCATTCTGCTAAGGAGTGCACGGGGAGGAAAACTCATGAAAGATATCAAGTTCTTCACAGAACTCTGTCATAGCACCAGACTCGAACTCTGTTCCATGGTCACTTCTGATTTTGACCACCGAGCAGTAAAGTTCGTTCTGAATTTGCTTTACAAAACTAGTGAAGATGTCAAACGTATCAGACTTGCATTTTAAGAAGAACACCCAAGTAAACCGAGAGTGATCATCAATAATCACTAGCGTATAAAACTTGCCTCCCAAGCTATGAACTTGCATTGGACCAAACAAGTCCATATGCAGAAGATAAAGACATCTGGAGGAGTCTTTGTCTGCAATGCCCTTAAAGGTAGCCCGAGTCTGTTTGCCCTTCTGGCATGCAGGACAAGGGCTATCTTTGATGCACTTAATGATGGGAGCATCCCTTACTAAGTTTTTAGAAAACAACATACTAATTGTCTTGAAATTAATATGTGCCAATCTCTTGTGTCATTGTTCACAAAGAGATGTACTGCCTGTTGCTACTAGGCATACGGGGGTAGATGAATCTAAACTAAGAAAATCTAAACAGAAGATGTTTCTGCTCCTAATGTCTGTTAATACCGTCTCCAAAGAGGCACACGATATTATTAGGCATTTATCCTTGCAGAACTTAACGTCATAACCTTTATCACACAACTGACTTACACTGATCAGGTTATGACTTAACCCTTCAACATATGCCACATCGGTGATAGAGATTATACCGTTGGAAATCATACCGTAACCTCTGGTGACTCCTCGATCTGATCCTCCAAAGATGACTTTGGGTCCATTTTCGACTGGAGAGTAATCACGCAGCAGGCTTCTTGTCCCAATCATATGCCGGGAGCATCCACTGTCCAAGTACCATATAGGAGTTTTGGTGGCCTTTGGACATACCTGCAAAACAGAATCAGTTTCCCTTAGGAACCCAATCGAACTTGGGTCCTAGATTCCTTGTTAGCATACTCCCCCTTGGATGGTTAATCCTACGAGTGGTCAGTCTCGCATTGCTAACACGAGGAGTCTCGTTATATCTCAGATTAAACCAGCAATCCACGGCAAAGTGACCAACTTTGCCACAACACCAACAATCAAATCTGTTGTACCTTTTCCTAGGCTCCTGCTTCACCCTGGGAACGGTGGGTCCAGCCGGGGCCTTGGATCTGGAGGTGGAGCCATCATGATGACATCAGTCACATGAATTCTTCACCTCCTGTTCCTTCAGTATAACAGGCTTGGATTTTGGTGCCTGCTTCCTATTATGGCCGCTAGAGAAGTGGCCATAATCCTCCACTTGGATTTCCTCATATGGTGCCTTGAAGACACTCTCGCCAAAGTTGTGGGGGGAGGCCCAACCATCATACCGGCTCTTGGGCTTTTCAATCGAGGGCCGGAAGAAGTGGCCATAGGTTGACTCAAAGTCATGTTCATTGCAGGGAAAGCCAGGCTTCCTGAATACAACAGGGTTGAGTGGGGCCTTTCCCTTTTCTGCAGCAGAGGCCTTCTTAGCAGCCTTATTTTTCCTCTGCTCTTTGTTTCTCCTGGAGGATTTACCAGGCACACCCACATGCCCCAAGCCAGCCCCCTTAGCCTGAGCAGAGAAGGTATCAACCAGTGGAAGAACAGTCTTTGGCATAGAGAAGCTTTGGACAATCTTCCTTTATGCCGCAAGTTATTCTTCCAACTTATTGATTTCTTCCTATTTAAGGTCAAGGAGACTTAGAGACTCTGAGTGCTTAGAGATCAGGTCCAGGTGCTCCTGTCGGAGAGAAATCAAGCTAGCGATCTCTTCCCTTAGGGAGACACCCTCGACCTTAAGGAATTTAACTTCCTTTTTATGAGCCCTCAATCTCTTGCGGCATTCCTCGAAGGTGTTGAGCAGAAGCTCATACTTTTCGAGGAGCTCAGCTTCTCGGGCAGATGGGTTGTCCTCGAGATCATCATCAAGAGACTCATAGTCAGAGTCAGAGAGGGGGGTACGAGCCTTTACCTTCCTAGTGAATGGGTGGCAATCTCTTTCTGAGTCAGAGCAACCCACCAGCCCGAAGTAGGCTTCCTCATCATCATTGGAGTCTGAGGAATCAGACTCACTCAGTGTCTTTGACTGTTTGGCGATGTAGCTCCTCTCCTTCTTTTTATCTCTAGAGGTTCTGTGCTCTTCTCCCTTCCCCTTCTCTCTCTTGCCTTGATGGCAGTCAGCCACGACGTGTCCTGGCTTATTGCACCCAAAAAAAATGATGTCAGTGTGACGATGTTTGTTCGGTTTTGATTCATACCTGTCAGAAGAATAATTCTTCTTCTGGTTTCTGGAGGAGGAGCCGTCTCTCTTTCTTTGATTCCTCATCTTGAGGAACTTCTTGAATTCTCGGGTGATGAGGGAGAAGTATTCTTCAGACAACTCTGAGCAGGAGGAGCATGGCTCGGAGTCTTCCTCCTCATCCTTTTTCCCCGCACGGGATGAAGCCGCACCCTTGCCATTCCTGGAGTGAATGGCTTTTAAGGCCACAGTCTTTTCCTTGGCAGCGGCTTTCTCTGCTTCTTATTCTGCTTTCCTCGTGTTCAACTGGAGCTTATAGGACATGAGCTTCCCAAAGAGTATCCGAGGATCAGTTTCTGCTAATCTGCCAAACTCTCGGATGGCGCAGATCTTCGTGTCCCATTCCTTAGTAAGGGACCTAAGGAATTTATCATTAAGTTCACCATCATTGAACACTCTTCCATATCCCTTGAGAGCATTGACGATCTTGAGGAAATTCTCGAAGGTAACTCCGATCTCTTCCTTGGGCCCCTTCCTGAAGGCCTCATATTTCTTGTTCAGGAGTGATCTTCGATCATCCCTCACTTCATCTGTGCCCTCCATCAGAATAATCAGGCTGTGCCAGATATCCTTGGCTGTCCTGTAGTTGCAGAAGTTCTGCATCATGGAGTCATCGACTGCACTGATTAGTATGTTCTGTGCCTTCTTGTCAAGTCCGACCAGCACCATCTCATCCTTATCCATTTCAGAAAGCTTCTTTGGCACCATTTTGGTAGGATCAATGGTGGATGCCTTAGTGGGAATATAAGGTCCCTCCTCCACGATCATGAAGAGTCGAGGGTCGACAGCTTCCATGTAAAATCTAATCCTTTCCTTCCAGATAGGAAAGTTTAGCCTGGTGCACACTGGGATCTTGCCTGAGTACTTGAGTCCGTCCATAGTAGATATCTGCCTTCTTCTTGATACTAGTGGCAGGAACTTACTCAAGGTGTTAACCTTTTTGATGAGCAACCTCCCTCTGATATCACTTGAAAGTCACACTAGTGTCAACTACCTTCACCTATGGGGGGGGGGGGAATAGGTGTCTTGCACAGTCTTTTAGCGGAATTAATATTATACCTGCACAATTAAACAAAACAATACAGCACAAAAATACGCAGGCAGTTATAGTGGTTCCCCGATTTGGGTACGTCCACTTTCCCCCTTCGACCTATCTCCCAACAAGGGATGACTCGGTCACTTCACCAACCGGATTGAAATCCAATCCTCACACTAATGGAAGGAACCCTTCCACCCGAAGGAGTCACCACTCCTCCACCACGGGTTGCACCCAACCCTTACAACGCGGAACCAACGTTCCTTTACAACAAGAGAAAAATTAGAATGTTTAAAATATAAACTACTTATGGAGTGCTTGGTGTCCCTCTTCGTTCGATGACGTGTTCTTGAAGAAGACGAAGAGTCCACGACCTTAGCTCTCACTTAGAGAGGATCTCCCCGAAATCGGCGGCAGCAAGAAGTGCGGCGGCGGAGCTTTCGGGATCGGTGACGGCAAGGTTTGCGGCGATGAGCTTTGTAGATCCAACCTTCGTAGCAAAGCTAGCAAGGTCTACCAACGATCTTACTTGGATCGATCGTTTCAATCGATTCGGAAGGGGAAGGTATTCCCGTTCAACAAATCAAGAGATAAAGGATCTCAAGATAGACACGTGAGACACGTTGCTTGGCTAAGCATCTGTCGCCGGGAGATCAGGAAGAACCCACGATTGGCGATGGAGACAACTTGAGGCGCGGAGACGGAGGCGGAAGAGAAGACGTGATCCGCTAGGTCAAATCCGGGGGCTCTTTCTTTTCGTATGTATCGATTCTTGGTGATGTTCGAAATACAACAATATTTATAAAGTAGGTCATATATTATGACCGTTGTGGGCCCTACCAGTAGAAACCCTAACTCCAGTTCAAAATAACGCGTGTATACTTGGTTCGGTCCAGCGGGAAGCAGAAATTCGCCTAAGTAGAATTCGGTGGGAATCATTGGTGATTCTCGACGAATCGACGAGAATCACTAATGATTCCCGTCGAATTCTACTTAGAAGAATTCTTAGTTGTATTGCTTGCCAGCTGGAAAGAATCGCTGAGAGACATCATCCATTCTCGACGAATTGTCGAGAATGCAGAGTCATTCTCGACGATTCTGACTTGGCAGATTCCTTGAAGGCGTTGACTCAGCCTGGTGATTCTCGCCGATTCTGACTTGGCAGAATCCTTTAAGGCGTTGAAGGCGTTGAGTCAGCCGGATGCATTCGGCGAGAATCAGCTAGTGATTCTCGTCGAATCGGCGAGAATCACTTAGTGATTCTCGTCGAATCATACTTAGACGAATTTTCGTCTATCTTCCCGTGAGCTGGTCTTTGACCCATCCTTGCTCCTTGATAGTTTTACTTTCAAGATAACCTAAACACCTAGAGGGGGGGGGGGTGAATAGGTTCTAATTTCTTGTTTATACTTCTAGGCAGAATTCAATTACAAATTAAAACATCTAGCACAACATTCACAGACAACTAAGCATCACAGATTGCACAATGTTTTATAGTGGTTCCCCAAGGTCTGGGTACATCCACTTTCCCCCTTCACCTATCTAGCAGTATGCTAGATTCGGCCAAACTTCCACTATTCTCAGATCCTCAGATCCTACAGCTCAGAACCTGGATAGGTTCCTACAACTCAGGCTCAACAGCCCTACCTCAGCCTTCCCTCAAGGCCTACCTCTCAGAGAAGAACCTTCTCCTACACTCAGGCAAATAGCCCTACCACTCAGAGATCACCTCTCCTACACTCAGCCTTTATTACACAGGCTTATAACTCAGATCTGTGTAAACAGATCCTACAGAAATTTAGAAAAGATATTTTAATGTCTTGCCTTTGTTGAGAGAGAAGAGGACAAGACACTTCTTGATCAGCTGATGAAATCAACTGAATCTGAGCTTTCTTCAAAGCTTCTTGAATCTGAACTTAGCTGAGTTGATTTCCAAACAGCTTCTTGAGAAACCACTGATGGCTTCCTTCTTCTTCAAGATGACTGGATCCCTCTCTATCCAACACCTTTTCTGATACTTCAGACTTCTTCTTCTTAGATCTTCTGATGAAGATCTTCTTTAGAGCTTAGCACTTTCTTGAATTGAAACTTCAATAGGATCGTAATCCTTTTGTTTCTTCTTCTTAGATCTTCTTCTGTTATTTTTCTTCGCTTGTTATTTCCTTCTGAATATGTCTATTTATAGACTTTCTTCATGGTAACCGGCTGATCCGGTTTCTAACTGATTTCTGACAGGTCTGACAGCTTCAGTTAAACGGTGGCAACCCACAGCTGTCAAGTCTTCAAACAGTTCCTGTACCTTAGCCTTGGACAGCAAAATGTCGAGACAGTCTGTTAGAAAGTGTCGAGACCAATCTGTCTATCTGTGTCGACACAAGTGACTTTGGTGTTGACACAGTCTTTGATGATGTCGACAAAGTTGCCTTTAATTCGACATAGCTTCTTTAGAAAATAACTTGGTCTAAACTATGCAGTGTGTCGACACAAGTCCTGTGTGTCGACACAGTTGTTGTAGATTCAGAACTCAGTATGTGTCGACTCAGCCTTCAGGTGTCGACACATCAATCTTCAATTCTGCCAAAATGTGTCGACTCAGTCTTCTGGTGACGACACAAGCATAGTCGACTTCTGCCAATATGTGTCGACTCAATCTCAAGGTGTCGACACATCCACCCAGTGTCGACACAGTAGAGGTCGACTATCTTCTTCTATGAGTCGACTATCTTTCTCTGGTCGACTATCTTTCACTAGTCGACTATCTTCCACTAGTCGACTATTTTTCTCTGGTCGACTATCTTTCACTAGTCGACTAACTTTCTCTGGGTGTCGACTATCTTTCACTGTGTCGACACTGCTTCCCAGTGCTGAGGTCGACGATTTTCTTTATGTGTCGACACTGCTTCCCAGTGTCGACATAAATGTGGTCGACTATCTTTCTCTGTGTCGACACTGATATTCTGAAGTGTCGAAATAAATATTATGAAGTGTCGACACAATTTCTTCAGGTGTCGACATGTGGACTTAGAATATTTTTCTGCATTCTTTAATACTTCTTCACCTGCACATGTCAACTCAAAACAACATCAAATACACCTTGATGTATATCATTGAGCTAAGTTGGGCTTCTTCAAATCAGGTACACATTTTCCAATGTACCCAACAATCTCCCCCTATTTGGAGAAGTCATAACCCTATAGCCAATGATATACACCATTTATAAAAAGTATAAACTGATGATATATGACATAACAGGAATACTTAATATAAACAAAATAAAAACAATCCATCACAGAATGAACATTATATGATACCAAACAACATTTTGTTTATAACTTGATAATGTTTGAATACAGAGATTTACATTTAATGATTTAATCAAAACATTACAAAATACTTTGAAAGAACTAAAAATTAAGACTGATCAGGCTCTTTTATGACAATCCCTTTGCCAGATAGAATTTGAGCCTTCATAGGAGCTTCAGAATCTTCAGCTGGCTTCTTGCCTTTTAAATCAGCCTTCTTCTTTGCTTCTTCCTTGAGCCTTTGCCTTTCAAAATAATGAAAGGGCTTTGGAAAGTACTTGCTCGGCTCCTGAGCATTTGGAGGCAGCCTACCCAGCTTGGCTTTTCTTCTAAACTGTACTATGGCCTCTTGCCTGGCTTCATACTTCTGCCATTCCATCTCATTGAACCACTTGCCTCTTTCATGCACTTGGTCTTTGACAACCTTCCATGCAGTGAGTATAATATTTCTGGAAGTAGGACTCCACTGCTCAAAGTCTGGCTTAAGTTCAGCCTGCTCTCTAAATCTTTTCTTAGATAGTAGAGCATCTTGCTGGTCTTTCAAAGTAGCCTCAGGCTTATCAACCTTCCCAATAACAACATTGGTAACCTCCTTTGGAGGACTATACATTCCTTGAACTTGCTGATCAATCATATCATAATCTAGAGGAGGGTAAATGACTTGGGCAACCTCAGGTTGATTGCCTTCAAGTAGACTTGTTTGTATTCCGGACTCAGCCACCATAGCATCATCACACAAAGGTGGATATCCCAATGTGGCTCGAATACTATTGGTCACCCATTTGGTGTGCTCTGAGCCTGCATGAACTAACATCCTATCCCCCTTTATGGCTTCTCTAGTAACATGATCTCTTAGATCTTCCTTCTGAAATCTGATTTGGCCATCTAGATAATTCACACCCTCTTTAAAAAATGGTTTTAACTTTAGAAGCTTGTCAGATATTTCTTTTTGAGAGGTAGTGATAGCAGTTTTAACAGAATCAATAGCAGCTTGAAAGTTCTTATCAAATTCTTCCATTTCCTTTGCTCTAGCTGCAGGCAGGCCTGGAACAATCTTTTTCAATTCATCAATGATTTCATGATGAGATTCAGTTAAATTCTCATTCATCCTTATTTGATTTTCCAAGACATAGCTTTGCTTTAAAGCAATATCATCCACCTTAGGGATGATAGACTGCTGTTGTTTTGCCAAATATACCACAGCATTACCTCCCTTATGGAAGCAATCTGTCATCTCCTTCTTATGCATATTGACCTCAAACCTAATAGATTTTATATCTTGAGCTAAGTCAAATTGCAGGGACTTGTTGTTCTCATCAACATATTTTTCAATAGCCACTCTGTGTTCATCCAATTTCACTTGTAAATCGACCAAAAACTTGTTATAATCAAAGTCAGAAGGAGTGTGATGTGCTGTAGACTGTAGAGCCTGCTTATAGCTCTTGCTCCTTCTCTGGAAGACCATAAGTTTTCTCTTCTTAGCCACCCTGGCTTCTTCATTCTCAGAATCAGAAGTACTATCAATTTGAACTCTTTCTTTGGGAGGAGGAGGAACAGCTGCTTCAGTGCCATGTTGTACAGTCTCCACATGCACAGGCTCCCCCTCAATTTCTTGCTCCACTTCCATTCTATCAGTAATTATTTCATTATCTGGAAATAACTCTTCTAGAGTATATTCCTTCTGGGCTGGAACATCTGCAGTATTCAAATTTTGAGATATATCAATTTGAGCATCGTCTTGCACTTGCTCAGACAGCTTCTCCCCCTGTACTTGTTTAGTATTGGTGATTTCCTGGGCAGGTGAGGACACTTGCTTTCCCTGGACCTGTGCAGAAATAGAAATATTAGAAATGTCTTTTGTAGGAAAATACACCAGCTCCCCCTGCACCTATACCTGGTCATGAGTAGATACAGTCTGTGTAGGTGAATAAACTTACTGAGCTGGTATTCTTACTTCTTCTTCTTGAATTGCAGGTATTGTGGCATCCTGAACTTGTGTAGAAGCAGGCTGATCTTCAACCTCTTGGCTTACTTGTTCTTCTTATGGGTGCTCAGTACTGGTAGCATGACCTGGGGATTTCTCAGGTGAATCCTGCCTTTCCACTTCAGGCATCTCTTTGGTCAGCACCCTATCCCATCTGGAGAACAATCTCATGTCCATCCTTCTCATGCGATTAATTTTTGTTCCAGGTTGTTGTTGCATAACATCAGAAATCTCCTTACTTAGGTATATACTCATTATTCTAGCCAGATTTGGCTTCTTGATTCCTTCCTTAATCTTTTCAAAGATTACAGTTGACCAATCTGTTGGAATTGTAAACACAATCCTGGTCATTAGGCTGAACATATAGGCGGAAATCCTATCATGTCCACCTGGCTTGCACAGAATAACTTTTCCAACCACCTCAGACAGAAACTTGCCCTGTTGATTCATTCCTTTCCTATTGAAAGCAGCTCCAATTTTCATGGTGGAATCCAATCCACACCATTGAAGAGCCTCCCTTGATTTAGAAGCAGGGACATCCTCTTCATTCTCAATTATAGGTAAGTGTAGAATTGTTCTTAACTTACTTGGTGTAATTTCCACTAGTGACCCATGAACTGTTGATTTTATCTCATGACTTTCAGAGACTACAGATGCAGAAGTATAGAACTCATGCACCTCCTTCTTCCATATCTTAGATGGTTCGGAGACCAGAAATTCTAATCCTGAGTCGGAAAGGAGAGAGATAACCCCGAGTACATCTGGAGGGGCAGCAGCAAAGGCCTGGCGCACCAACTCATATCCTTCATTCACATTATCTTCAATCTTTGGCGCCATTGATCAGTCGAGAAAGCTTGAAAGATGAGAGAAAGAGAGAGAGAGGGAGAATGTCGACACAGGGTTTCGAAAACCTTGTAAGCGTGTCGACAGAATGAGTTTTTGACCTATTTATACCTTCTGTTTAAAGAAGATCAAAAGTCGCCAAAAACAGACTATAAGTGTTGACACAGATGGAATGTGTCGACACAAGCTTCTATTGTCTCGACATCAAGTCCGTCTATTATGTGTCGACACCAATTTGCAGTTATGTCGACACCAGAGATATATAGTAGAGCATCAGAAATTCTGTGTCGACTCTTAGTATAAGTGTCGACACAAAATTTGTAAGTGTCGACACCACTATCCTGGTGAAGTCGACACTACATTCCTGGATAAGTCGACAATAAGATTCTTAAGTGTCGACACATATTTTCTGTGTCGACACAATATCTCTGACTTATCGACATTACTACCCTGAGTCGACACAATATTACTGAATGTGTCGACACCATCTTACTTAGCCAATTTCTGTTTGTTCATCATAACTTATAAGTACTACAGAGTACTTGATATTACTTCAATGTGTCTTTATATCACTTGAATGTCTTGTTACCACTTCAACTTCATTGTTGATGATATTGTGATTACACTAATCAATGGTTAACATACCTAATTCAATTTTGAATTTATTGAATTTGGTCTCATCTAGGGGCTTAGTAAACACATCTGCTATTTGATAATCTGTTTTCACAAATTCCAATGAAATGTCTTCTTTTTCTACATGTTCTCTAAGAAAATGGTATTTTATTTCTATATGCTTAGTTCTACTATGAGAAACAGGATTATTAGCAATAGAAATTGCACTCTTAGAATCACACAAAAGAGGTGTTCTACTTACTTGAATACCATAATCCTTTAGCTGATGCTGCATCCATAATAGTTGTGCACAGCAGCTTCCAGCAGCAACATACTCAGACTCAGCTGTGGAAATTGCCACACTGGTCTGCTTCTTACTACTCCATGATATTAGTCTTCCTCCCAGGAATTGACAAGTACCTGTAGTACTCTTCCTATCCTCTCTACATCCTGCAAAATCTGCATCTGAATAGCCTGTTAGTTGAAAATCTCTATTCCTAGGGTACCAAAGACCTAGATTAGGTGTGCCCTTAAGATATCTCAGAATCCTTTTGACTGCAGTATAATGAGATTCTTTAGGGCAGGCTTGGTACCTAGCACAGACACATGTAGCATACATAATATCTGGTCTACTAGCAGTGAGATATAGTAGTGAGCCAACTATTCCTCTATACAAAGTCTCATCAACAGGTTTACCTGCATCATCTTTGCATATAGGCATACTTGTTCCCATAGGAGTTCTCATGGTGGAGGATGACTCCATACCATATTTCTTAATCAATTCTTTGGTGAACTTAGACTGGGATATGGACAAGCCATCATCAGTCTGTCTTACTTGGAGTCCCAAGAAGAACTTTAGTTCCCCCATACTGCTCATCTCAAACTTCCCTTACATAAGTTTGGCAAACTTTTTACAAAGGTTGTTTTCAGTAGATCCAAAGATTATGTCATCAACATAAATCTGAACTAAGATGATCTTGCCTTTGGATTCCCTAAGGAATAGAGTTTTGTCAATTTTTCCTCTTGAGAATTTATTCTCAATAAGGAAAGTAGACAGGGTTTCATACCAAGCCCTTGGAGCTTGCTTTAACCCATACAGAGCTTTCCTAAGCTTATAAACAAAATCAGGTTTAAGAGGATCTACAAAACCTGATGGCTGCTCTACATATACTTCTTCTTTAAGATCACCATTCAGAAATGCTGACTTCACATCCATCTGGTATACTTTGAAGTCTTGATAGGCTGCATAGGCAAGGAATATTCTGATTGCCTCCAGCCTTGCTACTGGAGCAAAGGTTTGATCAAAGTCAATCCCTTCTTCCTGCCTGTATCCTTTTGCAACCAATCTTGCTTTATTCTTTACTATTATTCCACTTTCATCTAGCTTGTTCCTATAGATCCATTTTGTGTCAATTATGTTGTGGCCTCTTGGTTTAGGAATAAGCTCCCAGACATTGCACCTTATGAATTGATTCAGCTCCTCTTGCATAGCATCAATCCAGTGCTGGTCTTGGATAGCTTCTTCAAACTTCTTAGGCTCCATTTGTGACAGGAAACTTGAATGTAGAACTGTGTTTTGATTTCTGCTTCTAGTTTGCACCCCCTGTCTTGGATCACCTATTATCTGATCAACTGGATGATCTCTTAAATGTCTTGTAGCTGGAGGAAGATTCCCTTCTGGTTGAACATTTCCAGCTCCTTCATTTAGCTGAATCTCTTGGTTTTCATCAGCTTCTATAGTGTCTTGTTCTCCCCCTGGACAGAAGCCTTCATTTTCCAATGCCCCATCTTCCTTTGATACTTCAGTAATGGAGAGCTTGTCCATACTTTTGCTTATACCTGTTGAGTCATTTGATCTACAAGACAACTCACAGTTGATTAATCTTGTTTCATCAAACACAACATGCACAGATTCTTCAACAACTTGAGTAATCAAGTTGAAGACTCTATAGGCCTTACTATTTGTGCTGTAACCAACAAATATCCCATCCTGGGATTTGGCAGCAAACTTAGTCAAATATGACTTGCCATTGTTAAGTATATAACACTTGCAACCAAAGATCCTAAGGTAAGATAGATTTGGTTTTCTGCCTTTCACAATCTCATAGGGAGTCATTTTGTGGCTTTTGGTGATAGTATCCCTATTGATTACATGATAAATAGTGTTAACTGCCTCAGCCCAAAAATATTCTGGGAGAGAGGTGTCACTCAACAGAGTTATACCTGCTTCAATTAATGTTCTATTCTTTCTTTCAGCAATTCCATTTTGCTGAGGTGTTCTAGGTGAGGAGAACTCTTGGAAAATCCCAAAGTCTTTACACAATTTTGTTATGCTTTCAGATTGAAACTCAGTACCATGGTCACTTCTGATTTTGACCACTGTACTATTTAGTTCATTCTGAATTTGCTTTACAAAATTAAGTAATACACTTGGGGTTTCAGATTTTTGTTTCAGAAAGAACACCCATGTAAATATTGAATAGTCATCTACAACCACAAAAGTGTAGACTTTCCTACCTAGACTGTGAACTGGCATAGGACCAAAAAGATCCATATGCAAGAGGTATAAGCACCTCACAGAATCCTTGTTTTCAAGGCTTTGAAAGGAGGATTTTGTCTGCTTGCCCTTTTGACAAGCTGAGCATATCCCTTCTTTTATACACTTAACTTGAGGTCCATTCCTCACTAACTCTTTGCTAAAGAGTTGGCCAATTGTCTTGTAGTTTAGATGAGCCAATCTCTTGTGCCACTTAACACAATGAGAAGCATTGTCATCAGCTACAAGACAGATGGGAGAAGCCTTATTCTCACATTCAAAATTAAGACAATATACATTTCTCTTCCTATACCCAGTCAATATGATCTTTTGATCACTTGACCTTTTGATATGACATCCATCTTTAACAAATGAAATGTCATATCCTAAATCACTTAGCTGGCTTATGCTTATTAGATTATGTTTCAAACCTTTTACATAAGCCACTTGAGTGATAGTAATTAGGTTAGAAGAAATGTTACCAAACCCTTTGATGACTCCTTTTTCAGATCCACCAAAGATCACTTTAGGTCCATCTTTGACAGATGAATACTCCTTCAGCAGCCCCTTTGTTCCAGTCATGTGCCTGGAACAACCACTATCCAAGTACCATATAGGGGCATGGTTACTTGGATTCACCTACAACACAGAATTACTTACCCTTAGAACCCAAGTAAGTCTTGGGTCCTTGGTTCAGGTTAGCATTAATAAAGCTACCATAACCTCTTCTAACAGGTAGACTATTGTTCTTTATAACACTTGGGTTATACCAGCAGTTTAGTGCAAAATGGCCTCTCTTGCCAAAGCACCAACATTCAAACTTATTGTATCTAGATCTAGATACATCCTTGTCAGAAGAATTTCTGTTCATTGCTGGTACTGCAGCAACTTCACCTACTGATTTCTTAAAACCATTGGGTTTATGACCATGGGTAGGCCTGCTTGCATTTACACCCTTGTTCTTCAGAACATTAGTCTTAATATGACCTTGAATATCTTCATGATCATATTTGTTAGAAGGCACTTCCACCTTACTAAACTTTATGGGGACTGAAAGGTTTAGTGGCTGAACAGGAGCTTTGCCTTTCCTCTTGAATCTGCCAGCCCTGAAGTTACCTTTAAATCCTAATCCAGCCTTACCCTTTTGAGTGACAAATTCATCTATCAAGGGTAAGACAGATTTTGGCTTAGAGTAACTAGCCACTAAATCCCTTTCAATTCTAAGTCTGGCCTCCAGACTCTTCACTTGATCATTAGTATAATTAATTGTGCCCATCTGAATAATAGTTATATTCTTCAGCTTGGCAATTTCATTTAATTTTTGATCAATAACTTTCTCTAACTCAGTTGTAGCAACCCTTAGTTCAGCAATTTCCTGAGCCTGAGATTTAACCAGGTTCTTGCTTTTCTTAAGGGCCTGCAACAAGTCCCCATACTTGTCTATCAATTGATAGACATCTCCTTCAGATTCAGATGCATCTACATCACTTGATGTAGATGTAGCTGATTCTTCACTTGTACAACAAACAGATGTAATATAAGGACATTGTACCTTATTAGGACCAGACTGATTCTGGCATATGTCCTCTTCTGATCCTGCCATCAGCCCCATACACTGATGATACTTTTGTTCATTGATGGAGTCTAGCAACTGCAGAAACTCCTCTTCTTCAGATGCAGCATATAGTCCAATATATGCTTCAGCTTCAGATTCTGACTCTGAAGTTGACTGGTCTGTTAGACTCTTATCTTTCTTTGCAACAAAGGATTTCTCCTTCTTGCCTTTGTGATGAGTCTTCTTCTTGTCTGAAGACTCCTTTCTCTTATCAGGACAGTCAGCCACTACATGTCCAGGCCTATTGCAACAATAACAGACAATCTTTGAAGTAGTGGCTTTGCTGGGCTTTAATCTGCTCTTCTCTTTCCTTGATGACCTTTTCTTCTGATAATAGTCATCAACTTGCTGTGATGTGGAAGGCCTAGACTTCCATTGCTTCTTTTTCAAGAACCTCTGGAATTGCCTTGTGAATGCAACAAAGTCTGCATCTGAATCACAGCTTTCTGAACCCTTATCTGAATTTTCAGAACTATCTTCGGCAACTTCCTTAGGAGGAGATGGTGATTTCCTCCTATTCTTTCTAGTGGCTTCTGCATTGAATGCCACAGTCTTTTCTCTATGCTCTCCTCTTGAATTCTTTTCCTCCTCCTTCCTCACCATAAGTTGCATTTCATAGGATAACAACTTTCCAAACAAGGTGGGAGGAGATATCTCTGCCAATTTAGCCACTTCTCTTATGGCACAGATCTTTGTGTCCCAATCCTTTTTTAAGGATCTCAAGAATTTGTCATTCAGTTCATAAGTACTGAAGACTCTTCCATAGGACATAAGCTCATTCACAATTCTATAGAATTTCTTGTAGCACTCAGTTATGCTATCAGATTTTCCTTGTCTAAAACTTTCATACTCCTGATTGAGCATAGATTTCCTGTCCTGCCTTACTTCTTCAGATCCCTCCATGTAGACAATCAATGTGTCCTACATCTCTTTGGAGGTCTTGCAGTGAATCAGATTCTGAAATGTTGAATCATCTATGACACTAACAATAATGTTCTGAGCTCTTTTATCCATGGTTGCCAAGATGATTTCATCCTTGGTCATTTCTGAATAACTCTTTGGAGTTTGGATATTTGCATCAAGAACTGATACCTTCATTGGTATGAAGGGGCCTTCCTGTACTGTGATGTAAATCCTTGGGTCAGATGCCTCCATAAACAATCTGACTCTTTCTTTCCAAATTCCAAAAATTTCTTTCTTGCATATGGGTAATTTCATAGACCCTAGCTCCTTATGATTCTCACCAGAACCCATCTTTTTGAATCTTGATTCTGCCTTTCAGATCTACCTCAGACTGTTAAGTCCTTTCTGAGTAACCTCCCTCTGATACCACTTGATAGTTTTACTTTTAAGATAACCTAAACACCTAGAGGGGGGGGGGGGGTGAATAGGTTCTAATTTCTTGTTTATACTTCTAGGCAGAATTCAATTATAAATTAAAACATCTAGCACAGCATTCACAGACAACTAAGCATCACAGATTGCACAATGTTTTATAGTGGTTCCCCAAGGTCTGGGTACATCCACTTTCCCCCTTCACCTATCTAGCAGTATGCTAGATTCGGCCAAACTTCCACTATTCTCAGATCCTACAGCTCAGAACCTGGATAGGTTCCTACAACTCAGGCTCAACAGCCCTACCTCAGCCTTCCCTCAAGGCCTACCTGTTAGAGAAGAACCTTCTCCTACACTCAGGCAAATAGCCCTACCACTCAGAGATCATCTCTCCTACACTCAGCCTTTATTACACAGGCTTACAACTCAGATCTGTGTAAACAGATCCTACAGAAATTTAGAAAAGATATTTTAATGTCTTGCCTTTGTTGAGAGAGAAGAGGACAAGACACTTCTTGATCAGCTGATGAAATCAACTGAATCCGAGCTTTCTTCAAAGCTTCTTGAATCTGAACTTAGCTGAGTTGATTTCCAAACAGCTTCTTGAGAAACCACTGATGGCTTCCTTCTTCTTCTTCAAGATGACTGGATCCCTCTCTATCCAACACCTTTTCTGATACTTCAGACTTCTTCTTCTTAGATCTTCTGATGAAGATCTTCTTTAGAGCTTAGCACTTTCTTGAATTGAAACTTCAATAAGATCGTAATCCTTTTGTTTCTTCTTCTTAGATCTTCTTCTGTTATTTTTCTTCGCTTGTTATTTCCTTCTGAATATGTCTATTTATAGACTTTCTTCATAGTAACCGGCCGATCCGGTTTCTAACTGATTTCTGACAGATCTGACAGCTTCAATTAAACGGTGGCAACCCACAGCTGTCAAGTCTTCAAACAGTTCCTGTACCTTAGCCTTGGACAGCAAAATGTCGAGACAGTCTGTTAGAAAGTGTCGAGACCAATCTGTCTATCTGTGTCGACACAAGTGACTTTGGTGTTGACACAGTCTTTGATGATGTCGACAAAGTTGCCTTTAAGTCGACACAGCTTCTTTAGAAAATAACTTGGTCTAGACTCTACAGTGTGTCGACACAAGTCCTGTGTGTCGACACAGTTGTTGTAGATTCAGAACTCAGTATGTGTCGACTCAGCCTTCAGGTGTCGACACATCAATCTTCAATTCTGCCAAAATGTGTCGACTCAGTCTTCTGGTGACGACACAAGCATAGTCGACTTCTGCCAATATGTGTCGACTCAATCTCAAGGTGTCGACACATCCACCCAGTGTCGACACAGTAGAGGTCGACTATCTTCTTCTGTGAGTCGACTATCTTTCTCTGGTCGACTATCTTTCACTAGTCGACTATCTTCCACTAGTCGACTATTTTTCTCTGGTCGACTATCTTTCACTAGTCGACTAACTTTCTCTGGGTGTCGACTATCTTTCACTGTGTCGACACTGCTTTCCAGTGCTGAGGTCGACGATTTTCTTTATGTGTCGACACTGCTTCCCAGTGTCGAAATAAATGTGGTCGACTATCTTTCTCTGTGTCGACACTGATATTCTGAAGTGTCGACATAAATATTCTGAAGTGTCAACACAATTTCTTCAGGTGTCGACATGTGGACTTAGAATATTTTTCTGCATTCTTTAATACTTCTTCACCTGCACATGTCAACTCAAAACAACATCAAATACACCTTGATGTATATCATTGAGCTAAGTTGGGCTTCTTCAAATCAGGTACACATTTTCCAATGTACCCAACACTCCTCTTCAGCTCTAGCTCTATCTCGACCCTGTGTTTGAAAGTAAGTACACTCCAATAGAGAGAGCACACGTATGCCAACACACTGATCTGCTCAACGAAGTATTATGTTGCGCAGACCCATATATATTGACCCACTGCACCCTGACATTGATGTGTACTTAGCGTGAAATAGCTGCAAGCACAACTTGAAGACATATGATCAAATACAATGTCAATTCACCTTAGCTGGTCCAGGGGCTTCTTCAAATCAGGTACATGGTGGATACAATACCCAACATAGCTTATTTTCCTAGTTTTTCCCGCAAAAATGTAGCTCTCGGGTTCGCCGGAAAACACCTCTCCGGCGGCCGCGCCGCCGCCCGGCGATGGCCACCACCTTAAAGGAGGTGGTGGTGGCGGTGGCCGGCCAGGGAGGAGGCTGGATGGCCGGCGGCAACGTTTGGAATAAGCTCCAGGTTCGGCCAATCATGGCCCTCGACTGGAGGAAGAAGACGATCCAGCAATCGTCGGATCTTGCATCAAGATCTGTGCTGATCATTTAAATCATTTTCTTTAAAAATGATTTTCTGTATTATGACAATAGTCACTTTAGAAAATAATGAAAAATACTTAGAGGCTCGATATGAGGAAATGATCAACATATAATTTGTAGCCCTATGGGTATACTATATTTTAAAATTAATTTGGGTCAATTTGATCAACTGGTTTGACTAGGGCACCCCTTTTGGTGGGGTCTACACCTAGAGCTAGATAGAGATTAAATTGTGTGCCCCCACTTCATCCCTTGTCCAAAAGACCTGAAATTTGGACAGGGAATCCCCCTAACTTATATCTAGGTCCTGTATAAAAATGGAAATTTTTGGAGACACTTTTCTTATAGTTTTTTGTAATTATTTAATAATCTTATGGTAAATTAATTAGGTGGCCTAATTACTTCCAAACCCTCCCAAATTTTGGTGAGTGGTCCCTGGGTTCATCATGAGGCCTTGTATAATTTTTCATCTCATTTGGAGATGCTTTATATTGGAAATGAACAAACCTAAGCTTTGCCCTATTAAGGGGTTTTTAGGTCAAAAGTGCCCTTTTTGATTTGGGTGGTCAAATCACCTCAACAGAGGCTGAGATTTTGACCACTAACTAGGCATGATTTCTAGCACTCTCCATTGGAAGATGGGGTGGATTGGGGTAGATTTGCCCTAGGATCCAAGACCAAACCCTAAGGATGGTTTTGGGTGTCTTGTGAAGGACATAGGGTGTTATGTCCTTGTATGAACTTGGTACTTAGAATAAATACTTGTAGGGTGGTTAGATGCCCTAGGAAATGAATGAGTAGTGCTTGGACACAAATATCCCACATAAACTACTTAATAAGTAATTAAGTCTTTACACCCTAGAATTTTATGGTGGGTCATATGACCTTGATTCTCAGTCAAACTTTGCCAGGAGTGTTGTCATAGTGATATTCATATCTGGATTATTTTGTTATGAATTATAGATCAATGAATATAGTACTTCATGTACAAACAATCAAATTGTACTTTCAACTTAGGAATTTCTTATGAATGAACCACTCACTGGAATATTACGGAATTTAGTCAGAGGACCTTTTATAATGTTATAAAGCTCTGTGAATTTTTATGGAATTGTGGGAAGTGTATTTATAGGGTTGCTTCACTAAGTATTTTTTCCCATGAAAACTTAATTAAATTTATTTTTGTGTCTAGTAAGCCAGGAAAATTATCGTTTTTGTGCAATAGTTTTTTTCTGAACATTATTAAGGTTCAGAAATTCTTCTACCATTTTCTGATGAATAATTTTAGTACTTCCTTCTTTAAATATGATTAATGGAATTATGTTGGATAAATTAATTAGAGGCTAAATATTTTCTATAAAATCATGGAAATTAGTATTTATTGATATATCTCTGTTATTTAGTGGTTATAATTTTTGGGTGGCCATTACTTGAGAAAATCATATAGTTCATGTTTAAAATTACCCATGGCCAATCTTTTGAGAAAATTTATTAAATATCAGATTAATTAGGAAAAATTATAATTTTCTGGATTTAGGCTAGTTATGTTATGATAAATCCCCAGTAAATATTTAAGGCTTTTAGATGAGAACTTGAGGGACCTCCTATCATGATCATCATATAGTATAGGTTGGTCTGTGTAAGATCCTATCTCCCCATTCCGAGGCTAACCCGGATCTTATGCCCAGAACCGCCGCCTTACGGTGACACTAACGCACAGGTTAGTCGACACCGCAAGACGCCGATTCTGCCGGCTAGTACGTTCATAACCTGTCGGCCAATATGAGAATAAAAGAGTACAAAGCAGAGCAAAAATGTAGAAGTCCACAACCACAGTACTAAACATATATATATATATATATATATAAACAAATGAAAAGTACAAGGTACAGTCCACAATGAGTACAATATAATGAGAGTAAAACGGGCTTATGCCCTATACATCAAAATCAAATCTCTCTCTCAACTAACAGCAGCAGAAATCAATCATCTCAAATCATCACACCTGAACATGTGCTCCAGTAGTAGTAGCCGGTATCTGCCCCTCAAGCCCTGCCTCCTCGCCGTGCTGGTCCATCTCCTCGAGCTCCTAAAAATAGTATGGTCACCGACCATTAGTTAAAAGACTAAGTCGTTTCCTCCACACAGGAGAAACGCGGTCGCCCCGCAACTCCTAGGCACCGTGCAGGAGGACGAAGCGGAGGACAACAAGGGGTGACAAAGGGAAGCAGGTGACAGGAACTAAAGCAAAATATAAAAATATAAGTAATGAAAAGTAACCTTCACTTATGCGAGTACGCATAAGCAAGGGGTCTTCTACAAGGCTCCCATCGTATAAAATGTCCCATACCATTTTATACGATGGGGTGTCAGGTATCACAAGCAGTATATATATAAAAAGGAAAGTAACCTCAACCTATAAACTTGCCCACTCAAGCTTATAAGCTAAGGGATCGTTTAGCAGGTCCTAATGTATAAGCGTCCCATACCACTTATACATTAGGTGTCATAGGTTGTTATGAAAGTTAATGATATGCATCTATATGGTGGGTATGATATGACATGCAGTGCAACACACACACACACACGACTCCGTGATCACATACCTTTAGTTCCCACTTTTCGAGAGCTAGCATCACTCTCAGGTACTACCGTTGTGGCTACGGCAGCAGCGGAGCGGGCGTCTCCGCCTTCTAGGCGGGTATACACACTACCAGGCCTAGACCTCTCTGTACGCCTCTGTACACCGACAAGTGCACTCTAGAGCCTCTGCGTACCACTTTGCTGACTACCTGTCAGTCTTGTTGGGCCGGGTGCGCGTTATCAGGAAAAGTCCTCCAGACCTCAGCATAAACAACCTACTGGTCCCTCTAACCCTCGCACCGCCTGGTCCACCGTACTTCCGTCGGTGTGACGACTGGCCAGTACCGCATAGCCCGCCACTAGTATATGCACATGCAAGTAGAAATATATGGAGCCTCCAGCTCGAAGGACTATCCTGTCCCAAATCTCTCCAACTCGTCACGGGTGAGTATGTGCTACAAAACCTCCAACCCTACCCGGGTGAGTATATATATATATATCAATCACTTTCCTCCAACTCTGCACGGGTGAGCAAGTAGTCAATAAACTCCAAGTCCCTCCAACCCGGCCCGAGTGAGAACATGTCCAGTTCACTTAACCTGTTAGACTACTCCTGCCTACTGATCATTATACTTAGAAACTTAAGGTTAATCCCAGGACTGCCCAAGGTATTCCCGGTGAAGGCTCTCAGGCACTAGGGGCTACGATGGGCTGAATCCCAAAGCTCCCTTTCTCAAGGATATTTACTTTAGTTTATGTCTACCCAGAACCCCTTTTTTTCTCTCTGTTACATAGAGTGACTTAGTAACTTAAGCTATGGGTTGAGGAATGACGGTCTTCCGTCGGCTCCTCCTAAATAAGTCTAAGGTTGCACTATTACTCTCGTCTCTAGAATACATCTGCCACCCAGGGTTATACTTCCGATCTTAGACTCTAACTCAGTTGTTGATTCGTTCCCTGGTGGCCTATAGTATAACCTACCTTTACTATGCGCACCCCATGGCCTAGTACCACCCTGAAATCGAACTTTCAAATCCTTGGGACCCCAACCCCCAAATATTTATCCTAGGGTGGTATGATCTAATAGAATGAGTATGGTAATTTTCACAATTTTCTCAATTATTTTCATAATTAATTTATTTTCTCCCAATATTTCCCAAGGTCATTTAACATATGAAATGTGTCTTTGCATAGCCCTAATGATACAAAAAATTATCCTAACCATTAACATGATGAAAATATCACTATTTCCCAAGGTTATAATTTCTCACCAAACATTTGTATTTATTTGTTAATTATCACAAAACCATCATAATTACCACTTTTCAAAGTAAGTATGAGAAATTTAATCACAAAAATTCTAAGAAAATTACAGGAGATCTAAATCATCAAAATAAGGCTACTGACAAAGTTTCATCAACTTTAACAATGTTTTAGACTTGCAATTCAATTTCTTGGGTATTTACCAAAATGCCATTATGATGAATTAAAATTTTGTATGCACATCAAAAAATTCTGAAATAAATATGTCAGTTATAACTAGTACCTATATACACCTCTAAAAATATTCCCAAATTTTTCTGACCTACATTTTTATTAAATCATGAATAAAAGCAATAGGGTAAAATGGTCAATTCATGATAATCTACCTCAAAATACCTCAAACAGAGAAAATAAAAATACCCCAATTCAATTATGATCAAATATTTAACAGGGCCAGATTTGAAGATTTTTGCCTGATTAATTCTATTTTCATTTTTTATTTTCTAATAAGGCTATAGTTTTCAAAAATCCAAATAATGGATTTTTGTTCCCAAAATCCCATAATAATTTTGAGGGACTACATTTGACCTAAATGTCCTCTAGAATTAATTTCAAGGTCTTCAGAAGTCCTGAGATGAATAAATACATATTTTTGCAAAATTGCTATTTGCACACCAAGGCTAATACTAGCCTACACTTGCAAGTTGGTTAACCCATCATGTAGTGACCCAAATGGGTAAATTTTTATCATGCACCAATACTGTCCCAAGGAATTGCCACCAAAATTTGGGGCTATTTGGCTGCCTATAACTCCAAATATTTCATTAATTTACATTTTGATATTATTGCAAAAACTATAGGAAAAAGTTATCCCAAAAATTCCCAATTTTTGGCATGAGCTAGGTATGCCCTAGACATGCACATGACCAAAATTTCAGGTCATGCGGCTTACTGGTTTAGTATGGGCACTCAAATTAAAATATGCCCTAGCCTAGGACCAGCCCTAGGAGAATTGCCCTACAGGACAGACCACTGGGTCAAAACCCATGATTATTGTGGCATTTTAAAGTGAAGACCTAGGGCTACATTTTCTCTTCAAGGGTCCTGACCTAGAAACGTCTCTAGGTACCCTAATTTTTTAGTTTGAAATTAGCTGTATAAGTGTGACAGGCCAGCTACTATTCATTAATCAAATTAAACATTTATTTAAATGAAATAGCACGAATCTTGATGTAGAACGACGGAATCCCATCATCGTCCCAACGGTTTAACGGACCAGATTGCACTGGCTGGGCCACTTTACGGGATGTTTTCCGGCCGGCTGAGGCGGCGCCGTGGCCGGCCAACGGTGCCACCACCTTCACGGTGGTGGTGGCTTCAATTTTCCCGGCGGTGAGGCGGCGGAGACGAGGCGCCGACGATCTCGAGAGGTAGGGAAAAACTCGGAAAATCGAGATTTTCTCACATGGCATCGGGCTCAATTGAGCCCGATTTCTCTCCTAAATGATCTAGGAAGCTAGTACGTGGAGAGGTGAGGCGAAACGGACCTGTATGGCGGCTTGACGGCGGCTGTGGCGGTGGTTTGCCATGGAAGTGGTGCGCCGGCAAGTTCCTTCCCAAATTCTCGATTCTCCATCGATTCCTTTGATCCAGCACTCAAATTCTGCTCTCTAAGGCCTTCTGAAGCTAATGGCTGGATTGGATTTGGCCTGGAGTGGCTGTACAGGGAGTTAAGGCTGGGTGAGCTCGGTTTGGCCATTTAGTTGCTCCACCATGGCTGCCAGGTTGCTCCCATGCACTAATTTCTCTGCAATGGTCAGGGAGTGGTCTGCCAGCAGCTCCTGGGCTGAAGAAATGAAGGCCATATGGCCTCTTCTCATCACCACCTCATTCCTCTCTCTCCTTTTAAGTGATTTTCCCCAAATTGCCCCTTTGCATGCACTCTCTCTCCACAACCAGGGGTAGGGCTGGTCATTGGCCACTTGGCTGGTCATGGGCCAAATTTTGGTGGCTTGGCCCATGGGAAATGACTTGGGCTCACATCTTTTCTCTTTAGGGAAAAATGTTGACTTGTTGACTTTTAGGTTGACTGGTCAACTTGATGAGTGGGCTGACCCACATGATGGTCATGGACTCTATGTCTTCACCTAACATGGGTTGGGCCATGGTGATGGTCTTAGCTCATTAGGAATGGGCTTGGTCTTCAATTCCCCTAATTTAGGATTAAATTTGACCAAGTTTGACCTTAGGGTTGACTGGTCAAATGGGTGAATGGGTTGACCCACTTTGTGGTCATGAGGTCTAAATCATCACCCAACATGGCTTGGGTCATGGTGATGCCCTACTTGATCCAATTGGGCTCATGAGTGTGGGGTTTGACCACTTTAGATCTAAGGTTGACCTGGGTCAACTATGGTCAAAGTGTTGACCTAGGGCATGACCTTGGGTCTACTTAGATTGCAATTAGGGTTAGGGCAGTGTGGTGAGGGTCATGGTGTGGCTAGGGTCCTTATTTAGTCTAGTTTGACCTAGTTTTGACTTGGTCCTATAGTGGGCCCCACCTGGTGACAACTTACCACCTAGGATCAAACCTAGCTAATTTCCCCCTGACTCACCATATGCCTAACCCAATCTAAGTTAAGGGCCTAGAAGTAACATGGGATGTGTACAAATCCTATAAAAAAAAACAAATAATTTCGTCCCCGAAATTTAAGTTTGGGTCTACGGGTTCTACTTGTAGGAATTTAAGGAACTTTTAAAGAAAGCATTAAAATACCTGATGAAAACAGCTCCGGTGTGGCTCCAGCATCAGATCTCTCGGCTCCCAGGTGTGCTCCTCCCGTCCGTGGTTGGACCACAACACTTTACGAGAGGGACCTTCTTTTTCCGCAACACTCGGACGGCTGAATCGTTGATCCGGATCGGCTCCAATCTAACTGAACGGTCAGGCTCTACCGGTCCAGCTGTAGTGGTGATATGCTTCTCAGGTCGAAGGAGAGCTCTTCACAGGGAAGAGACATGGAAAACATCATGTAGGGTCCTCAACTCCGGTGGCAGCTACAGTCGGTAAGCCAAGGGACCGATCCGCTCCAGGATCAAGTCTGGTCCCATATATCGTGGACTGAGATTCACATGTCTTCGCCCCAGAAATACCATGCACCTGACGTATCTACAAAAATACCTTGTCCCCTACCTAGAACTCCACCTTCCGATGCTGCGCATCGTAATACTTGGTCTGTCTACCCCCGAGCCTCCAGCATCCGGTCCCTGATCAATCAAATCTGAGCCTCCGTATCATCTATGAACTCTGGTCTAAGTGCCACAGGTTCTACATCCTGAACCCAAGAAAGAGGTTCCGACACTTCTTCCTGTGATAAGCCTTATGGCTATTATTATGAGCAATCTATTAAAGGTAACAATCCTCTTCCAAATGTACTGTCATTATATTTCGGACTATTCTTCTTTCAAACTGTGAGGACTCATTTCCAAGTTCTCCGTCATTTAACAATCAAAATATCTCCCAATCTCACATTAGGTTGTAGTTCCTTATGACCAACGATCATTCAAAATATTTATAGTAGCTAACCAATCTTCCGAGATCATGGTGTGATGGAAAATTTATCGTTTTGCTTTTCCTTAAATTCAAGACTTATCACAACTCAAACCTAAATAGTAATACCTAGTTCATAGTGTGTTCACCTTTCGAGGATACATTAAGCGATCATTATTGATATTGATGTTCGTACAAATGACTTCCAATTGCTTTTCACACATAGTCTAATTCATAACTTTATAAGCGTATCTTTTCAGAAAGGTGAGGTCTAGCACAAATCGACTTTGGCTTGAAGAGAATCTTATTAATCACTAACTACTCTCATGTGATTTCACCGTATACGCCTTTGATAGGCCAAAACTTTATATCATTGTCATGAATCCTCCTAAAAGTGATTATAATGGTATCAACATATGTATCCAGGTTCTTAACGCTATCATAATTAAGGGGTCATATATATGTGTACAACTTTAACTCATCATCCACCCCCTTTCAATTTATTGAGTCCTTACATTTCAAATATCATGCCACAAGAAGTTAATTTTATTTACCAAAATGTTACTTTATTTTAATTCTAAGTCCCAATATAATGACTTTTGCTTAATTGAGTCATTCAGATTATAATTCCTCATTATAATCAAATGATTGACTATATCATGTAAACGTGGATATTACTGATATTTCTTCATTGTGTTTAATTCTCCAAATCCCAGTCCCTTTTTGGATCAAACAAGTAGTACTAAATTAATGCACGACCATAGTAAACTTAATCATTATATCACAAATGCAAGACATTATCTTATCGAGATTTCTGATCAAAACTTAAACTATCCCTCAAATATAATGGTAAGTAGACCATTCAAATTGGAAAGGATTGAATCTTTGAGAGAACACACCATCTGTAAATCATCGTTGAACACTTTTGTTTTGATTCTTGTGATTATCAGAGTCACATCCACAAGATTATTCTCAAAGTATACATCCTCCAATTTAGTATGATTCTTCACTTGATTCTAGGTTTGCTGGGGCTACAATACTCTCATTGTTATAGGCGTAATCGTTAGATATTCTGGCATTTTTACTTCATGACTCTCATCTTATAATAGTTAAGACTTGCGATCATTCCTTCATATTAACATGAAGTTACCTTGTCTTAATATGTATTTTTCCACCTAATGACTTGTGTATGCCAAGTAGGCACGGTAGCAACGATCGATTGTTGTGTTTACTTCTTCCAACATGTGACTGTCAGAGTCACTTTCCTAAA